>CAUYUJ010018343.1:34480-98183 GCA_963575745.1 Prorocentrum cordatum | reverse complement strand
GGAATGCTGGATGGAATAGCCGAGCCGTCTGTAAAAACTACACTTGGCCAATCTTCTGGCGCCCCAGCCCAAGATCCCCAGTGCCGCACGGGAGGGTCAGGTGCTGCATGCTGCCATCCTCCTGGTACCTGCGGGGGCCCCACGCTAAGCTCAAAGCGCTCATCGCAGACATTCGGCCGATTGATGGTCCCGTTCTGCAATATCGAGTCTCGAAAAGACGTGAGCTCATCAGGCATGGGATGATCGTCCTCACCTTCCAAGGGCCACTTGTTAACCGCATCACACTTGAAGCAGACATGTCCAATCGTCTCGTCATCGCTTTGGCAGGCACGACACCTTGACTCGCCGACCTTGTTGCGTGCCGCAAGACGTACCTTAGTCCACAGCGACCCAGACCAAAGGGCCCTGAGCGCTCCAGCAGCCTTAGGGTTCCTGACCGTAGCCGAAGGTCCGCCCAAGCACGCACGCAGCCCGCGCGCCCACAGAATCGCACCAGGCTCCCGCTGTTCGTGGCGTGCCAGGATACGTTGCATCTGATATCGCTGAATACTTGCACGAAGTAAGTCACGAAGTAAAAGCGGGGCCACCTGCAGAAGTGACCAGCTGCATCCCTGATCATCTTGCACCACTGTGGAGGACAACATACGCCATCCTACTCTTTGCAGGGACAACTTGACAACACCAATCGGGCCTCGAGCCGTACTCCAACTGAGAGAAGTGGCATTGACTGCCTGCCAGGCTCGCTCCAGCCTGCTTAGGACCACCAGCTGCTCCCACACCAACCTATGATAATAGAACATGGGTCCAGTCGTTGCGTCAAAAATGGGATCATACCATGGGTCACGCTGGGTCGCCAGATGAAGAGTACTGCTTGCTCCACGCTTGGGGTATCCCGCCATAGTGGCGGACATGTTCCTCATAACCTCCAGCTCCTTGTCAGACACGCCACTGACAGATGACCCGTGAGCCACTGAGGGTAGAAGCCCAGTCCTCCACAGTCGCGTAACTTTGGTACCCACTGTCCGTCGGAATGCATGTACTCGATGCGCTCGTTGTTTGAGGCTTGCCAACCGCTTCTTGGCAATGGTGCGCCTCACCACTGGCCCATGTAACTCATGTCCCAAATTCCGCATGTGCGGCTTTGAGGGGATGCGGCAGTAGTCCGATGCCGCTCTAGATGCCTTGATCACTGCGGCAGATGTGGCAACAAACCCTGACTTGCTAGCCTGATTAACGAGCCCAACTTCCTTAACATCAAAGATAAAGCCTTTCAACGCGGCCCAGAAACTACTGAGCTGCTGTAACGAACTGCCAACCCACTGCGCCGAAACATCATCTACCAAGGCACGTGGTATAATGTCGTACCTGGCAAGTCGTCGAATGGCCTTTGCTGTGAGCACCGTCAGCATCGTTGTGGACATACTGCACCCTGTCAAGATACCTTGCGCAGATCTGTACCATACGGAAAGAGACCCATGACATTTGAGAGTTCTGGGTTGCAAATGGTATTGCAACGTCATCCACGTGAGCAAGACAGGAAAACCTTCCATCCGAGACTGATCCAACAGGGCAGGCGGCGAAACCGACCCGAACGCCTTCCAAGCATCGAGAAGAGCAGCAACCGAGAACCCACCCAAATAAAATGCCATTTCCGCTGTGATAGTGCGATCCACCGCCGACGCTGTCGAAGATCTTCCAGCGCCACCTGTACCCCAAATGTTGGGAATATTGGCATTCCGAATCCAACGCTTGGCAACCGAGGATCGTACACGTGCCCATAGACGCAACAGGGTGTTGACCAAGCATATGAGACGACTGCCTCCATCAGGTTTGGCCAATCGAACAAGAATGTTAACCATGCGGTCCCCAGGCCACCATCCAAGATCTTCACAGCGCGAGAACAACAAGTTGACCACCGCCAGGCCCTCGCCCGACACATGCCATAGTGCCCTTGGCGCGATCCCCGTTTGTCCCACCGCCGTACGCTCAGGAAAAGAAAGAGACGCTGCCCGCAGTTCAGGAACACTGATCGCTGGTAGTTTGGGCCAAGACGTGAAATCCGTAGGCCTGTCAGGTAGCTCATAACCGTGATGTTGCCATACCTCGCGCCACATGCCCATCTCCCGATCTGCTAGTGCATGAGGGCTACCGTACACCATGGGCTTCAATTTCTCAGGCGCCTGTTGTACCTTAGTAAACCGATGTGCAGCACTAGCTCCACGAAGAAACGAACGATCTGCCCACTCTTTCCATGCCTTGTACTTGTCGGAGACGGCCTGCCTGGAAAAATTGCCAGCCTGCTCTACTATGTACTGGATCATATCATCGAAGTCGTCGTTCAAGAAGACCGCGATACCTGAAGTGAAGAAAGTTCTGACGCCATCCGTCAGCCCAGCAAGAATCAGCTGAGCCCCCGCGACCTTACTCAGGAAAATCGCAGCTTCCTTGACGATCTTAACTACATGCCTGCATTGTTGTGAGGAAACTGGACAAATAGCATGTGCACTCTGAAGCCTTTGGCAATACCCTCCAAGATGGGCTCGCACTCGTACAAGGTGAGATGCCCAGCGCTCTGCTACTTGCCAGCAACTCACCTCATGAGATACATAGGGACGTTTCCGTGGAGGTTGCCACTCAACCTTTTCCCACTTCCATGCAACAGCACCGACGCGCCCTAGATGTTTGCGATAGTTGGCCCCTCGAAGCTGCCACCTGTCCGCCAAATCCAGTTCGATCTGCCGTACCACTTCGTCCCAGGCCGTCTGCAGCGACGCGTCGTCATGTGCATCCAATACTGCCAATCGTACCTGCCGCCAAGCACCCCTCCGAGGGTAGTGCGGACAACCAACAGGAGGGACTGATCCGAACCCTCGTGGTTCGTCCATAACCCTACGCCATGTCGGAATATCATGTGACAACAGCGAGTACCGAACAGGGGGATGTGTAGTTATTGCAGAGTCATGTACCACCTCTGGCTTCTGCATGCGCGTGTTAAGGTTGTTGGCCACTAGCGCGTAATCAAACACAGTGCCCAACATACTCTTATGACAAGTGGAAGTCTCGGAGAAAAGGAGAAAACCACGCACCTGTTCCAGCCATTCGTCAGCCCAGACCTCAGGTTGTAAGTTCCAATCTCCAAGTACAATCCAATCCATACCCAAGAAATTGAGCAGTCCAGCATACTTCAAAATGCCTGATATGATGGCCATGTTGTCAGCGTCAAGGCCCTGGTGATCGTACAGGTACACGATCATTGCTACGATGCCTTTTGGTACTCCCCAGTGAAGGTGTGCCGCCACGAACCTATCTTCGGGCAAATCCACCTGTGCCCGAAATGGGGCTTCAGTTACTGTGATATCAGTCGTGACCGAAACAGCTACCCCCGCTCTCGTGCCACCTGCTTCTGTGGCCGAAGCAGGTGACCAACATCCATGGTATCCTAAGTCTCGAACCTGTCTTTGTATAGACAGCAGAAGATCGCCCTGCGCATGGTGCTCTTGCACAGCGAAAACTTCGCCTTCAGTTTCTTGAGACAAGTAATCAATGAGTGAGCCAGCGCCCGCGACGTTAACCGTAGTGAGCCACCCCTGCACCCGACGCCCATCATGACCATCACGGGTGTCGCGATGTAGAGGTAAGACTGGTTCTGGCAAGCTACCTTGATCTGGCCAATGTTCGCCCTCCTGCCGCTCACCCCCAACCTGATCTTCGTCTGAGTGAGGGCGGCGGGGGGCAGGAAAATAATTAGGCGTAGGCGCGCGAGCTTGCAATCGCCTCCTCATCATGGCCCGAAGCTCAGCGAGTTGACGCCAGTGATGCATCTCGAACTCATACCTATCCGTATGTGGCATATCCGCCAGCCGCTGCAACAAGGCCATGCGACGTGGTGCTGCCTGCCTCCAAGCTCTGGCACATAGTTCCTCACTTATATGAGCAAGAGTACGGTGTGGAAACCAACGCGACAGAGCAACCCTTAGCCCATGATTGCCTCCACGCCGAAACATCTCGTCAAGGAAAGGTTCACGCCATCTCCTCCAATTGTTGTCGCCTCGCGGACCGAACGCCAAGTCGTCCATCCACATGGCCGCCCAAGACTGCAAGTCCTGACGCATCGTGACGTAGTCGTCCATGGCCTGCTCCCGTTGTTGACTCAGGTGATCAAACAATTCAGGAGGTGGACGACCCATGGCGGAAGGTGGCTCTGCTTGAGCCTTAATCCGTCGCGTTCTTTTCCAGTATCCTTTCCCTTTTTGACGACGAGGCAAATCTCCCTGGGAGAAGGCCGCGCGGTGGCCGTTGGGCCGCGCAGGAAAGTCCTGGACCCTAGGTTCTCTGAAGTCCTGGGTCTCGGAAGACGGGGGTTCCTTCGCCTCGGGAGCAGCGAAAGCGGACTCTGATAATGTGGCCTCCATGCCTGGCTGCAAGCTCAGAGAACATACAGTTGCCGTAAACAGTGTGACCAACCTCGACGTAGCTCCGCTGAGCTCTTCACGTGATACCACGCACAGCTGCCAGAAATCGCCAAGAATGTACATCTGTCGTTGTCCATCATGAATCGAACACGTCATATTAACATCAAAGAAATATTGCCAGAAACGACCACCAAGCAGCCATGCCCAATCACTCGTATGGGCTATAGCGCGAAACCCGCTTGTGCATAAAGTTAGCTGCGGCACGTAGTTTCCCGAGATCCAACTTCGCAACTGCCTCGGAGTCAACAACTCCAGATTCGACAAAGAGATCGCGAAGAGCTTCCTCGTCGGCCTCACGTAGACTAGGGAGGGCATCTGCGGGCTCCTCTGGTTCAACCTCCATGTCTGATGTAGCCCCTGCTGCCACAGCCACTGGTCGTGGTAGGAGGTTACCAGTAGGTTCTGCCACCTCCGGTTGAACAAGCTTCGCCAAGTCCTCCTCTTGAACGATCTTAGATAGCAGTTCGCCTTCCACACCATGCTTTTTGAGAACCGCCTCCAAAGTATCCAGCTTCAAGAAGGGCGTGCTGTACCGAACCCGTATCTCCCTCTGCCGCCTGAGAAGGAGGCCGAAGAGCCGTGGCGGCAAGTTGCGCTCGCTGGCCTTCAAGTGTGACCTGCTGCTGACGGAGAGTGGCCAAGTTGGTCTGGTCCTCCTCGATCGTGTCCTGCAGCAGCTTGAGTTGCTTTTGCCTCTGATCAGCCGCGGCTTCTGCTTTTTGAATCTTCTGGTCCAGCTGGTAGAGCTTGCGATTGACCTCATTGATCTGCACACCAACAGGTTTTCGTTCACGTCTTTCCAGCTGCAGCTTGTCCCTCTGTGCAACAAGTTCCTTCCTGGTACTTGCCAGCTCAGGACTTCTTTGACAAGCGCCTCAGGAAGCCTCTGCAACTTTGTGCCCAAAACTGCAAGTTGTCTGTCCAAGGAATCATCGTCCTGGTCGTCGACCTCCAACGTAGGCTCAACTTGCACTGGGCTAGACTGCAGTGGCTGCTGTCGTTCACGAAGTTGAGCCCGCAACTCTGTGATATTTGCCTCCAGCTGCTGAATGACACGTTTTGTTTCCCAGGGCGTGGACGGAGCCGCCTTGGAAGTTGAGTGTTTGCTGGGGCTTCCACTTTCCTTATTCCCGCCGAAGACATTGCGCTTGTGCGTCTGACACTGCTTACAATGAAGGTGCATGCCAAGGTTGCACACACGCTTGCCCTTCTGATAGCCCCACTTGACCGTACAGTCCTTGCAGTACCAGTCACTACGCAAACGCTCCTTTTCGACTCCCATGAGCACCGTGGCCGCAAGCGAACACCCAGAAGAGACGTAATGACTGAGAGTAGCGCCCACGGCGCGTAGTTACAGTATGGAGAATGCTGACCCGCAGGGTCAGAAGTGGCGGGGGCCGCAATATCCCCCTTGCCAGGCAGGCCAAGCCCTGAGCGAAACGCTACGGACTTGAGCCAAAATGGCTACGGACCTCCTGCTCCTCCTCCTGCTCCTCCTCCTGGTCCCCCTCCTCCTGCTCCTGCTCCTCCTCCTCCTCCTCCTCCTCCTCCTCCTCCTCCTCTTCCTCCTCCTCCTCCTCCTCCCCCTCCTCCCTCCTCCTCCCCCTGGTCCTCCCCTGCCCTGCTCGCCCCGAACAAAATCACCAGCGCCCCCTCGCTGCCCGCAGCGGCCCCGCCAGTGCCAGGACGCCCTCGGGGTCGCCCCGCTCCCGCTCACCAACTAACCAGCCTCGAACTTATCCCTATCCCAAAGATTGACACGCCCAAAGGCGATGACAATCTGAGGGATGCACCCTCAGAAACTGAGGGGATCCCTGAGATCGCCATCGTGATGAGGCGATGCCCAACGTAAGGATAGGGATAGGTTCCAGGCTGGTAACCAGCGGTCGGCGCAGGAACTCCTCGTCTTACAGTCGGGCTTGACTGGAGAGGGCGCGAGAGAGGACACGAGACCCTTCCTCGAGGGGCACACTGCCACAGGAATTTAGAGGAGGCCTGGGTCGCGAGACACGTGACACGAGGGTACCCTCGACCTGGCAGGGTCGACCAACTAATCCGGGCCGACTGTATGTTGCTCCCATCGCGCTTAACGACCACATCCCAGAATTGATTTCGAGCACCCGGAAGAAGCGTCGAAACAGTGTCGAAACAGTGTCGAGCGAGTGTGTCCCAGGGCCCGACACGTAAACACCCTCGAGTTTCGGTACTCTCTTGGTGCTCGAAACTCTTTCTGGTGATCAAGGCCAAAGTAGGCTGGAACATCATAATCCTCGTCCCCCTCCCCTGGGATTCACTCGACGTCACGAAAAGTGCAACATCGCTTAAACCCACGAGCGGAGCCTGCAACCCCTCCTTTCTGCGACAAATTTTGAGCCCGATCGTGCCCGTGAGGGCCCCGGGGGCCTGAGACAAGGCAAAATCGCTCTTTGTGGCGAAAGGCCAACGACACGCGTGCACTGCCAGAGCACACTCTGTCATCGACCTTCGAATTAGCTCGGGCGTGTCATCCTACAGGGGGAGTGTGGAAGAAAAGTCTGAGCGGTAGTCAACAAGAGCCAAAAATAGTCAAGCATAATCAAAACATCGTCCCCAGACTTGTTTTGCTGTGTTTGAATATTCCTCCCGTAGACGGACACGCCCGACTTAGCCTTAGAACTTCCCGAGGTGCCTCGCCTGGGCGCTCCGACCAGCCCGGTGGTGGTCGCCCGCCGACACGGGAGCCCTCCTGTCGAGAGCAGGGCGCACAGAGGTGCGCGCGATGACAGGTCCTGTGCGCCACCTGGCACGACGGAGGAGGAGGAGGAGGAGGAGGAGGAGGAGGAGGAGGAGGAGGAAGAGGAGGATTAGTAGATGGATCTTCCACCTCGGTCTCGTCCTCCTCGTCCTCGTCCTCCTCCCCCCCATGTTCCTCCCTCCCTGCCCCCTCGAAATGTGTGCACGCCCCCGACTTGCTGACGGGCCCCGGTACAGAGGGGAGGGACGTTTGCGGCTCAGTGTAGGACAGGATAGAACACAGCATCGCGGATCCCCTGGCCAGGAGATTCTGCAAACTGACGCGCGGCATACGCACCGAATGTGTCCAGCTGGGGACCAAACCATTATCAAAACGTTCGCTCGAGAACCTTCGACGTCCTCCTTGTCCGCGTCCTCCTCTAAAGAATTGGAAGCACGGCAGAAACATTAATGTTCGGAGTTCCGCATGGAGTTCTTGGATTGGCACTGCCCCCCCCTCCCTAGCGCGCTGAGCGTGCCAGGGGCGGCGCCGGAGGCGCCGCCGAAGGGGCCCAGCGCCAATCCAAGAACTCCGCGCGGAGCTCCGAAAATTAATGGTCATGAGTTTGTTGTTTCTTCGATCCTCGTCCTCGTCCTTTTCAGTGGCTCTCGCTTCACAGTGCCCGATCCATGATCGAACGAGCTGCTGAATGTGAAACGAGCGCGGCAATTTCTGGGCTGCCACAAAGGGTTAAGTGTTTGGTGCTTTTCGGCCATCCTTCTGGTGCTAAACACGAGCGCGCAGTGCCTCCTCCTCCTCCTCCTCCTCCTCCTCCTCCTCCTCCTCCCTCCTCTCCTCCTCCCCCTCCTCCCCTCCTCCTCCTCCTCCTCCTCCTTCTCCTCCTCCTTCTCCTCCTCCTCCTCCTCCTCCTCCTCCTCCTCCTCCTCCTCATGCTTCTCTTTCTCCCCCATGGTCATGCGCGATCCGGAACCTTTCGTGGATATGCCCTAAATCTCAAATCCGCACAGTCCTGGGCGGGGTGAGCTGTCGGGCCCTTCTCGGCCATGAACGGGCGATTGCGGGTAGAGGCGACCCCCTGCGCCCATCGCCCCCCCCTCCTCGCCCCTGATCCTCGCCCTCCGCCTAATTACACGGTCTTGCCCTCCCTCACACGGGGTTCTCCGTCCTCTTCCTCCTCCTGCCCCTCCTCCTCCTCCTCCTCCTCCGACCTGAACCTCGAGACCGAGGTGGCGGTCGCGTTGGAGGAGTAGGTGGTCACCGTGCTCCTGGACGCCTGGAAGTTCTTTGAGACGGTGATCCCCGAGGCTCTCATCCAGGAGGCGCGGCTGCTCAAGATGCCGCTGCCGCTGATCTGGCTTTTGGTGGAGCTGTACAGGCAGCCCAGGCGGCTGCAAGCGTCCGGCTCGGTGTCCTACGAGGTTGTGTCCCACCATGGAGTGCTGGCTGGATGCACGCACGCGTGCGCGCTCGTGTCGGTGCTGATGTACCGCGTGCTGGAGCGGGTGCGCTGCATGGGCGTCACTCCCAAGGCCCTCGTGGACGACGTCGCCCTTCAGTGGGTCAGGACCGCGGGCAGCAACGTCAGCGTCTTGTGGGCCGCGGTCACGCGCTTCCGCGAGGAGGCCAAGCAACTTGGCATCATCGTGCAGCCCGCCAAGTCTGGCCACGTGACCTCGTCCAAGGGCCTAGCCGCAGAGCGCAGGAAGCATGCGGGATCCCTCGGCCTGCAGCTGCTACACTGGGCTCGCAATCTAGGGCATGGCCTTGGAGGAGGCAGGATCCAGCGACGGCAGACCAAGCTGCGGCCGAAGGCGCTGGCGCGGCGGCGAGGGCGCCTGGCGGCGCTCAAGCGTGCTGCTGGCCGCAAGGTCACCGTGCTGTGGCGCACGGGGCTGCTCCCTGGCGCCGGCCACGGCGCGGGCGTCGTGGGCATCTCCGACGACGAATTGCAGCGGCTGCGGGCTGAGGCCAGCCGGTTGGCGGGTGCGCGGCCAGGTCCGTCGGGCGCGACGATCTACCTGGCCACGCAGCACAGCGCGAGGTTTGATCCAGTCTACGAGGCAACGGTGGCGCTCGTGGTCAGGTACTCCAGCTGGGTCTGGGAGCAGAGGACATCGTTGGGCAGGCTTCAGCGACCGTGGGCCTCCATCACGCAGCGGCTGGTCGAGAAGCCAACGCGGGGGCTGGCGAGCGGCCCGATCGCCTCGACGACGCTCGCGCTCTGGAGGATAGGCTGGTACATGCGGTCCAGCCTGGTGCTGGTCACTGACGAGGAGCAGCACATCAACCTGCTCGCCACCTCGCCGTCGGCCCTCAAGGGTTACCTCGTCGAGGGGGTCAGCCGCTGGCAAGGGCGACAGATCCTGAGCCACTTCGGCGGCGCGCAGCCCACGGGCCCGATCTGGACGCGGTACTGGGGCTGTGCGCGGGTGGCAAGGGTGCCGCTGTTGCCGAAGGGCCTGCTGCCACCAGCCTCAGGATCCACTGGGCAGGTACGCCGTGGACCAGGCAGGGGCAGCTAGACGTTGGGGTCGCCCCCGACGGCAGGTGTCTGGCGTGCGGGGCGGAGGAAGACACCCCTGGTCACAGGCTGTACGACTGCGAGGTCCTGCTGCGCGCACGCCAGTCTGGCCCCCCTGGTGGCAGCGGGCTTGGCACGGCACGTTTTGTTGCAAATAGATTGTCGGTAGAGCAGGACGTCCTCCCCGATCGACTGCAGCAGATATGGGCTACCATGCGCGACAGGGGCCTGCTGGCAGGCGGCGTGGGGGTCGCGGACTTCAGTGGGTTCGCGCACGAAGTCGGGCCCCCCGTGATGCCGCCGCGCGTGCCGCCTGCGGCCGACGAGGCTGAGGTCAGGTAGGCTCTGGGGTGACTGGAGCGGCACGAGCGACGAGCAGCGCGGGAACATTGTGTTCACTGATGGCTCGGGCTTTGCGAGGAGCATGCCCGAGCTGATGCGCTGCGGGTGGTCGCTGGTCCAGCTCGGCTCCAACGGGGTGCCCGTTCGCGCGGCCTCCGGGGGCCTTCCTGGCCGCCTGCAGACGGTGGGTCGTGCCGAGCGACACGCGCTCCTGCAGGTCACCGAGCTCCTGGGGCAGCAAGCGCGATTCGCGGCCACCGACCTGCTGGCGCTGGCCCAGGAGGCCAGCAGCTGGGGGCCAGAGCTGGAGCGAGCCAAGGCGGCGCACGCCACGGCGTGGAGGCACCTGCGGCAGCAGCCATGCCGCCCCGAGGTGTTCTGGGCCCGGCGCACCAGGACGTCGACGGGTACCTGGCGGCGGGGCTTCACCCATTGCTGCGCGCGGGCAACCTGTGGGCGGACTGTGTCACCGAGCAGGGGGCCTCGCAACACACAGTGCCCCAGGTGCACATGGAGTTCTACGCCATCGAGGTGCAGTGCTTCAAGAAGGTGGCGGGCTACATCGGATGGGCCATGCAGCGCTGCCTGGCCATCGGGGACTGGGCCCCCGAAGCGCGCTACGTGCCCGCGGCGCCGCCGCCGCCCGTGCCGCAGCTGGCGGTGGTGGAGCACTCCCTGGTGCGCGTGCAGGGCAAGCGCGGGATATTGTGCGCCGAGTGCGGGCGCCGATCCCGTACTGAGGCAGATGCGGCGGCGCGGCAGTTCGTCAGGTCGAGCTGTTTGCCGACGCAGCTGGCACGCCTCAAGGCGGCGGCTGAGATGGCGAATTTCGGCAGATGGGCGACGCTGAAGGCCTGGAGGCCGAGGCGCTGCAGCCGTGCGGCGGTGGCAGGCCCTGCAAGCTGGCGCAAAGGCCGAACCCTTGGTTGCACGAGGGTGACGGCCGTGGCGCGGCGCTGCACCTCGGGCATCGGCTGCGGCGCGCGGGGCCCGCCATCTCCTGCGAGGTCTGCGTCGCGTGGATGCAGACCCGAGCGGCGAGGGGGCTGTGCAAGGCGTGCTGCAGGGCGCCCACCGACAAGGGGCACCACCAGCGCACCTACGTCAGCAACCTGGTGGCCAGGAGGGACAAGTTGCTGCGTGGTCTGGACCCCAAGACGGGCAGGTCATGGGCTACGGGCACGCTGGTGCACGACGAGCGCAGTTCGGTCGACGACAGCTCCGGGGAAGGCACCGACGAGGCGGTCGCGGCACAGGGCTCTGTGGATGCCCCGCTGGCGGCCGCGAAGGGGACCGAGACACGCGGGTCTCCCGCAGCGCCGCGTGGCGGGCGCACGGAGGAGGCCCAGATGGCGGATGCGCAGGAGACGGCGACACGCGGCGCTCCCGCAGCGCTGCGAGGCGGGCGCGCAGGGGACCGCGACACGCGGGGCTCCTGAACTGCCGAGAGGCGGGCGCACAGAGGCCAGCCGCCTGCTTGCGGAGGTCGCGGCGCGCCGCAGCGTTTGTGCGGCGCCACCGCCGTCCTGGCAGGAACGGCTGGAGGTGCTGCGGCGGCGCGTGGCGACGCGCGAGGCTGGCCTGACGCGCGTTGCCGCTGGTGGGGCTGGCAGTGTTCCCAAGGCGCAGGTCGTGGAAGCGTTGACCGAAACGGGGTGCGCTGTTGGTGATCGCGCCGAGTCGTGGGCAGTGCGGAGGCGGGCACTGCTGCGGCGGCTCCATGCGCGGGCCGAGCGGCTCTGCGGCGGGATTGGGGCGGCCCCCAAGGCGGCGCCTGCGGGCTTTGCCGCGCGGCTGCGGCGGCGCGCAATCCGCGTGGCGCGGCCGCCACCCAGGGCGGCCCTGCCGCAGCGGCCGCCGCGGCCGCTGGCCCTGGAGCGCAGGCTGGACCGCTGGGGGCGGTGGTGGATCGAGCCGCTGCTCGACGCCGACGGCGCGGCCAACGACTGGCTCGACCACTGCGTCCCGTGCGCGGAGGCGGTCCTCGCCCAGCCCAGGTGGCGGCGTTTCCTCAGGCCGATGGGCGGCGCGGCTCGGCAGCTGGTGCCTACGCCAGGTATCGCTCGGGCCTCACGCTGAGCCAGCGGTGCGTCACCGGACAGCGTGCGGAGTTACGAGGTGTACTGCCTCCGCAGCTGGCTGGCGGCGCCTGCGGGCCTGCCGCCAGCGCTGGGCTGGGTTCGGGCGGTGCGCCGCAGGCGGCGGCCTGGGGCGGCGGCTGCGACTCGCGAGGGCCAGGGCCGCCTCGGCGCGCAGGCGGCGTCGCGGGGCCACAGCGGCGGCGAGGGCAGCGACGCGGGCGAAGGCGTTGCCTGAGCGGGCCCTGTCGCTGTCCCTCTGCGCGCCCAGCGGCGGCGGCGGCGCGCTGCGCTGGCCGCAGGCCGCGTCCCCCAGCCGCGGCGGCGAGGGGGACTAGGCGGAGGCCTCCGCGGCAGCGGCGCGGTCCACCTCGCACAGGTCGGGCGGCGCCGCGGCTCAGGCGGTGACGCGGTCGTCGTGTCGTTCAGCCTGGCCATCGACCTCATCTGAGGTCCGCCGAGGCGCTGCTTGCCAGTCAGACGGCGCCCTCAGGTTCCTGACCTCCTGACCTCCTGACCTCCTCCTCTTCCTCCTCCTCCTCCTCCTCCACCTCCTCCTCCTCCTCCGTAGCCATTTTGGCTCAAGGGGCCTGTTCTCCTGAACTTCCAACCTCGCTCGAGAGATTGAGGCGCGTGGTTCTTTGATCCCCTTAGAGTCTTACTGGCCAGGAGTTCGCGACTCGACCCAGCTTTCATTCATAATTACCGCTTCCCCGCAGGAGCCGCCATGCATGCGGCGCAACAACAAGGAGGGGGATCGGGACCTGGTCTTAGAGGTACAGGACCATTCGCCCAACTCCCCATCATCACGAACAATCCTTTCTTCCAGCTTGGCCCGAGGGTACCAGGTGCGCAGAGAGCGGTGGACACCCGTCAGAAGAAGCAGCCGAAGGCCCCTCCCCCCTGGCTCATGGGCATGTGCATACTGTCCCTGCAAGCGCAACGGCCCGCGCTTCCACGTCTGCAAGCATTGTGGCTCAACCAGACATGCGCCAACGTTCGACAAGCCCCAGCCGCCCATGGGAGCGTGGGCGGGCGGCTCACCGCCAGGCCGATGGCAGAGCTCAGCAGCACCGCCTTCTCCTGCTGCTGCTGGCAATGGTACTCAACGCGGCGATGCTCAGCGCGACGAGGCGCAGCTGGGCGCGGTCGAGCTCGAAGTCCTGGTCTGCACCCTGGGCAAGATCGGCGACAAGGCGGGCGCCGCGAGATACCAGGCCGTCTTGGACCAGCGCCGCGCCCTGGCCAAGGAGACGCCCCATCCAGCAGCGCATCGCGAAGGAGTTCCACAAGCTCCGAGCTGCGGAGGGACGACTGGGACGTGCTGTGGAGCAATTCGACCAGGTGCAGGCCCAGCTCAACTCACAAAGATTGGAGGTCAAACGCCTCAGTGCCGAGATGCAAGAAGCTGAAACACGACACGGAGCCCTTGTTCGTCAGTTGCACTCAGCCTACGCTCCAAAGGCCGCCGCGGAGCAGGCGCCGAAGGCTCTCACGGTCCGCGGCATCCTCGACGGCTCGCTGGAGGACCTACCCATCGAGCTGGGGGACGTGCCCTAGCTCGAGGGCTCCGACCTCGAAGGCATTTCGGAGGAGGACAAACGCGAGGCCGAAGAGCTGGCCATGTCCCTCAAGCAGGGCCTACGTGAGCAGACCCGCGCCCTTTTCTCCGCCGCTATCGAAAAGGCTGACGCCATCAAGTCCGAGCACAAGGATCTGCTCACCCGTCTTGCCGTCAAGAAGCGTCGCACCGAGTCAGGAGCCTCGGCAGGAACTGGTGGCGCCGCTACCCCAACCGAGCCACGAGGGGGGCCACCCCCAGAGCCCGCAGGCCCTGCTGCCCCTGGAGGACCTGGAGAGGCAAAAGAGCCGCCTCACGCCCAGCAGCCTGGTGCACCCGAGGGCATGGCCCAAGGGAGCAGCGGAGTTGACCTCAAGTCGAGGGCAGCGGCCACTGCCAGACCAGTCCCTGACGAAGGGTCAAGTCTTTAGCATACACATGGGGCTCCAGAGGGCTCAGGGATCTCCCCCTAAGGGGTTCCGGGGAGCGTTGGCCACAACCCTCGACAGAGCTCAAAGCATTTTGGCGGAGCCCTGCACAGAAGCCCTTGAAGCCCAGCGCATGCGTGGGATTCGCCGAGCTCAATCCACCTTTTCTGGGGCCTCCGAGGACTCGGATGTTTCTTTAATTTTTGCTTCGGCCAACGTCTCAGGCTGGGGCTCGGGCCGTACATGGCTCATCCAGACGCCTGCAAATGTTGTTTGCCTCCAAGGGCATCATTTGAGGTCCCAAGAGGACATCGCGCAGGCCTCTGCTTGGGCCATTCGCCACGGGTGGAAATCTCTCTGGACGGCAGCCCTCCCAGGGGACAATGGAGGTACCCGTGGCGGCGTCAGCATCTTGGTCAGAGACTTTCTGGGGCCCCACGCGTTGGGCAGCAACCGTGCGCTTTTTGACAGCAGAGCCATAGGGGATATCATCCAGGTCCCTGGTGGATGCCACATCGCCATCGTCTCCGCGTACCTCCTGCACGGTGTGGGCCTTGCTGAGCCCAACATTTCCGTGCTACGCAGTGTCGGTGAATACGTGGGGGCTTCTGGACTGCCTTGGCTTGTCGGCGGGGATTTCAACCTCGAGCCATCTACTTTCACCGCCTCAGACTTCCTCGAAGTTGCCCGTGGTACCTTGGTTTCTCCCACCTATCCTACCTGCTCTACTACTGGGGGCATGAGAACCAATGATTATTTTGTCCTTAGCCATGGCCTTAGCAAAGCTGTGCGGTCCATCGATCTGGATAGGGCGCCGGACCTCGTTCCTCACACTCCTCCCTTGCTCAAATGTTGTTTCCCGTGCGTTGCGCGCCTCCGTGTCATGGCTTTTCAGAAGCCCCCGCGGATCATCCTCGATCGTTGCATAGGGCCGCCATGCGCCCCGCCAGAATACGATCACATTCGCGCTGAGCTCGAAGGGGTGCTGCGGACGGCCCAGTCGGGAAAGGGTCAGGCTACGCAGGAGGGGCTTAATGGGGCCTACCAGGAATGGTCGGACCTTGCCGAGATTGAGCTCTGCAGGCTCACCAACCAGGACATTCGGTTAGGCCTCCGAGGGGCTAAGCCGAAGACCATTTGGAAAAAGCCCATTGATTCTGACATGAGGGACCCGAGGCATCCCGACCTTTTTGCTGCGCGCTGGCTCCACCGGCGCCTCATCGCCCTCCTGCATTCGATGCAGGCTTCTGTTCCTCCTCCCCACCATTTGTCAGGGTATTGTTCGAAAGATGTCAAGAACGCGACTGCTGTCCATGCGGCTCGCTCGGCCCTGCTTTCTGCGCCCCGCCAAGTGGCCAACGCCCAGGGCGGCTTGGCCCCTCCCTTCACTGAGGCCATGGACTTGGCCGCGGGGGCCGACCATAGTTTACGGTCATTGCAGACAACTAAGGAGTTACTGGGCCGAGTGTCGGACGCTGTGGATCAAGCGTGTCAGGCCGCCCAGGCAAGGGGAAGGCCCTCATGGAATGAGTGGTTGAAGACGGGGATCGAGCAAGGAGCGCGCAGGGTTCGCCAGGTCACGGACACCCCCAAAGCCTGGGCGGCCGACGATTATTCTGTTGTCAGCGACCCTCTTTCCGTGCTCGCCTCGGAGGCGATCAAGTTTCAAGGCGCGTGGCAAGCCTCGATCGTCACTCCCCCCCCATCCCCCTGATTTTCTTCCCTTGGAACCCCTGGAGACCCCCGGCCTCGACGAGGTCCGCGCTGCGAGTCGGCGTTGCAAAACCAGGGCTGCTGTCAGTACTGACGGCTTCCATATGAGGCACTTTTCCTGGCGCTCGGATGACTCGCTCAGGACCCTCCTGGACATCTTCAGGATAATGGAGACTTCTGCCCTCGTCCCTGAGCAAGTGCACAGAGTTGCGATGATGCTTCATCCCAAGCCTGTAGGAGGCTTTCGCCCCATCGGGCTGTTTTGTGGCCCTTTCCGCCTCTGGGGGCGGCTTAGGAGGCCCGTCGCTGCGCCCTGGGAAAATCAGCATCAACGGCCCTGGCTTGCGGCCGGGAAGTGCATGGGAGCTGCGGACGCGGTCTGGAGACAACCCCTGCTGAGCGAAGCAGGGATTGCTAGAGGACAGTGTGCGGCCACGCTCCTGTGGGGGTTCTACAAGTACTACGAAACTTTATCCATCGACCAGGTGCTGGCTCGACGCGGCAGGCTTTGTTTTTTTTTGTTGTTTTTTATTATTATTATTCTTCTTCTTCCTTCCTCTGCGTGGCTCGCCTGGCATGCCAGGGCTACCGCGGCCCTCGGCATCTCAGCCTTCATGGCGCGACCACCATCGCGATGTGGGCCAACAAGGGCCTCGTGGCGGGCTGCCCTTTCGCCACCACCTTCATCAGGGTGAACCCACTGGAGGGGCTGGACTCGGTAGTCTGGCACCCGTGCGTGGATTACAGCCTCTACGTGGATGACAACGGCATCCATGCTGCAGGGGAATTCAAAGAAGTTTTGGAAGGGGTGGTCCAGGGGTCCAGCTTGTGCGAGTGATCAGCGAAGATATCGGCGGGTCGCTGTCTGAAGACAAAGCTGCGCTCCTTGTGTCTAACAAAGCCCTGGGCCATGAACTTCAACAGCGTTTGGGCCCCTCGCTTGCGGGTCCCATTGTTCCTGCCGCCCCGAATTTAGGCGTCGACGACGCTGTCGGCGCTCCTGTAGGGCACCGCGGGCGAGACAACGGGGCCAAACAGCGACGGGCTAGGGCGAAGATGCGGGCCCGTCGCTTGGGCAAGCTCACGCGCCAAATCGGTCGGCGGGCCCGAAACATCTGGGTCGCGGGCCCGCCCCCTGCGGCCCCGAGGTTTTCGGTGTCTCGGACGCCGAGCTCCTGGGCCTCAGGAGGTCCTTCGCCTCCGTCCTCAAGCCATCGGCTGGGGATAGAAGCTTGTCCATTCTTCTGCTTTTGGAGCGCGATCCTACCTGGGTCGTTCAAGTTGCGCCGATTCTTACATGGCACAAAGAGGTGTGGAACGCCGAGTGCCATGTGCATCCCTCCACCCTGCCTTTCAGCAGCCCCCGTGAGTCCTGGGAAGCCGTCTTTTCCAGAAAGCCCCGGACCTGGCGCGGCGTCGCCGGCCCAGGGATGGCCACGAGAAAAACCCTCGAGCGCATCCGCTGGACCATGCCTGATTTTTGCACCCTGGTCAACGACCAAGGCCATGAGGCTTCCTTGGCGCTTCAGTCGCCTGGCATGTTGAAGCAGATGCTCCGCGCAGCTGTCTTTCGAAGGCTCGAGGAGGACATCGGCGTGAAAGTGGGTTTCCGCCATAGAGCCTGTCTTGACGTGGTTGCGAGGCACCTCGCTTCCAAGAAATTCCTCCCTGGAAAAAGGTGCCCTCAGGACCGTGTGCACGGGGGCTTTTTGGACCAGGACCTACGCGATCTCCAAGGGGTAACTGCGCTCGGAGCTGCGTCCTCTGGGACGCGGTCAACGGGACGCGCTTTTTCATCGCATCTGGAAGTGCCCAGCTGTTCAGGACGTCAGAGAGGACACGGTGGACCGCAAGACTCTAGACAGCATCGGCAGTTTCGCCAATCACAAGCACCTGCTTTTTGCAATCACCATGGGGGGGGGGGGCTGCCGCACCCAGGAACTGATTACCCCACCCCGTGTGCGCCTGGTTCCCTGGAGGCCGATTGGCCTGTCGAACCTCCCTGGGACAGGGCCCAAGACCAGGGGCGGGTCTTTGTTGATGGGTCGTGCAGCCGCCATATTATTTAACAATTAAGTAGAGCTGTCTGGGCCCTCAGTGTTTTCAAAGGCGGCCAGCTTCAGTGTGAAACCAGAGGCCCAGTGCACGCGCCCCTCCCAGAGACACCACAGTGCGCTGAATGTTGCGCACTTGCTGCGGCCACGATGTGCATCGTGGGTCCCTCGGATGTTTTTTTCTCGGATTGCCAGAGCGTTATTTCGCAGTTTAAGTCAAGTCATGCGGACCGTGTCAATTTCCGCAAAGTTTACGCTGGCCACACGCTCCAGGCGCATAGCTATGAAGGAGCCAGACTAATACCTGAACTGCATGAGGTCAGGGCGCATCAGTCTCTGAATGATGACAGCCTCACCGACCGCGAACGTTTCGTGAGGGTTGGCAACGACTTCGCCGACCGAGGAGCGAAGGCCGCCATAGCACTACATGAGCGCGACGACGAGGCTCTAGCTACGGCCGACGAGCAGCTCCATTTCGTCTCGGCCTTCTGCCGACTAGCCATGAAGGTCCTACCTCTTTTCCCGCCCCTCAAGGCGGATGGCGAGGTGGGGTACAGACCGATTCCAAAGGACGCTGTTGGCAGCGACGCGCCCGAGGTGTGCAACTTTTTGTGGATCGCTTGCCTCTGGCGATGCGTCATGTGTTGCCGTGCCTCGAGGCGGTCAGACTTTTCGGCCTCTCTCATGAGTGCTCCCAGGCCCCCGCCAAGAAGATGCCTGGGGATCATACTCGGCCTGGATTTAGAGCGCGTGGCGAGTCAACGCCACAGCATCGTTTGTTTTTCGTGTTCTGGCGGCGCGCACCTTTTTATATGTTTACATTGTGCGTCGTTTGTTTCCACTGGCACACCGCGGAAATCCAACCTGCACCGATGTCGGTGCAAAGGTTCCCGCGACAGCCGACAGCAGTGGAAGTGGAATCGCGTCCTCCGAGGAATTCGCCCTCAGCACGGCAAAGACGGGATCAGAGTTTTCATCGAGGCTCCAGAGGACGACGGTCCTGGAGATTGTTCCCAGCGCCCGCTTGCCGATGCCACCGCCTCGGGGGACGCCGACGCAGGCCAGCGCAGCTCAACTTCAGCTGAGCAGCAGGCTGACGACAGCAATGCAGCCAGCCCCCATCGGCCCTACCAGCCGCGCTGACCCACCTGCCGTACCAGAGCATCCTGACGGTGTTGTGTGTGCGTTAGCTTCTCGGGGGGAGGATGCTCTGGATCGCCAGGAGGAAGAAACTCCGCTCTTAATTCGCCCAGTTTTGTCTGGACCGCTGCCCAAGACCCGCCAATCTGGCGTCTCGCATTCTAGGGGCCGAACACCGCCGCCTTCGCGTACTGCAGCGCCTGTAGCGCAGCTCGAGCCGACTCGAGCCAGCTCATTCCAAGGCAGTCTAGAGTCGGAAGATGCCGCTGCCGACAGCGGATCTCCCGCCGCCCCCAGTGCCGACGCGAGCAGTGTAGCCCCTTCGGTCGTCCCAGAGCAGCCTCAGGGTGCGCTGCGGGCCTTGAGCCGTCTGGAGGAGGACGCTCTGGAACGACTGGAAGACGAAGCTCCGCTCGCCTTTCTTTTTGGTTCCTCTGCCCACAGGGAGGCCAGCCTGCCTGGTGCCCTGAGGCAGGGAGGGCGAACACGGCCCCACCACCGCAGGGCAGCCTCGCCAGCTGAGAGTTGTGCAGCCCCTGCCCTAGTGCCTGGGCGACCCGCTTCTGTTTCGGGGCCGTCCAGGCTTGTGCTGAGGAAGCCCAGGCACTAGGGGCAGACGTGGCGCCGCTCGTGACTGTGCCGTCTAGAGCTGCCACTTTTCAGGAGAAAGTGCAGCGCCTTCTTCGAGCTGCAGGAGGTCTTCCGCCGCCAGAGGCGACGGGGAGCGTAGGAGAGATCACGGACGAGTCAGACTAGGCCACGGGGGCGCCGCCCCGACCGTGGTCTAGCAAGTTCGTGTGAACCCCCATCGCTCTGTCCTGCAGCTGGCGCTGCGCGGAGAGGCAGCCGTCGCCGCCGCTGCTTCTCCCTTCTCACTGGCCTGAACTGTTGGCCAGACGCGGCTGGAGCCCCTCGGGCAAAAAAAATCCTGCTCCTCCTCCTCCTCCTCCTCCTCCTCCTCCTCCTCCTCCTCCTCCTCCTCCTCCTCCTCCTCCTCCTCCTCCTCCTCCTCCTCCTTATCCCAACTACAACGCGGGGATTGCGCCTGCGAGTGGCTGGTGCCAAGACACCAGCAATTCGAGAAAGACTGGGCAACTTCCTGGCCGTCACCCAGGAGCGGAAGGCATCCGGCCACAATTCGGCCAAAAAGCTTGGCCGTTTTGAGTTTGGCACGGGTCCGGCCCATGTGGCTTAAATTCGGCCGCGAGACCTTCGGGGCGCCTGCGCCTCCCGGTCGCTCGGTTCGACCACGATGCCCCCCAGAGATAATCCCCCTCCACGGCGGCGCTATCCCCCCTCTTCTTCCAGGGTCGTGCACGACCCCGCCCTCGGGGGCCGTCGTCGTCGCTGTCGCCATCGCCATCGCCGTCGCCGTCGCCGTCCCCGTCGCCTTAGCCGTCGCCGTCGCCGCCGCCGTCGTCGCCGTCGTCGAAGCCTGCTTCGCCCGGCCGGTTGCCGGTCAGCTCGTGCCAGAGGGCCTGGCGGCGGATCGCCGGGGGGGGCCGGCGCGGGGCGACGGCGCACGTCGAGCGGCGAGGCGTGCACGCGCTCGGGAGGCTGCAAGGCCCCTTCAGGGGCCCTACAGGGCCCCTTCCTGCAGCCGTCGCTGCCACCGCAGTGCGTGCCCCCAAACCAGAATGGCGGCGGGCGGCCCCGCGGGGGAAGACCTTGAGAACGTGGGGTCGCCCAAGGCGAAGTTTGGGGGTTTCGGGTTCGGGCTTCTAGATTTTCAGGCGTCTTCGTCGGTCGTCGACGGCTTTCCAGCCTAGGGGCGCATTCCTGCAACTGCGCCTCGCCGAAGGCTTTCCGGGGGCCGGAATCATCCCGAACGGCCGCTGGAGACCCAAGTTACGACCCGAAAATCAAACTCGGCGGCGCGCCGAGGGGGGAATTGATAGGAGGCAGGCATTCGCCGTCTCTGCTCTCAGGGGAGGATCAGCAAGCTTTGCAGACGGCGCGAAGGCCTCTGAGAAGCCCCGCCGTCTGCTGAGAAGACCTGCCCCCCCTCTCTCGGTTACCCCCCCGGGCTCGCCGCGAATCCTGGGTCAGCGCCAGCCGACTCCAGCGAGTCCGGGCGCCCCACTGACCATCGGCGTGCTCCCAGGGGGGCCGCACAACTGGCAGGAACAATCAGTGCTGCGCGCCTACGAAGGGCTCCGTGTCGGTCCGCAAGGGAGCGTCTCGAGGCGTCTTAGCGACCATCGAGGCCGTCTTGAAAAGGCTGTCGCGTCTTGTCTTGCCTCGGCTGCTCTTGTCTTGCCTGGTCGTGTCTCGTCTTGGAGGCGCCGGCGCGGCGGTGCTGCCGCTCGCAAGGAGGCGGAGAGGCCCGCCCGCCTCGTCAAAGGAAGGTTAACGCCGTGGTCCCCCCGACGGTTGGGGCGTCCGAGGTGGCCCAAGATGACTCCAAACTGGCCCCAGATATCCAAGCGTGGTCTCTGCCACAGCATGGCATAGCCTAACGTGGTGCGAGATGGACTCCAGCATGCCTCCAAGAGCCTCAAGGACTGCCCCGAGACGGCTCCCTTTGGCCACGGAGCCTCCCGAGGATACACACGAGAGACTCAAGCAACTTCAAGAGCCAACGGGTCTGGCAATACTTTGTTGCATCTCGCCTGTTAGTTTCCGATGGGCTTGTGATGAAGCCTCAAGATCGCTCCACTCTCCCCCTCGCCCGAGGGAGCCTCAAGAGGTGGACGTTAAAGGCTTCATCACGTCCCCGGAGACCCCCAACCCCAAGAGCTCATAATGTCGCAAGAAGCAGTTTTTCTTGTTCTCACGCGGGGGGGTCCATTTGGACTGCCCCTTATTCGATCTCTGTTCTCCACACGAAAGGCCCCCCAAAAGGACGCCAAGAGAGCCCCCACGGCTTCCACAACGGCCCCAAGAGGGCCGAAAGATGGCCCAAATGAGCATGAGGCACCCATACCGAGACATCCGCGAAAGCATTGACTGTTAGGTCGGGCATGTCCCCCCTACAGACAGATCTTGGAGGAAAAATGAAAAGTAAACAAAAAACAAAGACAAAAACTAGTCAAAACATCGTCTCCTGACTATTGTGGCAATTTTTGAATATTCCTCCTGTAGGGAGACGTGCCCGACTTAAATGTTCGGCTGGTCTGCTCAGGCGGATCCCGAGCTTCGGCTGGGCGGCTGCCCTCCCGTTGCGCTCCACTGCTTCCTCCCGCACTGGCACGACCGAGGCAAGTCGCCCTGAGAACTTGGAAGAAAAAACGCCACAAGCATAGCAAAAAAAAGGATTGCAAAAAAAAAAAGGATTGCAAAAAAAAAAGGATTGCAAAAAAAAACCGAAGGATTGCAAAAAAAAGGATTGCAAAAAACCGAAGGTTTTTTTTATTGCAAAAAAAAGGATTGCAATCCGGCGCTCCGCGGATTTCATGGGTCCGCGCTGGACCCGCCCTCCCTGGCGCGCTCCGCGCGCCAGGGGCGGCGCCAGAGGCGCCGCCGGGGGCCCACCGCGGATACAAGAAAACCGCGCGGAGCGCCAAACGTTACTGTTTATGCAGTTTGTTCTTCTTCGGCCTACACTGGCATGATCAAGGTAACTCGCCTGAATACTGTTTCTGGATGGGCTGCTGGGGATACTTTTGGATTGCGGCCGCGAGGCAACGGTCCGGCGGCAAGAGCAGTGTCCACTGCTGGGGATACGCAAAACAGGGCCCCTCGCGGCCACCGACATAGTAAGGCGTGGTGCGAAGCTCTGCAGGTCGAGTCGCACGGGGTACACGCAGAGCGGTAGACCGAGAAGAGGAGGCGCTCAGAGAAGTGCCGTCGCCTTCACGTTGCCATAGAAGGCTCCTTCCTGTGGCGGGCGCTAGAGACAAGAGGGCTAGAGATACGTGGAGCAAGGAGGAGCGCAGGAGGAGGGAGGTTTCCACAGGCTCCTGGACGCCCAACGGCATCACGCAGGGACGCACCCAGCCCATCTACAACAAGTGGCAATACCACGTGGTGCGATGCGAAACGTATGCATTGCGCGCCCCAGCGCAAGAAACTATGTATGAGGCACACCAGCGACAAGTTATTGCAGGCGACGAACGTAGCTCCGCGGGACCCCTGGGATGCGACGCGATGCGACCCGCATTCCAGCCCCAATGGGGCGATCCTCTCAGAGAGTAGGCATGTGGGACACACAGTCCCGGTAACCGGGTATTCGAAGATGCTTATCGCATATCACAAAGGGAGCTGCATTCAAACGGACATGACAAATATGCGAAAGAAAGGACAAGGAGGAGAACGAGAGCGGGACCCCTGGGACACCAGCAACAAAACGGTAAGCGAAGCTCAAGAGAGCAAGAAGAGTTCGGGAGCTCCAGAGCGAAGTGAACCCCACCCTCCCATCAGAGATCGTGGGGGTAGGGTTAAGTCGGGCCTGTCCCCCTACAGGGGGATTTGGGGCGAAACATTAAAAATACCCCCCCAAAAAAGTAACCCCCAAAATGCTCAAACATAGTAAAAGAAAAAAGTCCCCAGACTATTTTGTTGAGTATTTTTGAATATCCCCCCTGTGGAGGGACAGGCCCGACTTAAGGGTAGGGTTCGCATGTGGCCCCCTACACGCTGCTATCAACGCCCAGGGAGGCAAGGTCTGCTCTGCAGCCGTGCGAGACGTCTCACCGCTGGGCCGCCCAGGAGCTTTCGAACGTGGGTGCCCACGAAACGAACGGGAGCGAATCGCGCATTTTGAAGTGGCCATGGGACACACAAATACAAGGGCCTGGCCCTGGGGGGGTCCCAGTTCGAGCCGGCGCCGAAGACGCGATTTGAAGACGCTATTCCCCCAAGGAGCTGCGGTGACGCTTCTATTCCGCTGGCGCCTGGTGAAGCTTGTGACGCCTCTATTCGGCCTGAAGCCTCTATTCCCCTGACGCCCATAGAAACTCGTGAAGCCTCTATTCGGCCTGAAGCCTCTATTCGGCCTGAAGCCTCTATTCGGCTCGTGACGCCTCTATTCGGCCTACGAATTGCGACGCACTGGTGGGGTGGCGACCCTAGACGCGCCTATTAGGCCTGAACCCTTTATTCCCCTGAAGCCTCTATTCGGTCTGAATCCTCTATTCCCCTAACGCCCGTTGAAGCTCGTGAAGCCTCTATTCGGCCTGAAGCCTCTATTCCCCTGACGCCCATTGAAGGTCGTGAAGCCTCTATTCGGCCTGAAGCCTCTATTCGGCCTGAAGCCTCTATTCGGCTCGTGACGCCTCTATTCGGCCTGAAGCCTCTATTCCCTTGACGCCCGGTGAAGCTCGTGACGCCTCGCAGGGTTCGTGCCCCAGGGAAGGGCAAATCTATAAGTAATGACGTAAAACGTGAAAGATTCGTGCCCCTGGAAAGGGATCGTGCCCCAGGAGAGGGCGGCCAATTACGCTAAGGATTCGTCCCCCATGATACGGCCACTTTATCAGCATGCACGTGAAGCACGAAAGATTCGCGCCCTAGGAGATGGTCAATCTATAGGCACATACGTAAAACACTAAGAGGATTCGTGTTCCAAGCGAAGGCCGATATATTGGCACATGCGTTAAACACAAAGGGATTCGTGCCCCAGGGGAAGGCCAATCTATATGCACATGCGTAAAGCACGAAGGATTCGTGCTCCAGGAGGGCGAATTTATAGGCACATACATGAGGCACGAAGGGTTCGTGCCCCAGGAGAGGACGAATCCATAGGCGCAAACGTAAAACACGCAGGGTTCGCGCCCCAGGGGAAGGCAAATCTATAAGCAAACACGTAAAACACTAAAGATTCGCGCCCCTGGAAAGGGCCAATCTATAGGCATACACGTGAAACGCAAAGGCCTCGTGCCCCAGGAGAGGGCCAACCTATATGCACATGTGTGAAACACAAAGGATTCGCGCCCCCAAAGAAGGCAAATCTCTGAGAGAGCGTGATCCACCGCCGCTTTACTGTGGAAAATTGCCGCCCTTTTCCTCCGGAACCCGGGGGCCCCCCCCCCCCCTTCCGAAAATCCCCCCCCCCTGCTGGACCCCCCCCCCTTCCCCCGGCAAAACCCCCCCCTCCCCGAACCCCTCCCCCCCCCCCAACTCGAAAACTGGAGGGGGTCACTACCGGTTCGAACCCCCCCCCCTCGAAAACCGGAGGGGGGTCACTACCGGTTCGAACCACTGAGCTGTCCCACTGTTCCCACCACTGTCCCCACTGTCCCTACCACTGTCCCCACTGTACCTCTGTCCCATTGTCCCACCGCCGTCCTCGCCACCGCCTTCACCACTGTCCCCACCACCACTGTACCCTCCACTGTCCTATTGTTTCCACCACATTCCCACTGTCCCCACACCACTGTCCCCACCACCACCGTCCCCACCACTGTCCCACAGTCCCCACTGTTCCCACCATTGTCCTCACCATTGTCCCCACCACTACCGTTCCCACCACTGTCCCACTGTCCCCACCACTGTCCCGCTGTCCCCTCACCACTGTCCCCACCACCACCGTCCCCACCACTGTCCGCACCCCCCCTCGGTTTTCGAGGGGGGGGGGGGGTTCGAACCGGTAGTGACCCCTCCCGGTTTTCGAGCTCGAGGGGGGGGGGGGGTTCGAACCGGTAGTGACCCCCCCCCCCCTTTTCATGATGGGGGGGGGGGGAGGGGTTCGAACCGGTAGTGACCCCCCCCCGGTTTTCCGAAGGGGGGGGGGGGAGGGGTTCGAACCGGTAGTGACCCCCCCCGGTTTTCCGCTAGCAGCAGTAGAACACGCTCTTTCAAATCTCTAGACATCACTTAACACGCTAAGGATTCGCGCCGCATGATACGGCCAATCAATAAGCACGCACGTAAAAGACTAAACATTCGTGCCCCAAGAGTAGGCCAGTCTATAGGCACACGCGTGAAACACAATGGACTCGCGCCCAAAGAGAAGGCCAATCTATTGGCACATACGTTTAAGACAAAGAATTCGCGCCCCAGGAGAGGGCCAAGACAGCTCCAGGAGGCACCGCGAGGGGCCAAGACAGCCCCAGAAGGCACCAGGAGGCCCCAGGAAGCCCCGAGGCTCCAGGAGACTCCAGGAAACCCCAGAAAGCCACAGGAAGCTGAGAGGACCAATCTATAAGCACGTACGTTAAACACAAAAGATTGTGTGAAGCCACCCGGCGCGCGCGACGTGCGCGCGGGCGCGGGCACGAGCGCGGCGTCGTCGTCGTCGTCGCCCCCGCCGCCGGCGGCCGCCGCCGCCCGATGGGGCTGGGTTGCGGGTCCAAAGCCTCCTGGATGTTCCTTTGGGGCTCTCTTGTGAGGTTTCTCGTCGGGCTCTTGGAAGCTGATTTGAAGCCTCCTGGGGGGCCGTTTTGGAACCTCTTAGATTTCTTACTTAATCAACTTGGGGAGGGGTCCTGTCTAGGCAGAAGGTGCCGCACAGCAGGTGGAGCACGCCTAGCACCAATGATTCTTTTTTAATCAACTTGGCGAGGGGTCGTGCCTATCATAGGGTGCCGCACAGCAAAAGGCATGTCTAGCACCAGGCATTATGTTTTATTAACTTGGGGAAGGGTCTTGCCTAGCAGAAGGTGGCGCGCAGCAAAGGGGCTCACCTTGGAGAGGGTGCCGCACAGCAAAGGGGCACATCTAGCACGAAGGACCCTTTTTGATAAACTTGGGGAGAGGTCCTGTCTACGCAGAAGGTGCCGCACAGCAGGTGGGGCACGCCTAGCACCAATGATTATGTGTTAATCAACTTGGGGAGGCCTCTTGCCTATCAGAGGGTGAAAAGAGCAAAGGGGCATGCCTAGCACCGATGACTCTGTTTGTAATCAACTTGGCGAAGGGTCTTGCTTAGCATAGGGTGCCGCACAGCAAAAGGCATGTCTAGCACCAAACATCCTGACTCAACAAAAATGGGGAAGAGTCTTGCCTAG
Organism: Prorocentrum cordatum; assembly: GCA_963575745.1. Taxonomy (NCBI): domain Eukaryota; class Dinophyceae; order Prorocentrales; family Prorocentraceae; genus Prorocentrum; species Prorocentrum cordatum. Next base: position 71,251 of record CAUYUJ010018343.1, on the reverse strand, counting down.
CAGAAGGTGCCGCGCAGCCAGCAAAGGGGCTCACCTTGGAGAGGGTGCAGCACAGCGAAGGGGGACATTTAGCAACAAGGATTCTTTTTTTAATCAACTTGGGGAGGTGTCTTGCCTAGCAGAGGGTGCCGCACAACAGTTGCGGCACGCCTAGCACACATGATTCTTGTTTAGTCAACTTGGGGAGGGTTCTTGCCTACCAGAGGGTGCCGCACAGCAAAGGGGCATGTCCGGCACTCGCCTAGCCCAAGTGCCGCACAGCTAAAGGGCATGTCAAGCACCAGGGATGATGTTTAACTTAACTTGGGGAGAGGTCTTGCCCAGCAGAAGGTGCCTCCCAGCACAGGGGCTCACCTTGGAGAGGGTGTCGCGCAGCAAAGGGGCACATCTAGCACCAAGGATTCTTTTTTAATCAACTTGGGGAGGGGTCCTGCCTAGCAGAAGGTGCCGCACAACAGATGGGGCACGCCTAGCACCAAGGATTCTTTTAAAATCAACTTGGGGAGGGCCATTGCCCATCAAAGGGTGCCACACAGCTGATGGGGCACACCTAGCACACATGATTCTGTTTTAATCAACTTGGGGTGGGGTCTTGCCTAGCAGAAGGCACCGTTCAGCAGATGGGGCAAGCCTAGCACCAAGGATTCATGTTTTAATCGACTCGGGGAGGGGTCTTGCCTAGCAGAAGGTGTCGCACAGCAGGTGGGGCACGCCTAGCACCAAGGATTCTTTTTTAAATCCTCTGGGGGAGGGCTTTTGCCCAGCACAGGTTGCCACACAGCAGATGGGGCACGCCTACCACCAAGGATTTATTTGTTTAATCAACTGGGGGAGGGCTCTTGCCCAGCACACGGTGCCGCGCAGCAGATGGGGCACGTCTAACACCAAGGATTCTTTTTGAAGCAACTTGGGGAGGGCCATTGCCTAGCAGAAGGAAGGTGCCACACAGCAGAGGGGGCACGTCTAGCACCAATGATTCTTTATCAATCAACTTGGGGGTGGGTCTTGCCTAACAGAGGGTGCCGCACAGCAAAGGGGCACATCTAGCACCAATGCTTCTTTTTTAAAATCAAATTTGGAAGGGGTCTTGCCTAGCAGAGGGCGCCGCGCAGCACATGGGGCACGTCTAACATCAAGGGTTTGGTTTATCAACTTGGGAAGGGGTCCTGCAGAGCAGAGGGCGCCGCACAGCAGATGGGGCACGTCAAGCACCAAGGATTCTTTTTTAATCAATTTGGGGAGGGGTCCTCCGGTAGGGGTCTTGCCCACAGCAGATGGGGCATGTCTAGCACCTAGGATTCTTGTTTAATCAATTTGGGGAAGGGTCTTGCCTAGCAGAGGGTGTCGCGCAGCAGATAGGTCACGCGTTGTGTTAGGCACGGAAAGCGTGGAGTAAAATGACATTTTCAAATTAGACTTGGGAGGGGAGTGCGTTGAATACTGGGCATGGTGAAAAGAAATATCATCTTCACATGGACTTGCGTCACCCAGAATAATGGAGGCATATGATTTTTTTTTTTTTTTTTTTTTTTTTTAAAAAAAAAAAAACATTTGAGGGCGGACGTTTAAAAAAATAGTTTCGCCGGCCTGGTTGGGCCCACATAAGGGGGGGAGGGGGCGCCGCCCACGGAGGGCCCCCCCAGGGCGAACAAATAAAGTTCTCCGGGGGACAATTATGGTTGCCCCCCGGGCCGTCTGGAGGGCCAGGGGGGGGGCGAGGGCAGGCAATTCGGAGCGGGGGGGGTCGGCCCTTCCCTCCTCCCTCCTCCTTCCGCTCCTCCTTCCTCCCTCCTCCCTCCGGCCTCCCTCCTCCCTCAATTCCTCCTCCCTCCTCCCTCCCTCCTGTCTCCTCCCTCCTCCCTCCTCCCTCCTCCCTCCTCCCTCCCTCCCTCCTCCCTCCCTCCCTCCTTCCTCCTCCCTCCTCCTCCCCCTCCCTCTCTGTATCCCTCCTCCCTCCCTCCCTCCCTCCCTCCTCCTCCTCCCTCCCTGTCTCCTCCCTCCCTCCTTCTTCCTCCCTCCTCCCTCCCTCCTTCTTCCTCCCTCCTCCCTCCTTCTTCCTCCCTTCTCTCCTCCCTCCCTCCCTGTCGTAGTAGTCGTAGTAGTAGTAGTAGTAGTAGTAGTAGTAGTAGTAGTAGTAGTAGTAGTAGTAGTAGTAGTAGTAGTAGTAGTAGTAGTAGTAGTAGTAGTAGTAGTAGTAGTAGTAGTAGTAGTAGTAGTAGTAGTAGTAGTAGTAGTAGTAGTAGTAGTAGTAGTAGTAGTAGTAGTAGTAGTAGTAGTAGTAGTAGTAGTAGTAGTAGTAGTAGAGTAGTAGTAGTAGTAGTAAGTAGTAGTAGTAGTAGTAGTAGTAGTAGTAGTAGTAGTAGTAGTAGTAGTAGTAGTAGTAGTAGTAGTAGTAGTAGTAGTAGTAGTAGTAGTAGTAGTAGTAGTAGTAGTAGTAGTAGTAGTAGTAGTAGTAGTAGTAGTAGTAGTAGTAGTAGTAGTAGTAGTAGTAGTAGTAGTAGTAGTAGTAGTAGTAGTAGTAGTCGTAGTAGTAGTAGTAGTAGTAGTAGTAGTAGTAGTAGTATTAGTCGTAGTAGTAGTAGTCGTAGTAGTAGTAGTAGTAGTAGTAGTAGTAGTAGTAGTAGTAGTAGTAGTAGTAGTAGTAGTAGTATAGTCGTAGTAGTAGTAAGTAAGTCAGTTAGTAAAATGTTAGTAGTAGTATTAGTAGTAGATTAGTAGTAGTAAGTAGTAGTAGTAGTAGTCGTAGTAGTAGTAGTAGTAGTAGTAGTAGTAGTAGTAGTAGTAGTAGTAGTAGTAGTAGTAATCGTAGTAGTAGTAGTAGTCTAGTAGTAGTCTAGTAGTAGTAGTAGTCTAGTAGTAGTAGTAGTAGTAGTAGTAGTAGTAGTAGTAGTAGTAGTAGTAGTAGTAGTAGTAGTAGTAGTAGTAGTAGTAGTAGTAGTATAAGTAGTAGTAGTAGTAGTAGTAGTAGTAGTAGTAGTAGTAGTAGTAGTAGTAGTAGTAGTAGTAGTAGTAGTAGTAGTAGTAGTAGTAGTAGTAGTAGTAGTAGTAGTAGTAGTAGTAGTAGTAGTAGTAGTAGTAGTAGTAGTAGTAGTAGTAGTAGTAGTAGTAGTAGTGGGCGGGAGCGAATCACTTGGGCGGGAGCGAATCACTTGAGCGGGAGCGAATCACTTGGGCGGGGGCGAATCACTTGGGCGGGACACCACTTGGGCGGGAGCGAATCACTTGAATTGTTTCTTGTGGCCATCACAATATGTGTCTACGCGACGAGCGAACAAACAAACGCTGGAGGGAAGGAGAAAGGGGGGAACGATTAAAAAATCAGTTTCGGGCCCCAGCCCTCCTCCCTCCTCCCTCCTCCCTCCCACCTCCCTCCTCCCGCCCTGCCTCGCCTCCCTCCCCCCTCCCCCCTCCCTCCCTCCTCCCTCCTCCCTAGGGAGGAGGGAGGAGAGGAGGGAGGCCTCCTCCCTCCTCCCTCCTCCCTCCTCCCTCCCTCCCTCCTCCCTCCTCCCTCCCTCCTCCCTCCTCCCTCCTCCCTCCCTCCTCCCTCCTCCGTCCCTCCTCCCTCCTTCCTCCCTTCCTCCTCCTTGGAAAAATCGAGAATCTTCAGGGGGAAAGGGGGGGGGGACGATTAAAGTTGCTGGGGGGGGACGATTAAAAAATCAGTTTCGGCCCCCAGATTCTAGTAGTACGCCCAACTCTTCACGGATAGGGCCCCCCGGGGGAGGGGGGGGGGGGGGGGTATTTTTTTTTAATCATATGCTCACATTAGCGTCTTCACCGGGAATGGCGCTTTCACACAGAATAGCGTCTTCACCGGGAATCGGAATAGCGCATTCAGAAGGAATAGCGTCTTCACCCAGAATAGCGTCTTCACCCGGAACAGCGTCTTCAAAGGGAATAGCGTCTTCACCCGGAATTGCGTCTTCACCGAGAATAGCGTAAATCACCTGGAATAGCGTCTTCGCCCGGAATAGCGTCTTCACCTGGAATATAGCGTCTTCACCCAGAATAGCCTCTTCACACAGAATCGCGTCTTCACCCAGAATAGCGTTTTCACCCGGGATAGCGTTTTCCAGGGAATATAGCGTCTTCAACGGGAATAGCGTCTTCACAAGGATTAGAGTCTTCACCGGGAATAGCGTCTTCACCGGGAGTAGCGTCTTCACAAGGAATAGCGTCTTCACAGGGAATAGCGCCTGCACCAGAAATAGCGTCTTCATTCTGAATAGTGTCTTCGCACAGAATAGTGGCTTCACCGGGAATAGCGTCTTCACAAGGCATAGCGTCCGCACCAAGAATGTCGTCTTAACCCGGAAGAGCGTCTTCACCCGGAATAGCGTTTTCACCAAAAATTAGCGTCTTCACCTGGAATAGCGTCATCACACAGAATAGTGGCTTCACCGGGAATAGCGTCTTCACAAGGCATAGCGTCTTCATAGGGAAGTGCTGTCTGTGTCCGCAGAAAGCTTCTTCATCGGGAATAGCGTCTTCACCCGGAATAGCGTCTTCACCCGGAATAGCGTCTTCACCGTCTTCACCAGATATAGCGTCTTCACCCAGAAAAGCGTCTTCACACGGAATAGCGTCTTCACCGTCTTCACCAGGAACAGCGTCTTTACAAACAATAGCGTCTTCACAGCGACGCGTCGTCACAGGGAATAGCGTCTTCCAATAGCGTCTTCGGCGCCAGCGCGAACTGGGAACCCTGGCTGCTGGGGCAAAACACAATGAAAATACATACAAATAACAGGAGTCCCAATATTTTCCAATATGTTCCGGGTTTTTGTCTTCCCCCCACTTCCCATATTTTCCCATATTTTCTGGGGAGTCGACGATTAATTGTGTCTGTGTGTTTCTTTCCCTCCTGACATTTGGCAGCACGAAGGTGACGACAATGCCAAGAGCTCACGACCACTTAGGCACTGAGGGCTGCGAAACCGGCGGCGCTCAGGTAAGGGAACTCCAGCCTAGAACCACCTCGCACCGCACTCCGAAGGACCTCCCGGGAGCTCTTGAAAGTGGCGAGCGTCGCGTTGTGGACAGCGCCAGCGTGGGGGGGGGGCTAGTTGGGATCAGTTCAGGTCGTTGCTCCTCTGGCCCACCGTGACCTCACGATGATTAACATCAAAAGGACACCTAACGCTTTGGGAGTCGTTTCTGCAGATGTATCGAAGCAAACCGCCCAGATTTATCATCCCAAATGCAAAGACGGAGACCTCAGCGAGGCCACGGCTTCATTGCGTTATTACGGTTAGTGGTTCTTTTATCCTCGGTGACACAACAGTTACAACCAATGCGCAGTTGGCAACGCCCGTGGAGCTGGACCTACCAGGAACTGGCGAGAAAATGGGTGCACTTGCTCAGCTGGCAGCGCACAGGGAAAGGAAGTCCAGTTTGGATCCGCGCAGTATGCAACTCCGCGGGCTCTCCCAGGAACCCATGAAAGAGAGACCACAACAGACGTGCGCGCCCAACCACGCACGCGAACACGGCCCCCCAGTCCGCGAGACCGGCCGCGTGATACGACTTTTTTCTCGCGATGCGTACTCTGGACACCAAAGTTACACGAAAGCGCCGAAAATTGCGCAGCTGGCAGAGCCCAAGGGGGAGGTCTAGTCTTAAGTCGGGCCTGTCCCCCTACAGGGCGACTTGGGGCGAAAAATTCGAAGTACTCAAAAATACTCCCCGAATGGAAAAGTACAAAAAATATCCCAGTGCGACCCGACCTAGGAGTTGGAGCATCTAGGAAAGCAACCTCTACATCTACACCGACAGCTACATTAACATCTACACCTGCATCTACATCTACATCAACTTCGACAGCGAGACACACATCTACATCTACATCTACACCTACATTTACACCTACACCTACACCTACATCTACATCTACATCTACATCTACATCTACATCTACATCTACATCTACATCTACATCTACATCTACATCTACATCTACATCTACATCTACATCTACACCGACATCCACATCTACACCTACACCTTCATCTACATCTACACTTTCGCATTGGAGTTGCTTTTGCTTTGCATTGCCTTGCCTTTGCTGTTGCTAGTGAGTTTGCTGTTGCTGTTGCTTTTGCTGCTGTTGATTTGCCTGTGTTTTTCTGCTATGTCATGCTATGCTATGCTATGCTATGCTATGCCGCGATATGCTATGCTATGCCATGCTAGGCTTTGCTATGCTGCGCTATGCTGCGCCATGCTATGCTAGGGTACGCTCGGCTGCGCTGTGTTATGCTATGCTATGCTATGCTATGCTATGCTGCGCTATGCCATGCTATGCTATGCTATGAGAAAGCGCGCCCACAGGGCCCAAGCAAAGGGGAGGGGGGGCTAGGCTTAAGCTACCCCCCCTCCCTTGAGCCGCCCTTGTTGGAAGCACTCCCCCCTACCCCCCTTTTTGTTGCAAGGGGGGGGGGGGCTTACAGCTCCCCCCCCCTCCCCCCTTGGGCCCTCCCCGGAAGCTACCCCCCCTTCCCCCCTTTCCAAGGGGGGGGGGGGGGGCTTAAGCTACCCCCCCCTCCCTTGGCGCCGCCCTGCGGGAAGCTACCCCCCCCCTCCCCCCCTTTCGTGAAAAGGGGGGGGCTGCTTGGAAGCTACCCACCCCCCCACCTCCTTTGGCCGCTACCCCCCCCTGCCCCTCTTTCCAAAGGGAGGGGGGTGCTTAAGCTACCCCCCCCTTTCCTTGGAGCCGCCCTGCTGGAAGCTCCCCCCCCTCCCCCCCTTTGTGCCAAAGGGGGGGGGGCTTGGCCGCCCAGCCCCCGGAACCACATCAACACACGCTGTATGAGCATGCGTCCCCGTGTGCTGAAACTTCCGGGTGGGGATCGCACGAAGCAAAATAATATTTGAGAGTCGCCCCACAGAGCTTGGAGGCGTCTCTCCCCGGACTGCGGCCGTGCAGGACCAGAACTTCGAGGGTCGAACTTCGAACCTCGAGGTTTGAGGATCGACGTTTTCCGGCTTTCGGGTGCCCCCCCGTCGCCACGGGTGGACGCAGCGCAACGAACGAGTGCGTCTGGACCTGGATCCGTCTTCTGGCGGCCCCGGCGCTTGTCTGATGCTTCGAAGGGCTCCGGGAGGTTGAGGATGGAGAAAAGGCTTCCGGTTGTGATCGGCCCGTGGGCGCAGGGAGGTCTGGGCCTGCCCCTCGGCATTCTCCTCCGCCTCTGCTTCCCGGCACCCTGACCGACAGTACGCCTTTGAAGGTAGCCCAAATCCTGTTTTATGATTGTGTTTATGCCCGACGGTGGTCTGCGCTCGTCGAGGGATTCGGGTTGCAGCGGACATGGTCCCAAGGTTTCGCTCGCTCACTTTGCCTCCCTCGGCCTCCTCCGCCGCGGCGCAGGGCGCCTCGCGATCCGCGCGGGGGTGGTCGTTCCCGCAATGTCGTGCGGCCGGGGGTGGGCCCAGATCTGCGACGTCGTGAAAAAATAAAAGAGCAGGATTTTCTTTGTATTCGGCCTCCGGGGGCTCTTGCCGGGCCCCGGGAGCGCCAAACGAAGATTCAGGATGAAAGCCCGGTCCTGGGGAAAGGGTCGGGACGTCCTGGGGCCCCGCATTGAAAACAAAAAAACACGACATCGGATGTCTGGGTGCGCGCGTAGCGAGCCCGTGTGACCTGCGGGCACGTTTTCGTGTGCCCGACCCCTCCCACTTCTCTCTTTCTCTCCCTCTCTTTCACATTCCCTCCACTTTCGCGCGGCCCTCTCTCCCTTGAGGGAGAGGTCGCGGCCGAGGAGCCAGAGCTCTCTGACGATGAGATCTGTTGACTTCTTGACCGCTTTGGTGTACGGGCGCTTGGAGGGCAGTGTAGTTATAGAGTGTCGTTTCTGCGGCGCTCGCCGTCCGTCGTCCTGCCCATCCGCTTCTCTGGAGTCGTGGTGCGGAATTGCCCTTCGTGCGTCAAATGGCGCTCACGCTCGTGAGCTTTGCTATTCTCATCTCTCATCCTCTGCTCCTTCCCTGTAATTCTGTTTCGGCCATGGCTCCTCGTGCCATCGAGCGTTTCCTCTGTGTTGCACTGTGCGTCTGCGTGCGAGGCGGTGGGGGAGTCCATGGCGCTGTACGCGCGCTGGCATAGATTAATTGATGCATTGATTCATTGATTCATTAGGTAAATCACTCACGGAAACAGCAGGGCGCCAGGGAGCATCCGCAGGTGATGGACATGTTCAGAGCAATTGGCGGGCATCGGAACGGCGGGGCCCTGTAACACAAGTTGCGGTGAAACAGAGTTGCAGCTCTCTGGACACATTGATTCATTGATTCGTTCATTAATTGTATCATTGGTTGTTTGACTTATTAGGCCAGCCACCCGCAGACGCAGCGGCATGCCAAGGGGCATCCGCCGGCGAGGTAGATGATCAGCAGGCCAGTGGCAGAATGTGGCTATCAGTCGACGTTCGTGCGAGTCCTTCGAGGAGACGCGACGTCACCATAGAGGTACAATGTCATAAGATAAAAGATGCAAGTGCTCGAACAATGCTGCTGCATTCGCAAGCGACACCGCAGGTGGAGGGCATCGGGGCGATGCGTTGATTCATTGGCTCATCGTTTCATTGATTCATTAGTTCATTGATTCATTGGTGTTTGACACCGGCGGGTTTGTTTGCGAAGGGGCGCAGTGCCACGCTTGTTGATTTGCTGTCTGTCGGCGTGAGACGAGCGTTACCATAGCGACTTTATGGGAAGGTTGGCGCGGTACGCATGTTGGGTTACTGTTTGCATGCGTTTTGAAGGGCGTCACTACCGCGAATTTTGAAAGAGCTGGCGCTCCCTGGCACGACTGATTCATGGGTTCATTGGTTCAGTTGGTGCTTGACACCGGTTGGTGCGTTTGCGAAGGGGCGCCGCGCCACGTTTGTTGATTTGCTGTTTGTCGGTGTGAGACGAGCGATACCATAGCGAATATATGAGAGGCTTGGCGCGGTACGCATGTTGGGTCACGGTTTGCATGCTTTTTGAAAAAAGGCGTCACTATCGCGCATTTTGCAAAAACTGGCGCTCCCTGGCGCGATGCACCCGTGTCCGGCGTCGTTCGCGAATGAGAGGCGACCCGCTCTCGCCGCGTCAGTGCTGTCAACTTCGTGAGCGCTGTTGTGCAGGCTATTGAAGCCGCAGACGTCGGGCCACGTGGCTCCGTTGCTGTTTGAGCGGGCTGCTTGCTTGGTGCGCGGTTTGGCGCCTCTCTTTTTTTTTTCCAGGCGGCGGCGTCAACGCCATCCCGCAATCTATGTCAGGAGGCCATTTCTTTATTGCCTGGGGCATGACGGGCGTCATGGCCCCCGGTCCCCCCCCCCCCTATGACGTAACGCTCCCCCCTTCAGTGCGCTCCGGACACTGCCGCCGTGCGCATTGGGATCCGCGTAGGTGTCCGTGTAGGAATCCGCATAGGTGTCTGGTCCGCAGGCGTCGTCGTCATCGTCGTCGTCGTCGTTCGTTGTCGTCGCTCGTGGTTCGTCGCTCATCGCTCATCGTCGTCGTGCGCGCGGACGCGGCTGGAGCCTGTTTTTAAATCCGGGCCGATGACGGCAATCATCTGGGGGGGGGGGATCGATGACGTCACGTTTCGCGCCGGCGGCGTTTGGGAATGGTTAGGAATGACGGAGGACGGGTAGCACGAACGTGTAGGTGGCGATATGGACCACAACGCCTGTGTACATCACATTACCCGCGTGCACCACGCCTGTGTACACCACACCGCCGATGTACACGACAGCAGCCGCGTGCAACATAGCGTCAGTTTGTGCCACCGCGCCTGCGGGCACAGCAGCTCCTGTGTACACCACAGCGCCTCCGTACACCACATCAGCCGTGCGCAACACAGCACCAGTGTACATCGCAATGCCTGCGTGCATTGCAGTGCCTGTGTACGCCACGGCGCCTGTGTGCACCACATCAGCCGTGTGGAACACAGCGCCATTGTTGTGTATAGAATTTCAGAAGGGATCCTTGTGACAAAATGGAGCGCGTGTGGATTCCAGAGAAAACAATGGAAACCAAATCCTCATGGACAAAGGAGCGCCGCTGGAATTTACGAGTCCCCCCGAGTCCGCCCGCATCACCCTAACTCCCATTTGCGTCCAGGAGGCTCCAGCTAAACTGGCCGTCCGAGAACCAAGTGGCTCGATTCAATTGACCATTCTGCGGTGCACGCTGAGATGCGCACGTGCGTTGTACCGCCAAGCCGCCTCGCTGGAGGTAGCCTCCCTGGTGGTGTTGGTGTCGTTTCTCCTTCCCCCGACCCAGGGTGGAGGAACGAGGATCAAAATTCGGGGAAGCTCGAGGCTCGAGGTCGTCTGCCTGGCTCGGGGCTCGGAGCCCGAGGCCTAAGGGGAAGCCCCTCCGCCGCGCCCCGGCCTCCGAAGCCCGCTCCCCGGGCAGCCCCCGAGGCCGCTCTGGAGGCCGGCCCCGCTGGAAGGGAGAGATCGCATAGGGGTCTGCCTATAAGGAGGTCCCCTACAGACCTCTAGGAGGCCTCCTCCTCCTGAGGGGAAGCCTCCGGGAGACCTCCCCTCCCCCTCCCGGAGGTCGGCCGGGGCGGGCCCCGGGACCCACACCTCCAACGTCTTGAAAAAATCAAGGCGGAAGGGTTTGGAGATTTTCTGCCTCCTGCCCCAGAAGAGGAGAGATCGGCCGGGACGGGCCCCGGGACCCAGACCTCCGACGTCTTGCAAAAAAATCAAGGCGGAAGCTTTTGGATATGTTCGGCCTCCAGAGGCCCTCAGCGGGCCCCGGGACCGCCAAGAAACGACTCAAATGAAAAACAAACCTCCCCCACACGAGCCAAAGAGGAGAGGGGGGGAGCTTCAAGCCCCCCCCCCTTTGCACCAAAGGGAGGGGGGGGAGCTTCCAAGGCCCCCCCCCTTTCAAAGGGGGGGGGCTCACCCCAGCTCCATTAAAAGGAGGGAGGGGGGGGTAGATTGGAAGCCCCCCCTCCTTTTCCGGCCACGAAAAGAAGGGGAGGGGGGAGGTAGCTTCCGAAGCCCCCCCCCTTTCAAAGGGGGGGTGGCTCACCCCGGCTCAATTAAAGTGAGGGAGGGGGGGGTAGCCTGGAAGCCCCCCCCCCCATTTCCGGACCACGAAAAGGGGGGGAGGGGGGGGGGCTTCCGAAGCCCCCCCTTTAGCAAGGAAGGGGGGAGGGGGGTAGCTTCAAGCTGGGGCCCCCCTTCTAGTCTGTCGGGCCCCACGAGCGCGGTCTATCTATGCTATGCTATGCTGCGATATGCTATGCTATGCTATGCTATGCTATGCGATGCTGCGCTATGCTATGCTATGCTAGGCTATGATATGATATGATATGCTGCGCTATGCTATGATATGGTATGATATGCTGCGCTATGCTATGATATGATATGCTGCGCTATGCTAGGCTATGATATGATGTTCTGCGCCATGCTATGTTATGCTATGCTATGATATGTTATGATATGGTATGCGATGCTGCGCTGTGCGATGCTAAGCTAAGCTATGATATGCGATGCCATGATATGATGTACTGCGCTATGATATGATATGTGATGTTATGATATGAGATGCTATGCTGCGCTATGATGTGCTGCACTATGATATGCTATGATATGATATGATATGCTATGATGTGCTATGCGATGAGATGCTAATGCTGCGCTGCGCTAAGCTAAGCTAAGCTGAGCTAGCTAAGTTAAGCTAGGTCTTGCTGAGCTAATCTAAGCTACGCTAGGCTAGGCTAAGCTAAGCTAAGTTGAGCTAGGCTGCGCTGTGTTATACTGGGCTATGGTATGCTATGCTATGCTCTGCTATGCTGCGCTGTGTTATGCTGTGCCGTGCTGCGCTATGCTATGCAATGCTATGCTATGCTGCGCTATGTTATGCTATGCTGGGCTATGCTATGATATGATGTGCTGCGCTATGCTATGCTACGCTATGCTATGCGATGATGTGCTCTGCTATGCTAAATCTCAACGAAGCTAAGATGAATGTACGCTAAGCTAAGATAAAACTGAGCTAAGATGAAGCGAAGCTAAGCTAAGATGAAAGTATCCCAGTGCGACCCTACCTAGGAGTTGGAGCCCCTAGGAAAGCAGCATTAGTAGTAACAGAAAAGCTAAGCTACAGCTAAGATAAAGCTAAGGCAAAGCTGAGCTAACGCTAAGCTAAAGCTAAGTTACAGCTAAGCTAAAGCTAAGCTAAAGCTAAGCTAAAGCTAAGCTAAAGCTAAGGTAAAGCTAAGCGAAAGCTAACCTGAAGCTAAACTAAAACTAAGCTAACGCTAAGCTAGAGCTAAGCTAAAGCTAAGCTGAAGCTAAGCTGAAGCTAAGCTAAAGCTAAGCTGAAGCTAAGCTGAAGCTAAGCTAAAGCTAAGCTGAAGCTAAGCTAGAGCTAAGCTAAAGCTAAGCTAGAGCTAAGCTGAAGCTAAGCTAACGCTAAGCTAAAAGCTGAAGCTAAGCTAAGCTAGCTAAGCTAAGCTAAGCTAAGCTAAGCTGAAGCTAAGCTAAAGCTAAGCTAAAGCTAAGCTAAGCTAAGCTAAGCTAAGCTAGAGCTAAGCTGAAGCTAAGCTAACGCTAAGCTAAAGCTAAGCTAAAGCTAAGCTGAATCTAAGCTAGGGCTAAGCTAAGCTAAGCTAAGCTAAGAAGCTAAGCTGAAGCTAAGCTGAAGCTAAGCTAAGCTAAGCTAGAGCTAAGCTGAAGCTAAGATGAAGCTAAGCTAAATCTAAGCTGAAGCTAAGCTAAAGCTAAGCTAAAGCTAAGCTAAAACTAAGCTAAAGCTAAGCTAAAGCTAAGCTAAAGCTAAGCTGAAGCTAAGCTAAGCTGGGTGAACCCAGGGGGCGCAACTGGGGGAACAGCGGGGCGGGGACTGGGGGAAGCGCCCGGGGCGATTTCCACTGCCCGGCCCCTTTAAGCTAAGAGAGTAAGAACCCTTCTAGGCAGAGCCTAGGTAGGGAATAAACTAAGCTAAGATGAGATAAGAGACGCTAAGCTAAGGGGACGTAACTGGGGGAACCGCGGAGCGGATCCTGGGTCCTGGGGGAACCGCCCGGGGCGAGCCCCACTGCCCGACCCTTTAAGCCACAGAGTAAATACCCTTCTAGGCAGAGCCTAGGCCTAGGTAGGGAAATAGTCCCCAGACTATTGTTTAACTATTTTCGAATATTCCCCCCTGTAGAGGGACAGGCCCGACTTACGTCGAGTCGACTCCACGTGCGACGTCGCGCCTCTCGACCACCCCGCTGCTCCACAACAGACGCGACGTCTGTGCAGTCGACCTCGCCCGTAGACAGGAGGCCCAGCTCGGCTCCGGGCAGAGCGCCGCCCCTCTGGACCTCCCAGGAACGGGCCACCGCTGCGGCCACTGTTTGAGCAGGGACCGACCGTCCGGGCATGTCTAGAGTCCTACCACGACATGTCCTTAGAACCCACCAAAAAGTTCTAGGAACAAAAACAGTGTTCTTAGAACATAAACCCGATGTGATAAAACAAGACAGACATCGCCAGAAATGTTCTAAGAACATTTCGTGGGAACCAGACCAGGTTCTTAGAACATTCTTTGGTAGAGCTATAGGCGAGCCAGGACGCTTCGCCACTGCTTGAACTGTGCAGTGGGCGCCGCCTCGGAAAGGGGAGGTCTGCCCGCATCCGCGCAGGACGTCCCGCCGCAGAACACCTCTCAGGGTCTCGCGAAAGCGGCAGCAGTGGCGCATCTGTCACCACCCGGGGGGCGGATCCGCCCCGGAATCTCACGATAGAGGAAAGAGAACTGTGCACATACACCGGCTCTGGCCAGGCCCATCTTGAGCCCACGATCGGTGCATATGCCCTCCTGCCTTGGCCAGGAAAGCATATGCACCGATCCCCATGGGCCCAAGATGGGCCTGGCAAGAATCGATGCATGTGCAAAAAAACCCAAGGATTGCAAAAAAAACCGAAGGATTGCAAAAAAACCCTGGATTGCAAAAAAACCCTTGGGATTGCAAAAAAAACATGGTTTTTTTTGCAATCCTGGGTTTTTTTGCAATCCTGGGTTTTTTTGCAATCCTTGGGTTTGTTTGCAATCCTTCGTTTTTTTTGCAATCCTGGGTTTTTTTGCAATCCTTAGTTCTCTTCGCCCGACACGAGCGCGGCGCAGGCCTGCGCCCCCGGCCACGGGCGAGGGGCAGAGCCTGGGCTGCCCTCGCGCAGGCGTGTCGCCCTGCTGGGCCTCTCGGGAGGTCGCAAGCGTGGCGACGGTGGCGCACCCCGAGACGGCGGGGGAGAAGAAGCGCGGAGGCAGCGAGAAGGAGCAGGCGAGGCAACACGGACAAAGGAGGAGGCGAAAGAACAGGCGGCGGGAAACGATGGCGCCCCAGACAAAACGTACATCGCGAGCGTGGCGCCAGATGCGCAGCTGGCAGCACCCAAGGGAACGAGGTCAAGAATTTTAATGTGGGGAGCACCAGACATGCGAACGAGAGCAACAAACGCTATGCAGATTCCGCCACTCAGGGAGGCGAGCTAAAGTTTAGATCTGGGTAAGACCGCACTCCGCTGGACCGCCCGCGCTTGCCAACGTGATGAGCATTGCGCCGCTGGCATGCCCAGGAGAGCGAGGTCTAGTCTGGATAAGCATAGGACTCGCTCCCCTGGAACCCCCAAAGCCCACAAACATAGCGACAATTACGCAACTGACACTACCCAGAGAGACGAGGTACTTGGCAGAACCGCACTCCGCTGATCCCTAACGCCCCATGGACTCACGAACGTGGCGACGGCTTCGAAGTTTGCACCACCCGGGGATACGAGGTCTAGCTGATGATTGGGCAAGATAAGACCGCCTCCGCGGACCCCCCGCAGGCTGTCACAGATGGCGACAGTTGCGCAACAGGAACCGCCCAAGGAAGCGAGGTCCAGTTTGTGTAAGGCCCGCGCCGCTGGACACCGACGAAGATCTCACGAAGGTGGCTACTCCTCCTCCTCCTCCTCCTCCTCCTCCTCCTCCTACTCCCTTTCCTCCTCCTCCTCCTCCTCCTTTCCATCCTCCTCCTCTACAATTACTCAATATGAATATACTCTCCCTCTTCCCCTGATGGCGTCCGGGTGATAGCCGCGCACCCTCCGCGTATTGGTTTTTTAACACACAGGATGCCCGGGAAATCCCGGGAAACGACTCTCGCTGAGGCGCCGGCGTCAATTTTTCCCAAAATGTTGCTCTCGTTGAGGCGCCGGCTTCATTTCTGCTCCCGAATCGTTCCGAATCGTGCTCCCGCTGCAGCGTGGGCCTCATTTTCGGATCGGTGCTTGGCCTCCGTCGTTCAGGATGGCGTTCTCGCCCCAGCGCGGGCCTTTTTCTCGCGCGCCCATCCGCCCGCCACCACCGCGCCGCACCGCCACCACCACCACCACCACCACCACCAGCACCACCACCACCACCACCAGCACCAGCACCAGTACCGACACCACCACCACCAGCACCACCACCACCACCACCAGCACCACCACCACCACCACCACCACCACCACCACCACACCACCACCACCACCACCACCACCACCACCACCACCACCACCACCACCACCACCACCACCACCACGACAACCACGCACACACTCACGCACGCACGCACGTGCACCACCACCCACTACGCACGCGCGCGCGGAGCCACAGGTCCGCTACGACACGCGTCCGCGGATAGAGAAAATCAGCGGGGCTCCTCCTCCTCCTCCTCCTCCTCCTCCTCCTCATCCTCATCCTCATCCTCCACCCCCCATCCTCCTCCTCCTCCTCCTCCTTCTCCTCCTCCCCCCCTCCCTCCTCCCCCTCCTCCTCCTCCTCCTTCTCCTCCTCATCCCTCCTCCTCCTCCTCCTCCTCCTCCTCCTCCTCCAGATGCCAGCTGGCATCCCCCGGTGAGGCGAGGCCTACTTTAGACCAGGGCGGGACAGGCAGGACCACACCCCGCTGGACACACCACGGGCTCACGCAAGCGAGGACCGGATGCCCAGATTGCACCGCCAAGAGAGAGACGAGGCCTGGCGTTAAGTCGGGCCTGTCCCTCCACATAAGGAAAAGTCAAAAACATAAAAATAATTCAAAAACATAATACGGGGACGATACTTACAATCTGTTTGATTATCGTTTGAATCTGTTTTTTCGTCCAGAATCCGCCTGTAAGAGAACACTCCCGACCTAAGTCTGGCTCGGAACCGCGTCGGACCGCACCCCCCGCACGTGCTCACGAGAGCGGCGAGGACGTTGCGCAGCTGGCACGACCAAGGGAAGCGAGTCTAACTCAGACTGTCGGGGGCGCGCAGACATGGATGAGCGATCCATGGATTCGGCGCGCGGTCGTCAAATCCATGGATCGGGGGAGGTGCCCTCCCCAAAATGCTGCCGGTGCCGCCTCGTTCGGCGGCGAAAATTTGCGCTGTCCCATGGAAACGGGACCCGTCGCTAATCCACACCCCCTTTGATCCATGTTTGCGATAAATCTGACTGTGCAGGCAGTACCACATTCCGTTGGACCTCCCCCCCCCAACGAGCTCAAACTGATGATACCAATTGCGCAGTTGGGAGCAGGCAAATACCAGGTGGAGAGCACAATACGGGAAGAGGGAAGAGGTGGGAGTGGAGGAGAGAATTAAAACAGCGGCACCCTATTCGAAACGAGTACTCAACCCAAGGGGGGCCTCGGGACGCCACACAAACATAACACTACAAAACAACACAATCCTCATCGAGGAGAAGAGGACGACGTGGCGAAGGAGTAGGGAGGCCCTCGACGATCGAGATCGAGGATGAACATATTTCGGGGGGATCTCGGTGGGTCAGGCTCCAGGCCGAAACTAGAAAACTGGCTATCTCCTCCGCCTCGCACCGTCCTCCTTCCTCATCCTACTGAGTATTCTTCCCCTCGACCTCGTAGTTATAACCTATGAGCATAGGAGCAGCCACAGCTTCCCCCGCAGGAACATATACTGTAACTTTCGTCGTCGGCAACGATCGAGGGTTTTGGGCGTCTGGAATCATTCCTTGGCCTGGCGGCCCAGGCAACGACGCGCGAAGCGCGGTTACAGACGCACCCTGGCGGATGACATGCCTCCTCTCACTGCTGCCGCCATGAAAACAGAACAACTGTTGCTGCCAAAAACAAAATGCCCCACGCGCAGAGAAACAAGAGACGATGCCTGGGCGCAGGGGATCAGGAAATGAAGGAGCGGGACCGTAGATTTAGGTCGTACAGACAGATTTTGGACCTAAATATTAAAGATAGCCACAACAGGTTGAAAACAATTACCAAAACTACGCAACGACTCGTCTCCAACTAACTGTTGACTATTTTTGAATACTCCCCCTGGAGAGGGACGTGCCCGACTTAACCGTAGATGGACAAACAAGAAGAAACCTTGACACCACGACCCCCGGCCCCCCTCCCCCCCAACTTCGAGGCTGGCCTCAAAAACATGCGGCAGCACAGGCAAGAGGACAAAGCAAATCATCCCCGCAGGGCCTCCAGAAGGCCGAAGCCAACTCTGAAAAGTTTTTCATCCCGAGTCGTCTTTTGACGCTCCCGAGGCCTGGCGAGGGCACCCATGGACTTCAAACGGCCAAAAACCGCCCGCTCCAATTTTTTTGGAGCGTCGGATCTCTGGGGAGGGTGGGAGGGGGGGGAGAGGGGCGGCGAACGCGGGGTCGAAGACGAATGGGCTTCCACATCTCTGTCCCGAGGAGGAGGAGGAGGAGGAGGAGGAGGAGGAGGAGCAGAAGATGGCCGACTCCGGCAGCGGATCGGCCGGGCGTAGGAGCCGGACGGTGGCCCAGTGGCCCAAGGGTCCTCCAGCACCTTCACGAAGACGCCGAAGGAGACGCTGCCTGCGCGCGCGAGGCCGGTCCGCCCAGAGGGGAGGAACGAGGAGGTGGAAGAAAAGGGGGAGGAGGAGTATCGAGGACGAGGAGGAGAAAGAGGAGGAGGAGGAGGAGGATCGAGGAGAAGGGGGAGGGGGAGGAGGAGGAGGAGGAGGAGTATCGTGGAGGAGTATCGAGGGGGAGGAGGAGGAGGACGAGGAGGAGGACAAGGAGGAGGACGAGGAGGAGGAGGAGGAGGAAGAGGAGGAGGTAGAGGAAGAGGAGGAGGTGGAAGAGGATGATGATGATGATGATGATGATGAGGAGGAGGAGGAGGAGGAGGAGGACCATCGCACGGCTTCGGAAGGGGTTCGACTTCGCTTACTGCGACTCGAGCGCCTGGGCTGCCTGGGTGGCAACCGCATCGATTGAAATCGGAGGCATGAAGACAATGGGACTCGTCTTAGAGGCCCTTGGATGTCTCCCCTCCTGGAGGCGCGCATGGGCGCCTTCTGAAAAGTGTGACTTGAATTTCCTGAGACAACTCTTCTGGAGGCTCTTCATAGTACACTCTGAATAACTGCCGCACAGGTGACATGCAACAATAAAACTCTCGTCAACACAGCTGTCGTAAACAAACAGTTTGTGTCCATTGGGCTGCATGCCAAGCTTAGCTAGTCTAGCAGCATTGCCTGGGCACCTTTCCTTATCACGTGAAACCTTTACTTTGTCTGAGCGGCAACGCGAGTGGCATACGCAGCAGAGCCAACGATTCTTCTGCCACGCCCAGACGTGCCCAACGCGAGCACGGGCGGCCCGAAGGGGGCGGGGAGGGGGAGGAGCCGCCGCAGCTCCAGAGCCCGAGGAGCCCCCTGGGTTAGCTCCGCCTTGCCACACTTCCGCGATTGAGCCAGCTCCGACAGCGGGGTTGGTAGCTCTCACAGGCCCCTCCAGGGCCTTTCCCCCAACCCTCGGCGCAATAGGAGGCCACAACACGAGGGCCTTCGGCACAAACCGAAGGAACCTTCGAACTCTCTGGTCGAGCAGCTGCTGGGCGTCACGCTCGTTGGCCGAGGGCTGGGGGAGGCGAGAGGCAGCTAATTTGGCAATTCTGTCGGCTGCATCGTTTCCCAAGGCGTGGCGCCACTCTTCAGAGTAGCGCTCGAGGGAATCTACATCTTGATGGGCTTTGACCTTGGCAACTTCGAAACCCCCGTCGCGGCTGGCTTCTCCAAGCTTGGCCATAGCACCAATCCCGTCATATATATTCTTCCTACTGGCAGGGAGTCCCGAATTGTGGCAGGCCACGACTCCCTTAAAGTCGGAGTAGATCTTAGTTACTCCTCTAAACTGGCTGCTGGCTAAGTACGCTAGGAATTCGGCCGCTGGGGAGGTGGGCGGTAGCGCGCTGCCTACTGGCCCACACAGGTCGGCTTCTATTTCCCCATGGGGGTCACATTTAACCGTAGCCCAGCCTGGGGCGTGAAACCAAGCGTGGCCCGTTTTGGCCACACTGCCGTCGACGTAAACCTCGCCAGCGAAAACTTCCGCGGGTTGACGGCCATCACGGGACCAAAACACAGCTTCATTCAAACCTAATCCTACGGGCCGCGGGACCTTGAAAGGGGGCGGCTCGGGAAAACCCGCACACGTGGCAAAGGCTGCTGGGTCCTTCAGGGCTTCCACATCTCCTTCCTCAAGAAACTCCTCCCTAAGCAGAGCACAGTTGGGGCACTCCAGAAGGCGGTGGAATATGTGGTCCTGGGTGGCCCCGCATATGCACGTGGCGTCAATGTCGTAACCTGCTTCCTTGAGTCTACACTTGGTCCATATCGACTGGGTCAGGTACGAGACGAGAACACTTCGATCTTGCTTAGATAATCTTTTATCTGCAACTGCTGCTTTGGCGTGTGACAAATCAATTGCTGACACTCCTATCTTGATGGCCGCCTGCCCCGCCTGCCTGTCGTGCCAAGCTGCCTCCAGCATCTGACGAATGAGCGCTGGCGAACTGGTGGTGAGCGGGTAGACCTCGCCCTCCCCACTCATGAACTCCATGGGGCTGGTCCATGACCAGCCAACTCTAGGTAGACTTAAATACACCGCCCCAAGAGGACCTCGTATGTTTCCCCATCCCGAGGGTGGCTTGTCCAGGATAGTGGCAGCCAGTTGTCGGAGTTCGGGCAGGGTGAATTCAGATTTCCTTGGGTCTTGGGCGGCTCGGAAGACTATGATGCTCCAGTACATGCATGGCCCCAGGGCGGATCTCCAGGTAGGGTCCTCAAGGATAGCGAGCGACAAGGCCCGAGAACGCGTAGCACACTTGGGCCCAGCAACCTTCAAGAACAGCGATTGAGCCTCCTGGAGCTCCTGCACAGACATCCCAAGAATTTCAGTCCCAAAATAACCAGCTTGCTGGGGCCCCGTATTCCAAACCTTACGAGTGTCAGCTCCAGCAGCACGAAGGGCGCGCAGGCGACGAAGTCTCAACTTCAACTTGCAGGCTCTTCCTTTCACACGAAGGGCGCGCAGGCGACGAAGTCTCAACTTCAACTTGCAGGCTCTTCCTTTCAAAGCTTTCCTTCCCTTGCTCCTTAGTCTGGCTCCTGCAGTGAAGTCGACTCCTAAGTTAGTGGCTGCCGTCTCGGCCAGACCAGCCTGAGGGCCAGCCCACTGGCCAAGCTTGGCCGCAAGATCGGCCTTGATCCTCGGCGTCGAAGCCACAACAGCAGCCTTGTGCTTAGCGATATCACACTTAAGATCGACGACGATCGACTGATGCATACTGGCTGAGGCCGTGACTAGATCTGCTATCAATTTGTTCGGCTTGCTGTTGTGGCTGGCAAGCAGGAAATCGTCAATGAAAATGGTAGGCTGCACTCTGGGGTTCTGAGCCACCCAGATGTCGATGGGCGGCAAGCAGTACTGCTGTACAACAAAAGTGGCGGCCCAGCAGCCTGCAGCTATACCTCTCTCTGGGCAGCCTGCAGGTAAGGCTGAGGATCTCGTGGCTACTGTCCTGGGCGCCTGGTACTGATTGCTAATAATGACTACCAGGGAATCCGAGAAATTGGTATCCTGAGCTCTGTCCCTCCAGAGCCCCCTATCCACATATTCATAATAATTGGATAAATCCCAAAGAACAGCAGCTGAGAAAACTTTCTTATCTCCCAAGAATTGCCCTTCTGCTTGCATTGCTTGTTCGAAAACAACTTCCAAAACACCTTTGCCAGCTTGATGAGCTAGATATCTACGAGGGCGAGCGCGTTCCCAGGCACGAAACTCAAGCTGACGATGCTTGCCCCAAACTCTCCAAAGACCAGGCATCATACCTATACCCCTGTAGCTAGGACCTGGGTTAGGACCTGGTTTGTGCTTTTCGATCAGAGCCGCCACGATGGCTCTTATCTGCGTCGGAAAGGCCCCGATCTTCTCGATGGACCTAAGGAGCCTACACACAATAGCCAGCTGGGCGTCCTCGAGGAGGCTGAAGTGTCTAGGGTGGATCCCGTCCCAGGTCCTAGCAGTGGTACTACTGAATTTGCGACTGGCTGCGCGCAACTGATCTGCTGAAATGTCTGCAAGGTCTTCACCTCGCAATTCGGCTTGAAGAAGGGCAGGCTCCTCAGGTCGAGCTCGCCACAGCTTACTTAAACGTTGCTGTTCCGCCTCCAACATATCGATCGGGCGACCAGACCAGCGGGCTTTAGCAGAACTCCAGACTCTTGAGGGTTGCCAAGCCGTCAGTCTACTACTCCATCTGTGGGCCCACCCAACACCTTTCCCCATGGCTTCTGTGACCCAAAGCTTCCAGGATTGACGGTCGTCGGAACGGTCCCTGGCGATCTCACGGTCCAAAGCTTTTGAAATCTCCGAGTCCAGATCTTCGAAAACGGTGGCGATGAGCTCGAAATTGGGCTCGCTGTGGGTGGCATCCAAAAGCGTAGCCTGAATGCACGTGCGTGCACTGGTTCTTAAAGCTTCAAACTCTGCGACTACTTCCAAATCAGCAGGAGGTGAGGCGAGGTCGAGCTGAGCCTGGTGGAGCTCCTCGAGGTCCTGTTCCTCCACTCCCCTCCTGATGTTGGTAACTTTGTTCCTTAACCATCTAAAAGCAGCTGCTGCATTCCTCCAGCTCCTCCTATCCTTGGCCTCGACAGCCTTGGCGGGTATCCATCTTATCGTTGGCACCTGAGCTCGGCGCCTCTTACTTTTGAGCGGCGTGTCGGTAACGATACTGAGCGTGGTGGACATGTCGTCCACTAGGTAGCCATACGCCGCGTCCACGGCAGCTACTAAGGCATCAAGCGAAACTGGCTGAAGAGGAAAACACTGCCCCGTGTCCCCAAACACGGCATATTGATCACGTTCCTCAAGAAGTCCCTCCAGACACTCCAGAGCCCCAAGACTTCGAGACCACGGTGGGACCATGTTGCGAGGACCCACAGGGGCGACCACTGGGATGAACTGAGGCTGCTCCAGGACGGGGATGAGATATGGGGCCCCAATCACCATATCCAACACGACTGGCCTATGTGGACTACTCGGGTAGTCAACTAGAACTTTAGGCTGCTTCAAGAAGTGCTCGAAACAGTACGACCCCATGAAATAATCTATAATTGTCTTTGACTTCTTAGTGTACAAGGTGTGCGTGTCGGGAACGATCACCTGGACCCCAGCCCTGGTCGGGAACTCCGTTTCGATCACTTTGGACGGGCACACGTTGAAATCACCTGCTAGCAAGATCGGCAAAAGAAGGTCGGAGGCGGCCTGCACAACACTGGTCAACACTGTGAGGTTCGCTTCATTCAAGCCGACTGAGTCGGCCAGATACAGCGATCCTAAACAGAAAGGTTGGTGACCTGGAGCCTCAATGCTGACGGCAGTAGCCCGAGACTTCTGGAAACCTTCAGGAAGAGGTAACTTGGTAATTCCAAGATCTAGGCCAGAACGTACTAGTACTCCAGTACCCTGACACGGAAAACCCTTGGTACTCAAAACAGCTGGCGACAAAATTGCTAACCATCCCCTGTTAGCACACCACTCCGTTTCTTTGACCAGATCATATTCCCGAATACGCGTCTCCTGGCAACAGATAATCTGGATTTCCTTGGCCTCCTTGGAAACCATGAACTTACGGACTCCAGACCAACTGCTACAATTGAACGTGCATATTCTGAGGTTGTTACCCATCCAACGGCTTAGCCTCACCCGAGCCTGTGCCGCCAGGTGCAACAGCGGCAAGACGGGCCTGGCGCTTGGCGAGGCGGTCCTGCGCCCCCTGGGCCCCCTCGCTGAGGCACTGGATGCCCGTGGCGGTGGAGAGGACCAGGTGCTCGCCGTTCCCCGCGTGCTTGCGAATGACGCCACGGTGGCTGTCATCCTCCATGGCGGCTGCAGCAGGCCCAAGCCCTTCTCCAGGTCGATCAGGTGGAGTGGGCGTCTGGACTGCAACAGGTTGAGCACCACCATCAGGCGCCCCAGGTTGAAGCACTTGCGGCGGCTGCTGCTGCTGCTGCTGCTGCTGCTGCTGGTGTTGCTGCCACTCCTGCTCCAGCTTCTTGTTGACCTCCACGAGCTCCTGCTTGATGTGGTCTGGCAGGCCCTGCGGGAACCTACTGTCCACAAGGTTGAGCAAGGTCGTGTCTTCTTTGTTGTCAGGGCCATTGAGGCGAGCAGCCGCCTCCGCCACTGCTGCCTTCGCTGCCACGCTGTGCTGAGCCTCCAGCTGGGAGACCTCGGCGAGCAGCTCCTTGTACGATTCCACGGACTTGTCATACACCTCGGCTGCCTTGTCCAGGCTGATGAGGTTCTTGTCAACTTCGCCCTTCTTCGACTCGAGCCTGCGCTTCTGCCGCTGGAGCTGGTCGGCCAGCGACTGGGTCTTGGCGTCCAGCGACTTGCCCTCGAGCGCCTTGGTCTTGGCCAGGCGGAGGTCCTCGCAGGCCTGGATGTACTGCTTCCCCTCCTGGCCGACCGTTTTCTTCCAAAAGTTGACAGCCTGAATGCAGATGGCCACGTCGTCCTTGGCTGGGTCAGTGCCCTCTGGAGCGAGGGACGTCTTGGGTCCATGATCCTGCTGCTGTTGAGCCTCATGACCACGGGATGCACCACGGCTGCGGGACCACCTGTTGCGGGGGGCCTGCTGGGTGCTGCCACCATCATCGTGTCCTGCCGATTTGTTACCTGCTGGACGGGAATGATGAGACTGAGGTTTGAAACTGCGTCCGCATTCTGAACAATGCTTGTGACCACCATGCCCTTGCCAGGTCCAGCCCCAGCAGCTGGGCGTCTGGCAGTAGCATTTCTTCCACTGCTTGTAGCCTCCCATGGCTGCGGGGAGACTGGGTGCTGGCCGTTCGCCGCGGCGACCAGCAGAAGAAAGAAACTGAGGTTGTGCGGTGCTGGAAACCTGGGGCCGAGGCAGCCTGGCCTGAGGCGGGCTGCCGTTCCACCTCGGTCCCCGAGCCTCTGGAGTCGGGACGGGAGGTAAGCTCCGTCTTGAGCCAGAATGGCTACGGGCAGGAGGAGGAGGAGGAGGAGGAGGAGGAGGAGGAGGAGGAGGAGGAGAGGGAGAAGGAGCGAGCGTCCCTTGGGCGAAGCATCCTGCACTCAGCGCGAGGTCGGCGGAGTCCGAGAAGCCGTCGCTGCCATTGGTCCTTTGCTTGTGCGCCGTGCCATCGCGGGCCAGGTGGTCTGCAGTCTGCAGGAATGTGACGATAGCCGAGGTGGTTACGGTCAAACTTGTCGAAATGGTAGAAAGTCGGAGAAGTGGACGCGGACGGCCGCCGCGCCAAGAGCGATGAATCATCATAGCGCTCAAAAGGAACATAGCCAGGCCAGACCCTGCGAATCTCCTCAAGCACCAACGCGAGGTAGCGCGAGTCGTCATCCTCGTCGAGCCCGTCCTCGAAACTTGCAGGAGCGTCATGACAAGCTCCGCAGCCACAAAGAAGGTCAGCAAGCCTAACGTGGGACGTACTGCAACCGCGGAAGAGACGAATATCACGAAGACGTAGAAAAGAAGCTGGACCACCGAGACGTGCAGCTCCAAGCGCAGCATCGCCAGCACGACGCCGAGCTCGGTGACCGCCAGCGGGCTGAAGGTCACCGCGGGCACCACGAACGGACGCAGCACTATGGTCAGCAGCATCGTCCACGCGAGCCAGCCATCGTTGGTCACCAGCGGGCTGAGGGCCACAGCAATCTTGACGAACGGGAGCAGCACCACCATCAGCAGCATCGAGACCGAGCCTTTGGTAAGAATCTGCAGCGTCAGCGTCATCGTCATCAAGTCATCCAGGGAAACCCCGCCAACCAGCAGGAGGCTCGTGCACAGAAGGTGCAAGATGTCCAGGAGGGAGCCGAAGTCCAGCAGGAGGCTCTTGCACAGCAGGTCCCGCAGCCCAGCGGGGTCCATAAGGCAAGCTTCACAGACGGGAGCGGCTCCATCGCCAGCAGCATCGGGAGCAAGAGTGGGCTTTCGATGGGCACCATCATCAGCAGCACCATGACCAGGTCCGCCAGGGAGGTCCAGCTGTCCCGCAGGAGGCCCATGCACAGAAGGTGCCCGAAGCCCAGGAGGGTCCCGAAGTCCAGCACGAGGGTCCAGCGCAGGTGCTAAATCGGAACCTAGCCCGACGAGCGCATGACATCGGGGATCTTCTGACCCGGGTCAATCCAGACGCGGGTCAGCAGGAAACCAGAAACTGCAATGCAAGAAAAACAAATTGCAACGCAGGTCTTCGCGAACCCAGGTCAGCCAATAGGCGCGGCCGCCTCGCGGCCACGAGCGGCTCGCTAACCCGGGCCAGCCAGAACGGGTCTTCGCAGGATCCTGCAGGATCCGGCGCCCTGGCTGACCCCCGTCTGCACTGACCCCCGTCTCGAGGCTCCCAATGAAATTCAGGAGCAGAGCGACTGGCAGCCCGAGCGAGCCATAGCGTCGCCGTCATAGGCTGAGCGTCGGCGCACGCGGGATGAAGGTGGCGAAGGCGGGCGTGTTCAGCAGCAGTGGCATCGTCTGTCAATTCTGTCAGGTGGGAGTTGCTGCAATGATCGCCGAATTTGCCGTGCGGATGGTAGCGGCAAGCCGAGCGAGTAGAGATCCTCGGGCCCACCTGGAGAAGCTTTAGGCAGTAGAGGTCGCGCGCGGCACGAGCGCGGAGCATGTGCCCAGCAGCGTCACGATCAGCAGCGCGGTCCCGATCCACAGGGACACGATGCGGACCACCATCTGCAGCCGGTAGGTCGTCGCCTCGAGTGCGAAATTGTCGCACTGAGGGCCGCCACCGCCGCCCACGGCGCGAGGAGATCCGGAAGCAGCGCGAGGCCCTGGAAGAGCAGGCAGGGCGCCACAATGAGGGGCACCAGGATGCGAAGGATGCGAATGCAGAACTCCAGACTCCAGAGCGTGGCGCAGCATCTGCATGTGGGTCGCAGGGTTCGACATCGGGTCCTCGAGCAGAGCTGCGTCGACCACATCCAGCGGCGAAGCCCGACGCAGCGAGAGGAGCTGCAGGGTCGGTGCTGGAAGCTTGACCCGGACCCACAGGAAGAGAGTCGCCACCCGGGGCGGCTGCCGCAACGGGGTGGGCCTGCACGCGATGTGGAGCACCACGGGCAGCGCGCTCTTCGAACAGCGAGAAATCGACTTCGAAATCAATGTCCTGCACGATCATGCCCCCCAGCGCGAAGGCGGTCTGGTTGTACTCGTCGTCGCTCCAATCACTCTCGGGCACGCGGGGCGGTCACGTAGCACCAGATGGACAACCACACGGAGGAGAAGGGGAAAAAGAAAAGGCAGCCGAAAGACGTTACCACTGCGATTCGGAAAGGAGGTTCGCCACTTCCGGGATTCCAGGTCCGTCACATATCGCGATCGGGTTGAGCGCGGGCTGGTTGTAGGCGGCGTGCAATTGGTTGAACGAGGCGAACCGCGACTGAATGTTGTGCGGGAAGGCAATGCGCATGCACGAAACTGCATTGAGATTGCTATCCAGCGGAGGCGGCACCAGCGAAGCAAGGCACAGCGGTGCCATGGCGCCAGTCCGCGCGCCCTTCGCAGAGGGCGAGGCAGGAAGGAGAGGAGCGCGGTGTTTAGCGCGGCCTGCTCGCGAGCTGATGGTGCGCAGCTGCTTGATGGAGCCGCCGTCGAAGGACGCGCCAGCACGGGCAATCGCCCCCCCCCCCCCCGAAGACTGTGAGCATGAGTCCCTGTGACCGACTGCAGCTGCGCGTGCGCCATGCGCCTGAGGCTCGGATGCAAGAGGAGGAGGAGGAGGAGGAGGAAGAGGAGGAGGAGGAGGAGGAAGAGGAGGAGGAGGAGGAGGAGGAGAAGCAGTGCGGGGCGAGCAGGTGGGACACTTCCCCCGAGGGCCGATCCCTCACACCGCCGCGGGCGCGGGCGCGAACAGAACACGACGCAAGCTATTTTTTTGCCGGGAGAACGGCAGCGCACCGTGCAGAAGCTATCAGCGCTAGGTGGCTCCCATCGTTGCCAGGGGGCGGAGGAGGAGGGTCGAGAAGGAGGAGGAGGATCGAGAAGGAGGAGGAGGAGGAGGATCGAGGAGAAGGGGGAGGAACGCAGCGTAGGAGGGGAGAAGGGGGAGGAGGAGGAGGAGGAGGAGGAGGAGGAGGAGGAGGAGGAGGAGGAGGAGGAGGAGGAGGAGGAGGAGGAGAGGGAGGAGGAGGAGGAGGAGGAGGAGTATCCAGAGTTTGTTTCGAGCACCCAGAAGAGTGTCGTCGGAAGAGTGTCGCACGAGCGTCGGAGCAGTGTCGGACGAGCGTCTCCCAGGGCCCGACACGTGAAAACCCTAGAGTTTCGGTACTTTTCGCCTGGTGCTCGAAATTCTGCACGGTGATCCAGGCTGGAGTAGGCTGGGACATCATAATCTTAGCGCAGCTTATGAATACCAGAAGACGCCAGCCAAGTCGGCAGCGGCGCGCACCATCGCATGCGGATGAGGCGCGTGCGGGGCCCCAGCCTAACAGCATGTGATTTGAGCCAAAATGGCTACGGAGGAGGAGGAAGAGGAGGAGGGGGAGGAGGAGGAGGAGGAGGAGGAGGAGGAGGAGGAGGAGGAGGAGGAGGGAGGAGGAGGAGGGGAGGAGGAGGAGGAGGAGGAGGAGGGAGGAGAGGAGGAGGAGAAGAAGGAGGAGGGAGGAGGAGGAGGAGAGAGGGAGGAGGAGGAGGAGAGGAGAGGAGGAGGAGGAGGAGGGGGAGGAGGAGGAGGAGGAGGTCGAGGAGGAGGAGGAGGAGGAGGAGGATCGAGGAGAAGGGGGAGGAGGACGAGGAGAAAGGGAGGAGGAGGCGGAGGAGGAGTATCGTGGAGGAGTATCGAGGAGGAGGAGGATCGAGAAGGAGGAGGAGGATCGAGGAGGAGGATCGAGGAAGAAGGGGAGGAGGAGGTGGAGGAGGAGGAGGAAGAGGAGGAGGAGGAGGCGAGGGACGTGAGGCGTAGAACGAAGAAGCACTAGCAGCATGAACAGCTGGCGTGCGTCTCTCCATGAGCAGCCGCCCCATACTTACGTCTAGCTGGTGAAAAGCAGTTCTGACCGAAGGCGCAACTGTACCGAAAAGGTGTAGGATGAAACAAGAGGCCACTGGAGAATAGCACAACCAACGTGTTGGTAAGGCTTCGGGTTGCGCACAAACGCCCTCCCCAAGTAGCCCTGGCTGACCACAACAGGGTCCCCGAGGTAGTGACCAACTGGCCTCAGCAAGCCCCCCCGAGTAATCCAGGGCGGTCTCAACACTCCAGCCCTTGGGCGCGGAGCACCCCGGGGGCGCCGGCGGAGGCGGCGCCAGGCTGTTGAGACCGCCCTCAACTACTCGGGGGGCCAATTGAGGCCAGCTGGGACCACTCGCGGAATCTGCTGAGGCCAGCTGGGAGTACCCGGGGGGGCTGTCTGTGCACAACCCGCCTTACCACACCGCGTCGCGAGGCACTGCGCGGAGTGTCCTCGGGCCCCTCGGAGCCCCTGGGAGTCCTCTGCACTGGGCTGTGTGAGCATGGAATTGTCTCCAGGGGCCCTACCCCTGTGCTCACGGGCGCTTTTCGCCTGTCCGCCGCCCTGCTTCCTCCCTCGTTGCCTCCCTCCGCTCCTCCTTCCTACCCTGGCCTCTCCCTCTCCTCTTTCCTCCCTCCAGCTCCTCGGTCTATGCCTGCGCCTCATCTCGTGGCGGCCGATCTGTCGGAGGGGCAGAATTTCGAAATGCTTCAGTTGGCGGCCGTACGAGGTCGTCGTGCCAACGCATCCTGCTGGATGTGCGGTTTGAATGGTGGTGGCTCGGAAGCGTGATGTGGAATCCGCTCCTCCGACATGGCACACAATGGTCTCAGGACCTGTCCTGGAGCCCTCCTGGGCCGTCGCCCAGTGCGGACGACCGTGGGGCTCTGAGGACACCCTGCTGTGCCTTGCAACATGCGGCGGTAAGGCTTCGGGTTGTGCACAGACAGCCTAATTACCCAAGCAGTCCCGGCTGGCCTCAACAGGCCCCCCGAGTAGTCCTGGATGGCCTCAACATGCCTCCTGAGTATTCAGGGCTGTTTTTACATCCTGGCGCCACCTCCGGCGGCGCCCCCTGGGCTGGGTTTCCGAAGTCGCCCCAGGCTGCTCGGGGGCTACTCGGGGGAACCGTTGAGGCTAACCAGGAATACCTGAGGGGCTGTCTTTGCGCAACCCGAAGCATCACACCCTCCAACATGGCTCAAGATGGTCTTAGGGCCTGTCCTGGAGTCCTCTGATGTCCCCCGATATGCCTCCAAAGAAGCACCGCGACAACCCCGCACGCCCCAAAGAGGGCTTCAATACGTGCCAAGAAAACCACACACAACACACAATCCCCGATCGAGCACTAGGCCCAATCTAATTCTGGACTCGGTCGGAAACCGAGTTCTTTACAACAATCAGAGGTGCAAGAGTTCAACTCTGGAACGCTTCGGCCTTGCAGGCAGTTTCGAATCAGCGGCGTCGCCGCGGCCCCACCTGCAAACCACGCGCACCAACTCGTTCCGTCCAGGGCAGCGAAGCTGAATATAGACGACGAGCAAGGGGGTGAAGAAAAAAGGCACTGGCCTCCTCAGAAGTCTCGGAAGCCCCACGGCCTTCTAACGAGTGTTCTACGCATTCCCTGAAGACACAGACAACCGATCATAATGCGCGAGGGCCTCTGAAAAGCCCCGCCGCCTTCTGAGAAGGCCTCTACCTTCTCATTTCCCCCTCGCTCGCTGGCGATAAACATGCAACATTCGCACTAATTCCGGAGAAAGAATGCTGAACGAGAGAGTCTGGGCAGGGGCTCGCGGCGCCAGGCCTGCACCGCCCGCCGCGCACGCGTGGTGGCAGGAACCAAGCGCCTGGCAGAAAGCAGCCCTGTTCAGATCTATGCGCCCGGCATTGCGCCCTTCCTGTACGACCCGAGCGCCTGCGACAGCTCGAAGTCATCCTCACTGTCGCCCACCTTGTAGAGCTCCGTGAGCCAGACAAACAAGTTCTGCCGACCATGGGACGCATTGACAAATTATCCAAGTGCGACCCTACCTGGGAGTTGGACCTCCCAGGAAAGCAGCATTAGTAGTAACAGTAAAGCTAAGCTAAAAGCTGAGCTAAAGCTAAGCTAAAGCTAAGCTAGAGCTAAGCTAGAGCTAAGCTAAAGCTAAGCTAGAGCTAAGCTTCAGTTAAAGCGACAGCTAAGCTAACGTTAAGCTAGAGCTAAGGTGAAGCTAAGCTAAAGCTAAGCTAAAGCGAAGTTAAAGTTAAGCTAAAGCTAAGCTAAAGATAAGCTGCAGCTAAGCAAAACAGAAGCTGAGCTAAAGCTAAGCTCTAGCTAAGCTGAAGCTAAGCTAAAGCGTAGCTAAAGCTAAGCTGAAGCTAAGCTCAAGCTAAGCGAAAGCTAAGCTAACACTAAGCTAGAGCTAAGCTGAAGCTAAGCTTAGGCTAAACTAAAGCTAAGCTAGAGCTAAGGTAAAGCTAAGCTGGAGCTAAGCTGAAGCTAAGGAAAGCTAAGCTAAAGCTAAGGTGAAGCTAAGCTGAAGCTGAGCTAAAGCTAAGCGAAAGCTAAGCTAAAGCTAGCTAGAGCGAGGCTGAAGCTAAGCTGAAGCTACGCTAAAGTAAAACTAAGCTAAAGCTAAGCTGAAGCTAAGCTAAAGCTACAGCAACAGCTAAAGCGAAAACACAACTCCCAGGGGACTGGGGGATCCGCGGGGCGGATGCCGGGGGAACCGCCCGGGGCGATGTCATTGCCCGGCCCTTTAAGCACACACAATAAGAACCCTTCTAGGCAGAGCCTAGGTAGGGCAATAGCTCCTCCTCTGTAAACAAGGCGCACACGTCCCTGCCTCCAGGGAACATGACAATCTCCATGGGCAACGCTGGTAGCTCATCAAATTACACTACCGAGGAAACCCACATACTTATTTTGTGCCACGTGCGTTCACAAACCATGTCACATCTCGTTTCGCCATCCTGGCGAGAGACTGACCAGGCCAGCCAGATCAGCCAGACCAGCCAGACTGACCAGACCAGCCAGATCATTCGTTCCAGCCATAACCAGCCAAAGTAATCAGACCAGCCAGCCAGGCCAATCAATCAGACCAGCCAGGCCACCAACCGTCGTTCATCTCCGAGTACCTCGCGTAGAGCGCATCGGGCGACCAATTGTGCAGCTGGCGGCGGTACGCATTCAAAGCGGACTGCACCACACCGTTGGCGCATCCGCGGGGGGTCTCCACGCTGACCTCGCCGCCCATCTGAACCATTGCAGTCTTCATCGCCAAACGTGGAGGTGGCAGAGCGTCCACGGCGATGTTGAGAAGCATGGCTGCCGCGCAGGTCGGGCGGTGCTCTGAAGTAGGACTATAGGAGCGCGCCTGCGTGAGAGCGCAGGCGCGCCGAGCCGGCTTGAGCAAAGGTGTTTACAATTCTTGACAATATACGAGCTCCCACCCCCAGCGCAGCCCCTGTGGCGTCGAGGAAATGCCACGCCTGCCACGCCCTGGGAGCCTGCAACGCATAGGGCCCCCACCCCCAGCGCACCCCCTGTGGCGTCGAGTAAATGCCACGCCTGCCACGCCCTGGGAGCCTGCAACGCACTGGGCCCCCACCCCCAGCGCACCCCCTGTGGCGTCGAGGAAACGCCACTCCTGCTAGGCCCTGCGGCATTGGCGCGTATAGAGACCGCGGTGGGCCCCCACCCCCAGCGCACCCCCTGCGGCGTCGAGTAAATGCCACGCCTGCTAGGCCCTGCGACATTGGCGCGTATAGAGACCGCGGTGGGCCCCCACCCCCAGCGCACCACCTCTGGCGTCGAGGAAGTGCTACGCCTGCTAGGCCCTGCGACATTGGCGCGTATAGAGACCGCGGTGGGCCCCCACCCCCAGCGCACCTCCTGTGGCGTCGAGGGAACGCCACGCCTGCTAGGCCATGCGACATTGGCGCGTATTATAGAGACCGCGGTGGGCCCCACCCCCAGCGCACCCCCTTGTGCGTCGAGGGAATGCCACTCCTGCTAGCCCTGCGACATTGGCGCGTATTAGAGACCGCGGTGGCCCCCCACCCCCAGCGCACCTCTGTGGCGTCGAGGAAATGCCACGCCTGCCACGCTTTGCGAGCCCGAAACGCATAGGGCCCCACCCCCAGCGCACCCCCTGTGGCGTCGAGGAAATGCGACTCCTGCTAGGCCCTGCGACACTGGCGCGAATAGAGACCGCGGTGGGCCCCCACCCCTAGCGCACCCCCTCTGGTGTCGAGGAAGTGCCATGCCACGCCTGCCACGCTTTGCGAGCCCGAAACGCATATGGCCCCCACCCCCAGCGCACCCCCTCTGGTGTCGAGGAAGTGCCACGCCTTCCACGCTTTGCGAACCCGGACCGCATAGGGCCCCCTCCCCAGCGCAACCCCTCTGGTGTCGAGGAAGTGCACGGCCTGCCACGCTTTGCGAGCCCGAAACGCATAGGGCCCCACCCCCAGCGCACCCCCTCTGGTGTCGAGGAAGTGCCACGCCTGTCACGCTTTGCGAGCCCGGAACGCATCGGGCTCCCACCCCCAGCGCACCCCCTCTGGTGTCGAGGAAGTGCCACGCCTGCCACGCTTTGCGAACCCGAAACGCACAGGGCCCCCACCCCCAGCGCACCCCCTCTGGTGTCGATGAAGTGCCACGCCTGCCACGCTTTGCGAGCCCGAAACGCATGGGGCCCCCACCCCCAGCGCACCCCTCTGGTGTCGAGGAAGTGCCACGCTTGCTCACGACAGGCGTGCACTAGCGTTGAACGGTGTGTGTGTGTGTTGCGTGCGAATGTGTGCATGCGTGCGGCTGTATGTAGACGCGTGCGTCATGCACTTGCCGTGCATGTGTTGAGCGCGGGTGAGGAGAGGAAGAAGAGGGAGGGGGGGGGCGAGGAGAAGCGGGCGCGCCGCGGCAGGGAAGAAAACCATAACCCCGCGAAAAAGGTAGGGAAAAACCTTTCGGCATCCGCAGAATTACGGGCGCTCTGGACTTGCCGGGGGCGGCGGGCCTCAACGGCTACACCGCGGGCCGCAAGGGCTGCGTGAAGGCGTGGCTGCATGCTCTGGCAAAGGCGCCGAAACGATCGCCCGGACGTAACTTGTCGGTGCGCCGACGGCGCGGGAATGATCCATCTATCTCTGCCTCTCCGCCCCGACCACCTCGACGTGGCCGGTCAGCGCGCAACTTCCCCTCGAGCGGCAGCTGCATGCACTGATCTGGGTGTTCCCCCGCGCGCTGCTTGCCCTCGGGCAGCTTGCAACTCGCCTCTTGGCTGCCATCCGCCATCCAAGCGAGTCTCGTTCAGACGAGCACCCGCTGGCCCCAGCGACGCTGCCGCCGCACCGCCAGCGGCACATAGCGCACAACCCCCTGCTTACTCGTCACAAGAAACGCCCTGCCGCAACCATTAACCTCAGAAGCCCAAGTGTTGATATTGTCCTGATTCGCCGACCTGGCCCAGCTGGTGAAAATCCCAGGCCGAGTCCTCAACGCCTCGATCGCCCGCTGCCCCACGATGACTGCCGCGTCGTTCCTCGTCGCAGCGATGACGTCGTCTGTGCCAGACGGCAGGGCGAGACCGTTCGGCCAGTTGCTGAGGGGAGTCTTGGAATGCAATGGAAAAGAATGGTAGCCGCGGGCGCGTGCCCACGCCATTTGCCTGGGCAGGCCTTTCCTGGTCAGGATCGGCAGCAGCGCGTCGGCCTCCAGAAGCGCCACCTCGCAGCTCGTCGCGCCCGACACCGCGGGCCAGCTTCGGCGAGCCGAGCGCGGGGCTCGACCTGCGTCAATCCCTGGGGCATTTCGATGCAGCTGTCGTTGGAGTCGTAGGGCAGGGCGCCCCGCGCCAAGAACAAATCCCTCCGCCTCCTTCCCGAAGACGAACAAGTTTTGCCCCCCGCATCGGGGGAGAGAACTGAGCGCAGGCCATGCAGGCCCCCCCCCCCCCCACATCGCGCACTCATGGGTCGAGAGGATGTGGTTGAGAACGTGGTCGAGGAAACGGGGGCTGCAGAGCGCCAGTCTGATGGCGCAGGATCAACGAGATCATGTCGAACACACACGCAGACGCGCACGCACACACGCACAGGTCCTTGACCGCTTGCGGGCGTTTCGGCATCAGTTTGACGCTCATCTGCTGCCGCGCCTGCATCCTGAGCCAAGGCTGAATTTTGAACGCGTGTAAGAAACGCGTCAGCTCCTCCATCGCTAGTTCGCGGTTCTTCAGGTCGAATCTGGTCTGTGCCGCATTCGACAACATCGCCGACACAACGACTGAGAAGACCATGGCACGGCCCAAGAGGACGACGATGTTGAACACCCTCTCGTTGCTGATCACTGGGAAGACCTGCGTGGACCCAAGCGCCATGTTGGTGAGGTTCCAGAGGAACGTCTCATCACCTCAGGAACGCCCAGCCGGCTCTCAGGTCTGCAGATCCATCCAGACGTGGCTCGTGTGGGGCGCAGAATCCTCTTGGCCCAGGAAGCGCCAAAGGCAGGTGATCGCGTGGTTGATGCATCGCAGAATCAATGCGAACTTGAAGATGTTGGAGAGAGATCCGCGAGCTATGTTTCAGGCAGAACTCTGAGTGTACTCGCGCCGATCCAGAATGGCACCGGCACTGCGCATCCGCATGACTGCCGAAACCGTATGATTCGCACGAACTCGAATATCCGAAAGAATGCTGCCAAATCAATCTCCAGCGTCCGTAAGAAGATGGCTGTGATGTCCACCGTCAACGTCACTAGATCCACGGAGAAGCCGCCCTAATGGCAAGCGGTCTTCTCGGGATTCATGGTGCGATGTCCATCCGCGTAATAACCAACCCTGAAGCTCAACAATAGATGCAGCGGCCAGAGTGCCACAGGCAGTCGCTCAAATATGACTCGCTGGCCGCCGTCGTCGCCGACCTGCAAGTCGATATGCGACACGGTGTACGTGAGTACGCAGATGGTGACCAAATCGAAACAAGCCCGCAAACCCGACGTTGGAAACGACAAAGTGTTCTGGGATACCCTGCTCAACAACGCAATCAATGACGAGCGCTTACTTACGGCCCAAATTGTTACACGTGTTTGGCGCACCCGGCTCTGGGAGTGAAAGAAGTACCCTGCTTTCTTTGGCGTGCGCAACTTGACAGATGCCGATTTCTTCTGGCAATGCTTGAACAGATCTTCTTCGCAACCGAAATCCGCCAACGTTTCCCGTGTCTCCACGCCCTAGTCTCACTGAGGTTTCGATGGTTTCGCCACCGTCTTCTTTCCAGCATCAACTCGCCGATGCCGAAACTACCATATTCCATTACGGCCACGATGCCCGATGTCCTTTTCCGAGCCCTGTCGTGACGACAACACCCGAGAAAACGGCCCTTCTTCTCGGACCAACTTCTCCTCCGCGCCTCAGACCCGCTGAAACGAATGCCCCGTTGCCCCGCGCGAGACTAGTCACCGTCTGCTCCAGCCAGCGCTGGCCGCGAAACAGCTCGCGAACGCTGCCCAAGACCTCGTTGGCATAACCGCCGCGTCCGTCGGCAATGCGAGGAAATATGGCTGGCCCGCCGACGCGCGTCGGCGAGGTAGGGCGATGTCACGGTTGAGAAAACCAATCAAACAACAACGCTAAAAGCTCGGGGTGGGACGGATGCCTGCGCCAGAGCGGCGCGCTGAGCCAAGAGAGCCGAAAGCTGCAAGACGGCCCCAGAGACCCCAATGAAGACCCCAAGACGGCGTCCGAAGACCTGGAGGCCCATCAGAGGCCCCCAGAAGTCCTCAAGAGGCCTCCATGAAGCCACCAATGAAGCCCCCAACAGACCCTCAGAGGCCCCCATGAGGCTCCCAGGATGCACAAGAGGGCCCAGAGAGACCTCCTCTTCTTTCTCATCTTTCCCTTTCCTCCTCATCCTCCCTTTTCTCTTCCCCCATTTCTGTCCCAGAAAGGTTTCCACAACGGCCGAGGGAACACAAAGTCCAACGGTTTGGTCAGACGATCGTCCAACGTTTGGCCACATTGGCGTTTCCAAAGGCAGAGGGCCGCGGTGGTTCGTCGTAGGCATCTTCGATCCGCCGCCGCGGTAGCCCCAAGAAGCCTCAAGCGAGCCCAAAGGCGCTCCTTATGTGATGCGAGAGGTCCCCAAGTTGGCCCACGAGAGCCTCAAGACGTCCCGAGAGAACCCCAGGACGCTACCAAAAAAGAAAAAACATAGCACGAAGGAAGCCGCAAGACAGCCCCAGAATGGCCCTCCTCTGTGCCCCCCCAACGGCTCACCGACAACTCAAGAAGCAAGCAGCCCTCTGCGCATTACCGTGCTCAAGCCCGACATCCCATCACAGGGGCGCTGCCAGAACGCTCAGGGCGGCGGCTACTCGCCATCGCCACCTGCTCCTCATCTTCCTCCTCCTCCTTCTCCTCCTCCTCCTCCCAGATGTTCGCCAGGCTTTGTAACAT
>CAUYUJ010018343.1:10000-34380 GCA_963575745.1 Prorocentrum cordatum | reverse complement strand
CTCCTGCTCCTGCTCCCTCCCTCCTCCTCCTCCTCCTCCTCCTCCTCCTCCTCCTCATCCTCCTCCTCCTCCTCCCCCTTCTTCATGTTCTTCCTCCTCCTCCTCCTCCTCCTCCTCCTCCTCCTCCCCCTCCTGCTCCTGCTCATCCGAACTGCGCTGCTGGTCGATGCGCTGCGCTGCTCTTCGCCGAACGGCGTTGCTCTATGTCGCACTGGAATTCCGCGCACTGGTTTGCACTGCGTGGCACTGGTTTGCTCGTCCTAACACCATTGTGTATTGAACTACTGTACGCTGGCTTGTATATCGTTGCGTGGATTTCCGTTGCATTGCACGGCTCCGCGTTGCATGACTTTGCGTTGCGTCGCACTGCTGCACTCGAACACCACCAGCCCTTTGATGAGCGCGAAGGTGGTCTAGAGAATGCTGTTTTCCTTGCCAACAAAAAACTCTCCCCTTCGGGGAAGGGTACCATCCCCCTCCCCTCCCTGAGGTTGTTCGGGAGGGGGACGGAGGAGTTAGAGCGTCCAAGATGGCCGAAGATGGCTCCACGGGGCCTCCGATGCTCCAAGATGGCCTCCACGGCGGCTAAACATAGCCGAAGATGGCTCAAGATAGCCTCCGACATATCTCCTATAGGCTCGACTCAGGCCACACGACGGCTCCAAGTGCCCCCTGATTCCCCTCAGGACCCCCAAGAATTCAAAATCCTTCAAACACCTAGGGAGCATCACTGATGTTTGCCTTCTCGCCGATGCGCTTTTGAAGCCTCAAGATGGCCCCACGATGGCCCAACAGAGGCCCAAGAGAGGCCCAGCAAGCACCCCAGACGGCCCCAAGATCGCCCGAGAGCGGCCTACGAGCGCCCCCCAAACAGCACCAAGAGGCGCTTTTGATGGCGCCAGGCGGGGGGGACGAAAATCGAGGACCTCCCCTGCTTTAATCGACCCCCTACAAAATGGCGCCGAAAAGACCTCACAAGGATCTCAACTAGGGCTCCCAACTCCGTGCTTCGCGCTGCGCGAAGCGCGAAGTGCGAATAACTTCGCGCTCTCGCGCCGCCTCCCAAGGGAGGAGAGGAGGATGAGGAGGAATCGGAGCCGAACCGCGAAGCGCAAAAAAAACTTCGCGCCCTCGAGGGCGCCCTTGTCTCAAGAGGGCCCCAAGAGAGCTCCAAGAGGGCCCAAAGAGGGCCCCAAGAGGGCCGCAAGACGGGCCCAAGGCGTCCAAAGAGCGCCCCAAGAGCGCCCCGAGAGGGCCCCGAGAGGCAGTGTGCATCCTCCTCTCCCTCCTCCTCCTCCTCCTCCTCCTCCTGCTGCTCCTCCTCATCCTCCCCCTCCTCCTCCTCCCCCTCCTCCTCCCCTCGCCCCCTTCCGCGAGCCTCAGGTATGGCCCGAAGAGGCCCTCCAGCAACCCCTTTGCTCCCAGAGGTCACTCTGTTCATCCTGGTTGCGCGTCTGTTTTCACTATGTGTGCCTATTCATACCTGTCCCCTTTTCCCGTCAGTTCTCATTGCGTTTCATGGGTTTGCAGTACACTGCGCTGATTTGAAAGAAGTTGATTTGCTGACATTGATGTGTTTTCGCCTGCCCTGCTTTGCTCGTTTTGTCTTGCGTTGCATGGCGTTGCGTTGCACTGCTATGTGTTGCTTTGTGATGTTGCATATTGTGCTGCATTCGTTTGTGTTTATGGCATTGGAGTTGCTTTGCGATGGGTGCACGGCTTCGTATCAGCTCTGCTCAGCTTTCACGTGTGTGGTGTTGACGTGCGATGGTTCGCTCGGCGCTGCTTCGATCAACATTGCCATGCTGTGCAACTTTGCATTCCTTGCTCTGCACTGCGCCGCGTTGCTTTGAACGGCTGTCCTGGACTGCACCGGAATGCACTGCGTTGCCTTCCGACAGTCGGGACACCGAGCAAGAGGCCCTGCTGCCAGCAGGTGCCCCACGGACATGTCGTTTCCCCTGGTGACCCTCTTTGGTGTCCGTTGCATGAAGCCTGCGTGGCCCTTGGCGCTGTCCGATTTGGGCCTGATTTGGACCATATTTGGACCAGAATTGGACGAGCTTCGCCCCTTCACAACGAGGGAGACGACAAGAACGAGGCGGAGGAGGAGGAGGAGAAGGAGAAACAGGAAGTACGAGGAGGAGCAGGAGGAGGAACCAAATGCGGCCCCAGTGCGGTACAAATGCAGAAAACACTGATTTCAATGTCGCCGCCCAAGGCTCCCATGAACAGACATCGAAACCCCTGGGACCCACGGAAACTCTGGGCACCGTAGGGGTCTCAAAGATCGACGAATCATGTGCTTTTGACCCCGTGATGCGTTGAATTGTGTTGGCTAGATTTGAAAAGCCCCCCGAAAGAAGAACAATGACCCTTAACGTGTCGTGCTGGATGTATGGTCTCTCTTCATCCTCCTCCGCTCTTCGCACCCCAGCTGGAGAGAGGCCGTAAGAGCCCCCCAAGGGGCCCCTGACGCTTGCCCAAGCGGCTCTCGAGAAGCTCCAACACGGACAGAACACCGCAGAAGACTGGGCCAAAACGACCGTCACATCTTACGACTCTCGGTGCCCAAAGGGAGCTGCCTGTCACATGCTGCGGCCCTCTCCGCTCTGACAGGTGACAACCGTCCGGAGCCCGGGGGATAGAGTCGCTACATGTCACAGATCCCTGGGCCCTCAGAGCGCGACTGTAATGGTACTATGACCTCCCGACTGGAGTGGAGAGTTGTCGCACGTTACCGCACTCTGACGATGTCTTGTAGTATTTGTACCTACCCGCCCCAACGGGCACCCGAAGGACCACCGCACCCTGAAAACAGAGCGCCATACCTAAATCACGAAGGATACTTGCAGTGCGCGCAAGCAAAAACCGTGGAAACAAACCCAGAAGCTATGAAGAACAAACGGCATAATCATGAAACCATTGGCCCTCCGGGCAGATTTCTTGGATCTGCGCTAGGGCCCCCTGGCGGCGCCTCTGGCGCCGCCCCTGGCGCGCTCCGCGCGCCAGGGAGGGGGGTGTCAAAAGTTTATGCTGATGCCGTTTTTCATTATTCAGTGCCCCCGGCCCCACACAGTCAAGAGGGGGCACAGGAGGAGGACGACGACGAGGAGAAGGAGGAGGAGGGGGGAGGAGGAGGAGGAGGAGGAGGAGGAGGAGGAGGAGGAGGAGGAGGAGGGAGGAGGAGGAGGAGGAGGGAGGAGGAGGAGGAGGGAGGAGGAGGAGGAGGAGGAGGAGAGAGGAGAGGAGGAGGAGGGAGGAGGAGGAGGAGGAGGAGGAGGAGGAGGAGGAGGGAGAGGAGGAGGGGGGAAGAGGAGAGGAAGGAGAAGGAGGAGGAGGAGAAGGAGAGGAAGAGGAGGAAGAGGAGGGCTCGAGGGGGCAGTGATTGCCTCGATTCGCAGTTCAAGGCGGAAGCCCGCCGCGAGCGCCGACCCCTTGCAACAGGCATCTCCGGGTGCCGTCGAGACGCGAAGACGCGGTGTCATCCTGGCGAGCGTCGGGCCCCCGCCTCGGGGTCTCCTCCTCCTCCTCCTCCTCCTCGTCCTCCTCCTCGTCCTCGTCCTCCTCCTCCTCCTCCTCCTCCTCCTCCGCCTCCTCCTCCTCCTCCTCCTCCTCCCCTTTCTCCCCCTCCCTCCCCCTGCTCCTCTCCTGCTCCCTCCTCCTCCTCCTCCTCCTTCTCCTCCTCCATCTCCTCCTCTTCTCCTCCTCCACCTCCTCCTCCTCCTCCTCCTCCTCCTCCTCCTCTCCTCCTCCCTCTTCGCCTCCCCCCCCTGCCTCCTCCTTCTCCTCCTCCTCCTCCTCCTCCTCCCTCCTCCTCCCCGTTCCCCTCCTCCTCCCTCTTCTCCTCCGCGTCACTCCTTCCCCTCCTCCTACCCACCCTCCTCCTCCTCCTCCACAGCGCGTCATCATTCTCCTCCTCCTCCTCCACCCCCTTCCCTTATCAATAACTCCCCCCTGTCGAACCCCCAGACGGAGACTTCCTCGCCATTTCGGATCCTGAAAGATGGCATCGATATATACATATATATACCTATATACATGTATGTATATACATTAGTGTCTATAAAGCAGCTTCACGAATATGGGCAGCTCCTTTTCAAAACGTGTCTCTCGCTGCAGCGCCGCACACATTCGTCTTTAACGCTTGCACAAGTTTCACAAGTGAAGGGCTGGTGGTTCTGTAAAAGTGA
Organism: Prorocentrum cordatum; assembly: GCA_963575745.1. NCBI lineage: Eukaryota > Dinophyceae > Prorocentrales > Prorocentraceae > Prorocentrum > Prorocentrum cordatum. Next base: position 30,187 of record CAUYUJ010018343.1, on the reverse strand, counting down.
TAATCCTGCCAACGCCTCGCACAATCGTCTTGACTTGGCAACACATTCAAAAGTGAAAGGCGGGTGGTTTTCAAAGATGGTGGGCGATTGATTTTCACCATGTGGCTCCCGCCTCAGCGTCGAACACATTCGCCCCAACAATTTGCAACAACTTCCAGAATTCGTATGGCGGGGATCTCGAAAATGGTGCTCCGACACGGTTTAGGAATACCCACTCACCGGTAGCGTTCACTCTCTGAGCTGAGGCCTCAGGCCAGGCGTTCTGGCATGATTTGGCACTGTCACGGGGCAACAGTCTCGTTGATCTTCGGCATTGAAGTCCAAGGAGCTTTGCTCGGCCACGACTGAGGATTCTCAGACAATTGTCTTGTAATGGGCCGCTGCTCGCAATGAAAACACTCTCTTCGAGAACTATGAAGAGGGAGCTTGGGGAGAGGGTCTACTGCAACATCGTTGACAATCGTTGATGCGTCTTGGGTGCACAATGGTCCTCCTCCTCCTCCTCCTCGTCCTCCTCCGCCTCCCCCTCCTCCTCCTCCTCCTCCTCCTCCTCCTCCTCCACCTCCTCCTCCTCCTCCACCTCCTCCTCCTCATCCCCCCTCCTCCCCCCTCCCTTTGGTGGCGCTCGCCCCGCACCCTCCGACACGTCTGCGACCTGAACTGGGCCCGCACATGGTGAGAGCCCCCCCGCCACGGTCCGACCCAGAGGACGGCAGAGGGCTCCTCTCTGCCACAGGGCAGCGCCCGTGCCACACTGTGCACGGGCCCTGGGCGCTGAGAGCTGCAGCCTCCAATACGAGGCCCCGTGGAGGGGAGACGTCACGCGGGACTGTCCTGGGCCGAGGGGGAGACCACTTCCCCACGTAGAGAGCGTACAAGGAAGCTGTCGTCCACATGTCGTGGCCCGCCAGGGCCTGGAGGAGTATACCACACGTGTGCCTGATGTGTGCATGCTCACGGAGATCACTCTCGCATGTCACAGCTCTTCCGAACTTGGGGAACCGAACGCAGGCTGTGGCCATCCAGGGCCCAAGCTACAACTACCTCACATGCAAACGCCTTCCGGGCGCTTCGACGGGACAGAGGTCGCCACGCGGAAAGCTGCGATGCCATGGGGTTGCAAATTGCCGCAACCAGCTGAACTATCCTTTTAGCCCACCCCGCGGAGCAGAAACAACCGCTTCACTCAAAACATTATACTTGGGGTTCGATTTGGGTGCGCCTGGCAATGTCTACGTACGTGCAGTGCCAATGCTAACGCTTAGGTAGCGCTGATTACTGAGATGAGGAGGAAAGGAAGAGGAAAGGAAGAGGAAAGGAAGAGGAAAGGAAGAGGATGAGGAGGACGAGGAGAACGAGGCGGAGGATGAGGAAGAAAGGAAGATGAGGAACGCGGCAACGCTGCGGAGGTGAAGGAAGAAGCGGAGGCGGCAACATCAAAATAGACGGCCGACACAAGGGCCAGGGGAACCGAGAGGAACAGGTCCTGGACCCAAGGCGCTCTTAAGTGCAAACTTCGCGTCCTGGGTCCCTTGTTTGACAACCCCGTGGCCCAGGGAGGACCCCTGAGGGCAGAACGTGAAATTCAAAAACTCGGGAACCTTTCTTCCCCAACCATCCTGTGGTGTTGGGTCCTCGTTTTGAAAAGACGGTCCGCGCGTTTCATCCTTCTTTCCTCCTGCCCCCCCCCCCTTCACCGCTCGCATGCGTCAGCCACACCCATTTCGGCACACCCCTCACACGCTTCGTGGCCCCATAGGGAGCTCCACCGAAGGCCCGAGTGCCACCGCCGGCGTGCGCCAGCCACGCCTATTTCGGCACACCTCTCACACGCTTCGTGGCCCCATAGGGAGCTGGACCGAATGCCCCAGTGCCACCGCCCGCATGCGTCAGCCACACCCATTTCGGCACAGCTTTCACACGTTTCTTGGCCCCATGGGCATAAGGAGCTCCTCCGAAGGCCTCAGTGCCACCGCCCGCATGCGTCAGCCACGCCCAATTCGGCACACCTCTCTCACGCTTCGTGGCCCCATAAGGAGCTCCACCGAATGCCTCAGTGCCACCGCCCGCATGCGTCAGCCACACCAAATTCGGCACACCACTCACACGTTTCGTGGCCCCATGGGGAGCTCCATCGAAGGCCGCAATGCCAATGCCCGCATGCGTCAGCCACACCCATTTCGGCACACCCCTCACACGCTTCGTGGCAGGGAGCTCCATCGAAGGCCCCAGTGCCACCACCAGCATGCGCCAGCCACACCCACTTCGGCACACCCCTCACACGCTTCGTGGCCCCATAGGAAGCTCCACCGAAGGCCCCAGTGCCATCGCCCGCATGAGCCAGCCCCACCCAATTCGGAACACCCCTCACACGCTTCGTGGCCCCAGAAGGAGCTCCATCGAAGGCCCCAGTGCCACCGCCCGCATGCGTCAACCACACCCATTTCGGCACACCCCTCACACGCATCGTGGCCCCATAGGGAGCTTCATCGAAGGCCCCAATGCCACCGCCCGCATGCGTCAGTCCCGCCCACTTCGGCACACCTCTCTCACGCTTCGTGGCCCCATAGGGAGCCCCACCAAAAGCCCCAGTGCCACCGCCCGCATGAGCCAGCCACGCCCATTTCGGCACACCCCTCACGCGCTTCGTGGCCCCGTAGGGAGCTCCACCGAGGGCCCCAGTGCCACCGCCCGCATGCGTCAGTCACACCCAATTGTGCACTCCCCTCACACGTTTAGTTGCCCCATAAGGAGCTCCACCGAAGGGCCCAATGCCAACGCCCGCATGCGTCAGCCACACCCATTTCGGCACTCTCCTCACACGCTTCGTGGCCCCATAGGCATAGGGAGCTCCACCGAAGGCCCCAGTGCCATCGCCCGCATGCGCCCCCCACACCCATGCCCGCACACCCCTCGTGGGGTTCGTGGCCCCATAGGGAGCGCCACCAAATAAGATATCCACAAGTGCGGTACTCACAACTGCATCTCGTTGGGTCCTTTGCCAATCTAATGTTTAAACGAAGCCAGGGCGAAGATAACATCTGGTGAAGATAAATCGATAATCTCTGAGATCCCGCAACTCTGGGTGATGTCTCGGGCGCCGCGGCCTCCCCAGAGCGTCGCGGGGAACGCTCTGGGAGCGCTCCCGGACGCTCTGGAACGGACTCATCGTCTTCCTTCTCCTCCTCCTCCTACTCCTGCTCCTCCTCCCTTCTCCTGCTCCTGCTCCTCCTCCTGCTCCTCCGCCTCCTCCTCGTGCCTCCTCCTCCTCCCCCGCCCGACATTTCCCTGCAGACCATGCGCCTTCGTGGCGACACGACGAGGAGGCGGACGACCACGAAGAGCGCGTGGGTCAGGAGGGAGAAACCGAAAGAACGACGACCGAGATGACGCCGAGCGCGGCCCCCGTCCGACGCGCTCGTCGCGAGCGTCCGTCGGCCGAGCGGGCGGACTGAGTGCCCAGCCATCGTGCCGAAGCGCTGCATCTTCAGAGGAGAAGGCGGTGCCACGCTCGAGAGGTTGGTCGCCTGCGCCCGATGGGGATCGGGGGGGCGCACAGGGCAAGCGAGACGGAGAGGGGAAGGAGACGACCACGGGCCGCTTCGCCCCCTCCTCCGCGCCGCCTGCATCCTCCGACGTCTTTTTCGCCCCCTCGCTTCCCTCCGGTCCTTTCACCCATTCCCCCTCCCTGCCGCCACGTCGTCGTGGCATTCCCTCTCCTCACTGCAGCTGCTCCCGCTCCTCCTGCTGTCCCTCCTCTTGCTGTTTCTCATCCTTCTTGTGATCCTCCTCCTCACCTCCTCTTCCTGTAGTTCCTCCTGTCTCCGCCGACTCACCTACTACTCATCCTTCTCATCCTCCTCATCATCCTGCTTCTCCTCATCCAGCCCCCGATCCGCTGAATCTCTCTCCACATATCACAGAAACAGCATAGCTAGATCAGAAAAGTATGATTGTGCCATTTCGGCCACTCGTGGCTCAACCCGACATCCTTTTCGCCAAGACTGCCGCAGCTGGCAGACTCCCAGAGCTCAGACAAGCAACGAGGAAGAGCAAGCTTGAGGTGGAGCAAGTCTTGGGACTACGAAGGTCGTGGCCAGAACTTCGTTCAGAGCGGGGACAAGGCAGAGTAGATTCGATCTGGGATCGTAGTTCGCCCTACTTTGTCCTCCTCGCCTGTAGCCGCGCCGCAAGTCCTGGTCACGCCGCCGACATACGCGCCTGCCGCGAGCTGGACCTTGCCAGTTGAACTCGGGTCAGGGGGATGTCATGGCCTGCTTCGTCCCTAGTCAGAGGGCGAGGCGGTTCGAAAAACGACCGTAGGCTTCCGAAGAGACAGAAGGCAGCTGAGGGGACCGCCGGACTGGCCAACCGACGCCGCCCGACATTTTTTCCTTCTCCTCCATATGATCCTCCGTCCTCGGTCGCCCGACATTTTTTCCTTCTCCTCCATTTTTTCCTTCTCCCGACATTTTTTCCTTCTCCTCCTCCTCCTCCATATGATCCTCCGTCGTCGGTCGCCTTGCCCTGCTGTTTGCTCCTCGCGACGCCGGGGTCCAGGTCCCAGATGGTGATCAACACCTTGCCTGCCGCGGCACAGCACAGATGGAGTGCACAGAGCCATCGATGCGCAGCGGGCGAAGACAAGCCCGAAGGGGGGAGGAAGGACAGGGTGAAGAGGGAGGGAGGAGGATGTGGTCAAGGATGAGGAGTTAAGGTGATACGAAGACGAACGATTAGGCAGCACTTACAGAGGCCTCCTAGATGGGGCCCGAGTAGATGGGGTCGGAGGATCGCGCCGCATCGGCGATGTATCGCCGATGCATCGCAGCCATGCACCGGTGACGTCGGCGATGCATCGGCGACGTTGACGTGAAGCAACTCGGGCTCCCCATCGAGCCGCATCGCTGATGCATCGCCGATGCATCGGCGATGCGGCGCGAAACTCCGACCCCATCTAATCCGAACCCATCTGGAAGGCCTAAAACTTAATCGACTGTGATCCAACTGACCTGCCATCGTATTCGTGCCAAGACCAAGACCGTGCAAAGCAAATCGCCATCACACTTGACTCCTACAGAGGGCGTGCGCACCGGGTGCATCGTTGATAAGTTGGCTGTGCTGAGCTCCGCTCGGAGTGGGACGATCCAAGCTGCCAGGGGCTCGCCCCTGTCTTGCCGGCTCGGGGAGGCCTCGCCCACGGCGCGGCCGGACGTGACATGGCTCCCTGGTCGGACAGAGAGCCCACGCCGAGTCTGCCTCTCTACGTGCCGGAGGAGGACGGGGACCGCCGACGTCGTCAAACGAGAGGTCTGCAATCACCTGGTCTGGCTGCGCTGGCTGTCGTGCAGGTGCCACTGGTGCATGAAAGGGGGAGGAGGAGGAGGAGGAGGAGGAGGAGGAGGAGGAGGAGGAGGAGGAGGAGGGAGGAGGAGGAGGAGGAGGAGGAGGAGGAAGAGGAGGAGGAGGAGGAGGAGGAAGAACAGGAGGAGCAGGAGGAGCAGGAAGAGGAGGAGGAGGAGGAGGAAAAGGAGAAGTATGAGGAGGAGGAGGAGGAGGAGGAGGAGAAGGGCTGAGGAGGAGGAGTTCCGGAACGCTCTGAGCAGGCCGAGGCACCCGATGCATCCCCCAGATCCGCTGGATGCCAGAGATTATCGAGCTATTCGTCCCCCCGTGTCATCCTCGTCCTAGCTTCGACTTCTCCCCCCGTCCCTCCGTGCAAAATGCCTCCAGGGCTGAGCGACGCGCGAGGGAAGCCACAGGCCGCCCGTGGAGATGGGCCCGCCCGCGTCGAACTCTTCTCTCCCGAGAGGCAGCGCCGCCGCGCCGGCCTCCTCCTCTTCCTCCTTCTCCTCCTCGTCCTCGTCCTCCTCCTCCTCCTGCTTCTCCTGCTCCTGCTCCTCCTCCTCCTCGTCCTCCGCTGCCTCGGCCTTCCTCTTGCCATCGCTCGGACGTCCATCTTCTGGACGCATGTTTCGCTTTCGTGCATATTTCCCTGCTGGATGATCCGGCCCGGACACGCCCCAGCAGGAACCCTTAGTCGGAGGATGGGGGGTTGGAACGGAAGTGACCCCAACCCGGAAATTGCTGTCGGTTTCAATTCGTGTCGTGCGTGCGGGCGAGGCGAAGCTGCGCGAGTTCCGTCCATAAAAGAAGCCATATGTTGCCAAGCGCCGAGCGCCGGGCGTGAACCCCGAGCGCCGCCGGCGGTGGCCCCGGCTGATGTCCCGATGGTTGTGGTTGCGACGCTTGTTGCCCCGATGGTTGCCCCGATGGTTGTCCCGATGGGTGCCCCGATGGTTGTCCCGGTGGTTGTCCCGGTGGTTGTCCCGATGATTGTCCCGATGGTTGATGCGTACATATATATATATATACACACAAGATTTTGAAGGCTCGCTCCGCTTCGCCTTAAATCTTGGCCCATGGAATGTTTGAGAACGCGTGTGAGTGAAGGGTGGGGGAGCCCATGGATCCCAGGAAGTCTTGGGGCCCCCCCGTCGGCTTCTCTCGGAACATCGCCTTGGCCCGGCGTTGCCTCCCTTTCCGGGGCGCCCCTCGTGCGCGGGCATGCGCGGGGCGAGGGGAGGGAGCGTGGAGAGCCGTGGAAGAGCTGTTAGGATGAAGGGAAGGATGAAAATGCAATGGGGATATCGGCATCATAATGCGGGTACATTCATTGGTCGTCCCTCGCTCTGGCGCGAAGCTGGAGGTGCCGGCGCGCCCAGTAGCTGAAGGGCCTTGTAAACCATAGTGGTCAGAGAGCACGCCATGGAGAGAGAGAGAGAGAGAGAGAGAGAGAGAGAGAGAGCGGGAATACGATGGAAGGCTGAACGATGCCATGGCCCCACAGGGGGCGAGAGAGATGAAGGGTTGAGTAAATGTTTTTGTTTCTGTGTCAATGCGTTGGAGAAGTCGCCTTACTCACGCCGCCCGCTCGCGGCCCCTGGCGGCAACTGCGCCCCAAACGTGCGGCGGGAGGGCCTGCCGATGCCAGCGCCGGTGGGCCGCGCGCAGCTCTTCCAGCCACGATTCAGTCGTCTCTGCTTTCCTCAGGCGCGTGCCATAAACGAACGTACGCACTTCGCAAACTGTGTATTGCAATTCGTGAAAGTCCATGGCGTGGAAGCCGAGCAAGTCGTTCACTTTTGAATGCAGCGACATGCTCTCTTGCCTGGATGTCAACAGCTGGATCAACGTGTGGCCGAGTTCCCGCTCGCCTATGCAAACGCTCGCGGCGGCGGCGGCCCCGGCAGCCTCCGCGGGTAGAGAAAGCGTCTGGGCACAACTTCCGCAAGAAATGAAATTCCCCATCTCCAACATGTTTAATGAAATTCGCCGGCCCAACGGGCCAGGGCGTGCTAAGATCTCCGGTAACTGATTAACAGTATTAACAGTATTTCTAGTTCGCGCGCGCGGGGCGGCCCCTGGGGGTCCCCCGGCGAAAAGTACCCCGACCAACGCCCGACGCCGCCCGACCGCCGCCCGACCACCAAGTCTACTCAGAGATGGTTTTCCTTCTGGGTGCGGCCTCTCAGGCTCCCCAGAGCGCGCTCAGAGTGCCCCAAGAGGCCCCCAAGACTGCCCAAGAGGCCCCCGAGACGCCCAAAGAGCGCTCGAAGACGCCGAAGATGACCCCAAGACGGCCCAAAAGGCCCCCAAGACAGCCCAAGAGGCCTCCAAGACGCCCCAAGAGCCTTCCAAGAGGCCTCCGAAGAGAGCCCCAAGAGGCCAAAATCGTTGATTTTCATTAGTTTTTTCATGTTTTTTGTGTTTTGGCTTTTTCGGCTTCCGGACGCTCCAAGACGGCCCAAGAGGCCCCCAAGACCGCTCCAAGACGGCCCACGAAGCTCCCAAGACGGCGCCGAAACGACCCAAGAGAGCCCTCAAGACGGCCCAAGTGCCGCCCAAGACGGACCAAGAGGCCCCAAGACGGGCCCAAGAGGGACTCAGGAGGGATACCGAGAACTCAAAAATGGAGCCCTCCGTCCCAGAAGGCGCCCAGGAGGTCCCAAAGAGGCCCCAAGAGGCCTCCAAGAGGCCCCAAGATGTCGCCAAGAGGCCCCAGGAGACTCCCAGGAGGCCCAAAAGAAGCCCCAGAAGGCTTCAAACATGTCTCCCAGGCGCCCCCGAACGGCCTCTCAACAGACCCCAAGAGGCCCCCCAAAGAAGCATCTTGACGACGACCCTATTTCGCCCCATCGAGAGACGACCCCCAGGGAACTGCTTCACCATCAAAACTCCCCACACAACGCGTCCGAACGACACCCGCCCCCAAGAGCGCAACATGGGCAACGAACACACAGACAAAAACCAGCGATCCCATAGCACGGGCCGGCGGAATGAGCGAAGCGATCCGCCGCCCCACCGGGAACGGCGTGTGGGATCCCCGCCGCATGGTCTGCACGATTTCTGCCCCCTTCGTCTCCTTGCTCATGCACTCCTCGTACCAATTCCTTTCCTGAGAGGCTTCGCAACCCCTCCTGGGGTCCTCCCCGCGGGCTGCTCATTCCGCCGGCCCGGGGGCCCCAGCTGCGCAATGGACGTCCGTTGGCGGCCATTTTGTCTTCACTTGCAGCAGGACTTCGCACGGAAAGCTTCCGCGCGCCTCCGGGCGCTGTTTGGGCGCTCTCCGGACACCCTCTGGGGCAGTTTTCGGACCACCTTTGAGCCCTCTGGAGCTCCTTTGGGCCCTTATTGGGCCCCTTTTGGGCCGTTTCGGACCCCTTCCGAGACCTCTTCGAAGCAAGTTCTGCCGAAAACATGCAGAAACCAAAAACCTTCAAAAACCTATAGGAAATTGCTGATTTCTGCCGTTTCCGCTTCCTTCTGTGCGCCTTTTGGAGCTCTCTTGCAGCCTCCTGCGGCACTCTTGGAGCCTCCCCTGCCACTTTGGTCTATCTCCAAAGCCTCCCGGGCCGTCCTCACGGTCTCCCGCGCCCATCTTGGACCATCTGACCGCCCTTTTGGCGCCCTCCCGGGTCGTTTTCGGCGCGCCAACGGGGGTCCCCGGAGGTGCCTCTGAGGCCCCAGAACTAAGTGTGACCGCCCCTTGGTCTCTCTCCGTATCCCGTCTCGGTTTTATCTGCTGTTTTCGACACCATCCAGTGCCCGTCTGGGCCGTTTTGGGGCCCTTTTCGCGCCCTCCCGGCGCCATGTTGGGCCCTAATCCGAGTCCACCGGCCCTCGGACCCCTCGAATGGACCCCTCGAACGTGTGAGCTCGAACCAAAAAAGGTTCGATTCGGCGTCTTTTTTCCATACAGCATCACATCGCAAGTCATCCAGTCGTTCTTAGCCTCCAAGGCCTCCAAGAATCCAACTAGAAGGCCCCAAGAGAACCTCAGGAGCATCCCCCCGCACGGAAACTCCGGGTTCCCAAAAAAGTGGGGCGGCGGTGTCTGCCCCCTCAGGGGCGTTCAATTCAATAAATGTCTGATATGACCGATTGCCCCCAATTGCGCGCCCCGAACGCGCTCCGAGAGAAACGCATGCGTACCAGCTGTGCCTGATAAGGCAGCCACTGCGCGTGCGTGGCAAGGAGTGCTCTCGCCATTTGAACCAACAAAACGGGGCTCTTGTTGAGCAGGCCACTGTGCTGTCGTAGGGCCCCGGCAATGCGGCGCATGCGCGCAGCAACTCTGCGGGGTTCGGTCCCGGATCCGTCTGGTGCGAGGTTGGAGTCGTCGTCGCCTTCTGTGAAACTCGGGATGTGGTACCCGGCATCTGGTTGTCGGCCATATAGGTCTCCGCAAATAACCAATGCGTCGTAGAACCGACGGACGTCGTAAGATTCCACCGAAAGTAGCGTCGGCAACTTCTCCTCTTTAACCATCGTGTCGCGCTGGTCCAAGAGCCGTTTCTGGAGTTTCGCCCGGGCGGCGGCGTCGCCCAGGAGCTGCGCCCGGGACGTCTTCTGATGAGAGAGCCAACTGTGCACGGCCAGCGCGGTGAAAATGTAGAGTCCTTCGTTTAAGTAAGTTGTGGACGTGATGACAAAGAGTGCCGAATTGCCCAATGGTTGCGTTTTGTTGGACATCATGAGATAGTGTTTGGTGGCGCTCGAAGTGTCTACAATGGGGTGGAAATTGTTGAGCTTCCGTTTGCCGAAGTCGTGGTTTACCTGAGGGGCAAGCTTGTCCGTGAGTTCTCCAAGGTTGAACGCGTCTGGAAAGTCTTTGACGGGAACCCAGTGGTGCATGTCCCGACCGCCTGTTTTGCGCTTTTGGATTGCATTCACGAAGACGTCGCGATCATTGTTTTGCACGTGCACCTACCATCCAAAAAGCATATGGGGAAAATTAAACAAATCGTGGTATGTTGCGTAGCTCATGCAGTTACGCCATGGAAGCATCAGGTGCCAACACGCGAGGACATCTTGGCCACGAACAGTGCCGAGTATGCCATCCGAAAAAGCCGTTCTGATAGACTTCTGTTCACGGGGTGGCAACATGTTGCCAGTGGATGCATTCTCCGCCCCGTCGGGCCAGAAGCGCGTGGATGGGGGATGTGAAATGGAAGTGGGCAGAGGAGGGGCGCGGAGGACTGGAGGAGGGAGGGGGCGGACAAGTGGGCAGAGGATGACGATGATACAGGAAAGCAGAGAGGGGGGAGGGCGAGGGCGATGGAGCAGGGAGAGTAGCACGAGGGCGGGAGACAGGAAAGCGGGGAGAGAACACATGCAGAAGGAGCATGACGACGGGAGGAAGACCAAGAAGCGGAAGAGGTGGGGCCAGGGGGAGGGTGGGCGACCCTGGAATTCGAACAAATAATGGCGAGGGCTGATCAGGAAGAGCTGGAAGAAGAAGTCTGCAGGAAGGAGGGTCGAGAAGCGGGAAGGGAGGGGGGGGGGGCTGGGAGGGGGAAGGCATGGAGGGTTCGTTAAGGCGGAGAAAGAGAAAGAGGAAGAGGACGAAGACGGCGACGTGGATGAGGAAACCTCGCGCGGAGAGGTGCCCCGCCGGTCCTTCCCAAAGCAGGAGCAGGCGGGGGCAGTGCTCGACGACGAGCCCGTTGCAGCGCGCATTCCGGCGTCCGTATGCAGGAGCCTGTTGCACGCAGTTTGGGCACGTGTGGCCGCGCGAGCGGCGTCGGTGGTAGGGGTACTTTCGAACGTAGAAGTCGGTCTCGTCCTTGACAGGCCAAGGGCAACCTTTGACGCATTCCTGTGCTGGGTCGTCATGGCGACATGAGCGGATGCATCGATGGATCATTTGGAGCAAGACCAGGTCACGGAGTTTACCAGGTTCCGGCGGGACCTCACAGGACACGACGGCGTCGACCTTTTCGGCTGTAGAAGGTGGGGTGGTGCAAGCGAGGGCGATGCGCGCGTGCGGCTGGCCCCGCTTCTGGCGCTCGATCGCGCGGATGGCGCGCCGACGCTGGCCGCAGAACTCCGACTGTGAAAAACTCGCACCGTGATGTCAGGGCGGTCGGCGGCCGTCTGTCCAGGGGCGAGTGCCTCCCGGATCTCTGGCCAGTGGGGGTTGCAGGTAAGGGCGATGAAGTAAGTGGGGGGGCCTTTCCGGCGCGCGAGTTCCAACGCGCCCACTCGGAGTCGTTTGAGATGGCGTGGGGGGCCAGGGACGGTGGAAGGGAGGTTGTACTTGGTGCCTGCTGTGCTGGGAGGGATATGTTCGTTGGCCAGGGCCTCGCACAGATCTTTGCGGCTGGCAATGCGGGTGCTTTGCTCTCTCCTGACCAGCGACAGCCTCTCGTCCTCCATGCGGCAGTACATGTTGATGAGCCAGTCATTCAACAGACGCCCGCGCGCGTGCATATGGGGCTGGCGGAGGAGGTGCTGGCGGTACCACCACATCTGCGTCACGTGGTTGCCCGAAGTGGACGCGGCGTCGGTGCTCCACCCGCGGCCTCCGTAGGGAAACCACAGCGGGTAGCTCAGGGGGTTGCACAGGCAGTGCAAGGGTGACAGGTATTGTGGGCGAGCGCCTGGCGTTAAACGAAAGCACGCTGCCCTGGGTTCGGCGATGGCGTCGGGGCGCTGTTGCGCTACCGCGGCCACCTCTTGGGCGCCTTCGCCCCAGCGGAGACTGACAGAAGCGTCTGGGGCACGGGGCCACGCTGATTTGAGGTGCTGGACGTGCTGCATGTGGGCATTGTGCGGCACGATGAGCTTCTCGAGTCGGGACACGATGGAGAGGTCGAGGCCGTGGTCGCAGACGCAAGTGCGTCGCTCGCGGTCGTCCACAACGAGGTAGCGGACTGGCCCAGAGTCCGCTGCCGAGTACACCTTCCTGTACATGGTGCCGTGAATGCGGATGAACGATGGTCGGAGGACACCCCAAAATCGAACTTGTCGCTCAGGAGTTGCACCCTGGCCCTCGTGGGCGGCGAGGCTGAGCAAGCTGTTGCAACGACGTGAATCGGCAGCGAAGCCCGTAAGCTTCGGCGCATTCGTGGCGTCGTCGTGGGCGAGGTTCCCGTCCGCAGTCTTGACTGGCCAGGTGCCTCTATACAGCTGCAGAAGGGCATCGTTTGGCTGCTGGTAGTACTGGGAGAAATCGATGACGAGCTTTCCGTTCGCACAACAGAAACCTCCGACCTCGCGCTGGAATCGCGAGGCCCCGCAATGTCCGCAAGGGTAGTTGAGAGCGCCATGGGGCAATGCGTGGGCATGGGCAGGGGGTCGGCCAGGTTCGGCGCATGATCGGCACACTCTGAGTAGGCGTTGGCGATGGTCGGTGCCAAAGTCGCCCAGAGGGAGCACGAGACCGCATTGTGCGCAAGCCGCCGCGTCTCGGCCCGCCGCTGTGCAATCAATGCTGACGGGGCCTGGTCCAGGGGCGCCTCGAGAGACAAATGCATCCACTGACATCGTTTCTTTGCAACTGGTACACTGGTAAGCTGTAGACGACCGCGGGACGCGAGCATTAGCGATGCATTGGATGCATGCCTTTGTTTTCTCATGGCGTTGTCTGGCGCTGCAGCTATCCCGAGGGAGGGTGCCACCGCAAGCAGCGCAAGAAAATATTGCGTGAGCATCGGAGGGGTTTGCGCTGGCGGCGCAAGCGTGGCACTTCCGTATGGATCTGGGTCTTTGGTTGATGCTGAAGTGTGATCGAGGCAGGCGTTGTTGGCACGCAGAACATGGCAGTGTCGCGGCCTTCGGGCTGCACAGAACCAAGGCTGGTTGCCTCAGAGGGCGGAATGTCCAAAGCCCCCGCCGCGCAATGGTAACAGGCGGAGTGCTTCTCGGGGAGTCGAAAGGGTTCGCAACAACGTTTGCGGCCGCCGTGGACGCAACCACGTGGCGCCACGGCAGCCGGGCAAACATGGCGCTGAACGATGGAGCCTAAACGGATACCGAAGAAGAGGTAGGTAGGGGTACAGAGAAGCCACCAGCGCTGTTGTGTGGGGACTTGTAAACACGGGGCCGGGGCTGCTGAATGTAACCTCTCCTGGCAACACCCCAGCGACGTGCAGAGATATGTAGGAGAGCTCGATCCACTCATGGGCACTCATGATCAAACTCACGGTGTAACTTGTCCTATTGAAGCCTGGCAACACCCCGACGACCTGCAAATATATGTAGGACAGCTAGATCCACTGATGGGCATTCACGATGAAACTCAAGGTTGCTGCGACTCTAAGAAGGGGGGGGGGCGTGGTCGAGCCACTGCGATAGGTATCGGACTAAGTACGCCCCCACCCGTTCCAGGAACTCTTGGAGCAACAGTTGGAGGAGGATGAGGGGATATGAGGAGAGGGGGATTCACGATGAAACTCAAGGTTGCCGCGACTCTAAGAAGGGGGGGGCGTGGTCGAGCCACTGCGATAGGTATAGGACTAAGTACGCCCCCAGCCGTTCCAGGAACTCTTGGGGCAACAGTTGGAGGAGGATGAGGGGATCTGAGGAGAGGGGGGAGGAGGAGAAGGATGAAGAAGAGGAGGCGGAGAATATTACGAGGAGCCCATGTTGGAGAATCTTGTGGCATTCTTGCGGCTTCCAGGGAGTTTGTCGGGCGCCTCGTGGGACCGTGTTGGGAGCCTTCTCGGGCCTCTTGGGGTCTTTTTGGGGGTTCTTGGGGGCTTCCTGTGCCGTTTCATCGGGGTCCTGGCCCGTCTGACGCCGTCGGAGGCTGTGTTGGGAGCTTTTCGGTGCCGATTGGGGGCCCTCGTGGGGCGCTTTGGGGCCGTCTTGGAAGCTATCTTGGAAGTGGGCTATTGGGTCGTCGTGGGGCTCTCTTGGGGCCGTCTTGGGTGCCTATGGGTTGTAATGGGGCCAGCGTGGAGGCCTCCTGGACGATCCGGGAGCAATTTTGGAGGCCTTCCTGAGCCATTTTGGAGCCTTCATGGGTACTATGTTGGCGTGGTCCGGCCAGTGTGGATTTGCCGGGTGGGTTGTCGGATGTAATTTTATAGGATAAAGGAATATATCTATATATATGGATATATATGTATGTATATATACACAGATAGATGATCGCCCCGATGGTTGTCACGATGGTTGATAGATAAATAGATAGATAGATAGAAATAGTGACACGTATATATATATATATATATACACACATACATATAAGTATATATATACATACATTATAGATACAAAGATGTCAAAAACAGGAATTTACACCGGACTCACTTCTATAGCGCTCACTTCTATAGTGCGCACTTTGAAATTGTGGTCCGGAAGGGGCCGCACATGCAGGCACATGCCGCACAGTCGCATGCACATGCCCATGCAAATATACAAAAGCCTCAACAGCATTGCCGCACATGCGCGCACATGCCACACCGTCCGACGCACAGTCGAATGCACGGTCAAGCAAAACTCTGAAAGCATAGACGCACATGCCCGCACATGCCGCAGAGATGTCGCAGGCGATAGTGGCCTGACCACCTGAGCTCGGGGCATTTCGCAACCCAGAGTTCCGAGGATGTCTCAGGCAAGCGTGGCCGGATCACCATGGGGCAGGGCATCTTGGAAACCAGAGTGGCGAGGATGTCGCTGGTCAAGGTGACCAGACGACCATGGGGCAGGACACCTCCGAGGTCTGAGTTGTGAGGATGTCTCAAGCGAAAGTGGCCTGACCACCATGGGGCAAGAGATCTCTGAGGTCAGAGTTGCGAGGATGCCTCTGGGGAGAGTGGTCTGACCACCTCAGCCCAGGGCATCTCGGAGCTCAGAGTTGCGAGGATGTCTCAGGCAGGACTGGCCTGACCACCTGCTCAGGGCATCTCAGAACCCAGAATTGCGAGGGTCTCAGGCGAAAAAGGCCGAGACACTATGGAGCAGGACATCATTGAGGTCAGAGTTGCGAGGATGTCTCAGGCAAAAGTGGCCTGAACAGCTCAACTCAGGGCATCTCGGGCGAGGATGTCTAAAGCGAAAGTGGTCTAACCACCTCAGCTCAGGGCGTCTCGGAACCCAGAGTTCCGAGGATGTCTCAGGCGAAAGGGGCCGAGACACTATCGAGCAGGGCATCATTGACATCAGGGTTGCGAGGATGTCTCAGGCGACAGTGGCTGACCACCTCAGCTCGGGGCAAATCAGAATCGAGACTTGCGAGGATGTCTCAGGCGACCGTGGCCTGACCAGCATGGGGCAGGAGATCTCTGAGGTCAGAGTTGCGAGGATGTCTCAGGCGAAAGTGGTCTAACCACCTCAGCTCAGGGCGTCTCGAAACCCAGAGTCCCGAGGATGTCTCAAGCGAAAATGGCCGGGCCACCATGGGGCAGGGCATCTCCGAGACCAGAGTTGCGAGGATGTCTCAGGCGAAGGTGGCCAGATCACTTCATGTCAAAGCACGTCGGCCTCCAAATTGCCGACGACGTCTCACGCGGAACTGGCCGGACGCGAACGCGCCGGCGTCCGGAGACGAACGCTGGCCCCGACATTCTTGCACGTCCCGCGCATGCACTGCACAGGTACGCGCAGTATTCGCACAGGCCGAGCTCGCCGGTGGCCGAGCCAGGCCAGCGATTCCGAGATTCCCTGAGCTCGGACCGTCAAGCCACTTTCGCCTGAGACATCCTCGCAACTCTCACCTCCTCCTCCTCCTCCTCCTCCTCCTCCTCCTCCTCCTCCTCCTCCTCCTCCTCCTCCTCCTCCTCCTCCTCCTCCTCCTCCTCCTTCTCCTCTGGCCGAGCCGAACAGGCAGGCGGGCCAGTGGCCGGGGGCGCCCGCCTCCTCCGCCCCCCCCTCCTCCCCCCCCCCTCCACCTCCCCCCCCCCCATCCCTGCTTCTCCGGCCGAGCTGAGAAGGCGCGCGGGAGAGTATTTTATTAGGCGGGCGCGCCACCGCCAGCTCACGAACCGGGCGAATAACCGCCCCCGCCAGCAGCGGGCGAGTCTAAACGCACAACAAACTCTTTCAGGAAGCCCTGGCACGCCCCAGGTTAGCTCTGCGAAGGCCAGGAGGCATTGGAGGCACAGGGGTCCCAGACAGCTCCTAGGGCATGAGCGTGCATGTGCATTGGGATGTGCACGCATGTGCGCCCGCGCGCTTCACCGCATGTGCGTGCATGTGCGGGCCCGCGCGGCCTCCCGAAGAGAGGTTGCACAGGCATGTGCGTGCATGTGCCGATGACAGATCTGCGATTCTCGAACACCTCCCGCATGTGCAGGCATGTGCGCGCATGTGCGTCGGACTGTGCGTGCATGTGCGTATGATGGATACATCAAAACACAGCGCACATGCCCCCGCACATGCCCGGGCACGACGTGCACAGTAGGAAGTCCATCCAAGAAGGACCGCACAGGCCTGGCACATGACTGGCACATGCCGCGCACATGCGCGCACACGACAGCGCAAAAACGGCCGCACATACACCCACCCAGGGGTATAGATGTGAGTGCGGTGTAATGAATAAAGCATTTAAACATCTAGGTTGTCCGGTAGAGGTTGCAGATCTGGAGCAAGGCATACAACAAAACTAGGAATTAAAACACAAGAAGCGGACCCGCGACGCGGTATGAAACAAGGAACACCCTGGAACAGCAGGAGGAGGATTTGTGAAAACTCGGTCGAGAGATCTAAAAGAAGACTTGACGCGGCTGCAAAGTCGGAAATATCTGAGGGTGGAAGATCTGGCGGAAGATCTGGCGGAAGATCTGGCGAAAGATCTGATGGAACATCTAGTGGAAAATCTGGCAGAAGATCACGCGGCAACCCTGGAGAATAAATCTGGCGGAGGATATGTCGGAAAATCTGGGGGAAGATCTTGAGGAAACTCAGGCGGAAAATCTGGCGGAAGATCCGGCGGAAGATCTGGCGGAAGATCTCGCAGAAGATTTAGAAGATCAATCTGGAGGACGATATAGTGGAAGATCTGGCGGAAGATCTCGCGGAGGATCTGGAAACAAATCTGGCGGAATATCTGGCCGAAGATCTCGCGGAACATCTAGCGGAAAATATGCCGGAACATCTGGCGGGAAATCTGGCGGAAGATCTGGCAGAAGATCTGGCGGAAGATCTGGAGCATGAAACTGGCGGGAAATCTGGCGGAAGATGTGGAACATAACTCTGGAGAAAAATCTGGCGGAAGATATACCGGAAGATCTCGCGGAAAATCTAGCTGAAGATCTGGCGGAATATCTCGCGTAAGATCTGGGGAAAAATTGACGGAATATCTGCAGGAAGATATGGTGGAAGATCGGTCGAAAGATCCCGCGGGAAATCTAGAAGATCTGCCAGAAGACCTAGCGGAAGATCTTGAGGAAGTTCTGGCGGAAGATCTGGAGGAAGGTCAGGCGGAAGATCTGGAGGATAGATCCGGCGGAGAATATAACAGAAGATCAGGCGGAAAATCTGGAATGCAACTCTGGCTGAAGATCTAACGGAAAATCTGGCAAAAGATCTGGCAGAAAATCTGGCGGAAGATCTGACGGAAAATCTGGCGGAAGATCACGCGGAACATCTAGCGGAAGATCTGCCGGAATATCTGGCGGAAGATCTGGAGGAAGATCTGGCGAAAGATCTGGCGGAAAAACTGGCAGAAGATCCGGCGGAAGATCTGGCGGAAGATCTCGCATAATATTTAGAAGATACATCTGGAGGAAAGTACAGCGGAAGATCTGGCGCGAGATCTCGCGGAAGATCTGGAAGAAAATCTGGCGGAAAATTCGGCGGAAGATCTCGCGGGAAAATCTAGCGGAAGATCAGCCGGAAGATCTGGCGGAAGATCTGGCGGAAGATCTGGCGGAATATCTGGCGGATGAAACTGGCGGAAGATCTGCCGGAAGATCTCGCGGAAGATCTAGCGGAAGATCTGGCGGAAGACCCCGCGAAAGATCTGGAGAAAGATTTGGCGGAATCTCTGGAGGAAGATATGATGGAAGATATGGCGACAGATCCCGCGGAAAATCTAGCGGAAAATCTGCCAGAAGATCTGGCGGAAGATCTTGAGGAATATCTGGCGAAAGATCTGGAGAAAGGTCAGGCGGAAAATCTGGAGAATAGATCTGGCGGAGAATATAGCGGGAAATCTGGCGGAAGATCTGGAATGCAAATCTGGCTGAAGATCTGGCGGAAGATCTGGCATAAGATCTGGCAGGAGATCTGGCGAAAGATCTGACGGAAGATCTGGAGGAAGATCTGGCGAAAGATCTGGCGGAAAATCTGGAGGATAAAACTTGCGGAAGATCTGGAGGAAGATCTGGAGGAATATTTGGCGGAAGATCTAAAGAAAGACGAGGCGTAGCAGGACGAGGAGGAGGAGGGAGAGGAAAAAGAGGACGAGACGGTGGAAGAAGACCACCCCCCGGTCCCGCACACCCCCCGACCTGGCCCCCACCCCGGGTCTCAGACCCGCCCACGTCCCCGGACCCCGGATTTATCCTTCAAATATTCCGCCAAATTTTCCGCCACATCTTCCGCCAAATCTTCCTCCAAATCTTCCGGCAAATCGATCCTCCAAATCTCCCGAGAGATCTTCCGCCAAATCTTCCGCCAAATCTTTTTCCAAATGTTCCGTCAAATCTTCCGCTATATGTATCTTCCGCCAGATTGATCCTCCAAATCTCCCGCGAAATCTTCCCGCAAATCTTCTGCCAAATGTTCCGCCAGATCTTCCGGCAGAACTTCCTCCCAATCTTCCGCCATATCTTCCTCCAAATTTTCCGCCAAATTTATATTCCAACTTTTCCGCCTGATCTCCCGCAAGATCTTCCGTCAAATCTTTCGCCTTTTCTTCCGCCAGATCTTCCGCCAGATCCTTCCCCAGATCATTTTACTCCCTCAGATGTTCCCGCATATCTTCCCCAAAACATTTCTCCAAATGTATGAGAGAGCGTGATCCACCGCCGCTCTACTGTGGAAAATTGCCCCCCCCTTCCTCCGGAACCCGGGGTCCCCCCCGAAATGGAACGAATTACAACCGACTAGTCCCAATTCCAACCGTTCGGAGCGAATTGCAACCAGAAAAGAGACCAATTCCAACAACAAATGAGACCAATTCCAACCCAACCAAAAATGATACCAATTCCAACCACGGATGGGATCTTCGGAATTCCTCCGGATCCCTTCGAATTCTTCGGAATTCCTCAGGATTCTTTAGGACTCCTTCGGAACTCCTTGGGATTCCTTCGGGATTCCTTACGATTCCTTCGGAATTCCTTGGGATGCTTTCGGATTTTTTTACGACGACGTGGGAGCGGTTACGGATGAAACTGGTTTCACAGGTGGGAGTGTCCACGTGTGGCGGGTGCGACCACACCAGCAACACCGAAGCCCTGACTGGTACCGCCGTACCCGCATAAAGATTAGATACATTCCTTGCTCCCCCTAAGCCTTCAGGGATGCTTTCGGAATTCCTCAGGATTCCTTTGGAATTCCTCAGGAATCCTTGGGGATTCCTTGGCATTCCTTCGGAATTCTTCGGAATTCCTTTGGATTCCTCCTTCGGAATTCCTTTGGGTTCCTCCTTCGGAATTCCTTTGGAATCCTCCTTCGGAATTTCTTGGGATTCCTCCTTCGGAATTCCTTTGGATTCCTCCTTCGGATTTCCTCAGGACTCCTTCGGATCCTTCGGAATTCCTCAGCCGTCCTTCTGATTCTTCGGAATTTCATCGGAATTCCTCCGGATTCCTTCGGATTCTTCGGAATTCCTCCGGATTCCTTAGGATGCTTAGGAATTCCTCAGGATTCCTTCGGATTCTTCGGAAGCCCAGGCACCGTTCGGAATCCAAACCAATCCTCAGGAATCCTTACGAATCCTTAGGAATCCTT
>CAUYUJ010018343.1:0-5000 GCA_963575745.1 Prorocentrum cordatum | reverse complement strand
TACTACTACTATCACCACCACCACTACGACTACGACTACGACTACGACTACTACTACTAAGACTACTACTACTACTACTACTACTACTACTATTATTATACTACTACTACTACTACTACTACTACTACTACTACTACTACTTACTTACTACTACTACTACTACTACTACTACTACTACTACTACTACTACTACTACTACTACTACTACTACTACTACTACTACTACTAGGAGGACCCATCTGCATATCTTAGAATCGATGCAATTCGGTGCGTTTTTGCTTACGCTTCGGTGCCCTCTTGCTCATTTTAATGTAGTGCTCGTGCGCAAACCAAAAACTGAGACCAATTCCAACTCGAGCACGCATGTTGGCTTCCAGATCCTCTGCGCTGACATAAGGGGTGTCACTTGGTCTTCGCAGTCGTCTTGGGCTTCTTTACAATTAAAATCCGATTGTGGGGCTATCCCAAGATGGTTGGGATTGGGCCCAGTTTGCTTTTCGCACTGGTTGGGATTGGTCCCTGTTGGTTGGGAATGGGCCCAGTGGGTTGGGATTGGGCCCACATGCGGGTCCCCCCCCCCTCCTCCGAAATCCCGCCCCCCCTGCTCGAACCCCCCCCCCTTCCCCTCCCCCGGCAAACCCCCCCCCTCTCCTAACCCCTCCCCCCCCTCCCCGAAAACCGGGGGGGTCACTACCGGTTCGAACCCCCCCCCCCCCTCGAAAACCGGAGGGGGGGGGGTCACTACCGGTTCGAACCCCTCCCCACCCTCCCCCACTCACCGCCAGCAAACGACTCCCGGTCCCTACCACCGTCCGCACCATCCCCCACTGTTGTTCCCAGCACCACTGTCCTCACCACCACTGTCCCCGCTGGTTCCACCACCGTCCCTACTGTCCCCACCAGTGCCCCCACCACTGTCGCACTGTCCCCACTGTCCCCACCACTGTTCCCACCACGGTTCCACTCTCCCCACTGTCTCCACGGCCCCAACCACTGCCCGACTATCCCCACTGTCCCCACTGTCCCGCTGACTCCTCCGCTGTCCCACTGAGCTGTCCCACTGTTCCCACCACTGTCCCCACTGTCCCCACCACTGTCCCCACTGTACCTCTGTCCCATTGTCCCACTGCCGTCCTCGCCACCGCCTTCACCACTGTCCCCACCACCACTGTACCCTCCACTGTCCCACTGTTTCCACCTCATTCCCACTGTCCCCACACCACTGTCCCCACCACCACCGTTCCCACCACTGTCCACTGTCCCCACTGTTCCCACCATTGTCCTCACCACTGTCCCCACCACTACCGTCCCCACCACTGTCCCACTGTCCCCACCACTGTCCCGCTGTCCCCTCACCACTGTCCCCACCACCACCGTCCTCACCACTGTCCGCACCCCCACTCGGTTTTCGAGGGGGGGGTGGGGGGGGTTCGAACCGGTAGTGACCCCCCCCGGTTTTCGAAGGAGGGGGGGGGGGGGTTCGAACCAGGTAGTGACCCCCCCCCCCTTTTCATGATGAACTGGGGGGGGGGGGAGGGGTTCGAACCGGTAGTGACACCCCCCGGTTTTCCGGAGGGGGGGGGGGAGGGGTTCGAACCGGTAGTGCCCTCGCAAGTGGCGACAGTTTCGCTGATCGCAGCCCCCCATGGCGAGGTCCGCACAAGGCAAGAAGAGACAAGAGAGATGCGTGAGGAGGAGGGCGGAGGCGGGAGGCGGGAGGCGGGAGGAGGAGGAAACGACCGCAGTGCTCTATGCGAAACGAATACCCAACCAACGTGGGTTGGGAAAAACTCTGTCCGCGCGGATTTCTCGGATCGCCAGCCAGCGCAGTGGCGGAGCGTTCTGCGGAACCCCATGGGAGCCTCCCGTACCAAGCTGAGGCCCAAGGGAGAGAGGGAGGAGGGAGGAGGACGGAGGGAGGAGGAGGGAGGAGGGGAGGAGGGGAAGGGATGGAGGAGGGAGAACGGGAGGTGAGGAGGAGAAGGGATGGGAGGAGGGAGGAGGGAGGAGGGAGGAGGGAGGAGGAGGAGGGTGGGTGTGTGCCGGCGTGGCCGCGCGGGCGGAGAGCAGGAGAGGGAGAGAGAGAGAGAGAGAGAGCAGATGCGAGGGGCGGAGCCGAGGCAAAGGGTGGCGATGCAGGAATAGGATATGAGGGACAACGATAAGGGGCGACTGGCACAGGGGGAATGCATCGACCTGGAATCGGCGATACATCGCCGATGGATCGGCGATAGGCCCCCGATAGCGAAACCGCACCTCCCGGGGCGGGGTGGGGCTATCAGACCCCTATCGGCGATCCATGGGCGATGAGGGGTCGATGCGCCCCCCCCCCCTGTCCCTATCCCCTATCCCCCCCTTTCGTTGCCCCTGAGGATGGGACGGGGGAGAAGAGGCTCCGCCAGGCCCCCGAACAGCTCCCAAAACGCCCACAAGAGCCCCCACACATTGTCCAAGAAGCCCACGACGCCTTAACTGTGGACTCCACGCCTCTTCTTTATTGTTCCACCCCCGAAGGCAAAATCCGCTTCCCCTCATGGGGGCTACACCCGTCCACAACGAAGAACGATGATGCTCGATTGGCTGGCCAGGTTAACGTCACCGCATTGCCTCCACGCATCTTCTGTGGGTCGGCGGAACGGTGTAAGCCTCTTGATTAGGACGGGGATGGCCATGGAGCTCTGTCATCCTCGCGCTAACGAGAAAGAACTACGGAACTCGTTTGGCCATCTTCGCCCTCAGGGAAAACATCGCCAGGCCGCGGGACCGCCAGCAAACGGCACAAATGGAAACTCCAATCCCCAGGAAGAGGCCCAGACCTCTGGGGAACCACGTTGTGGCAAAAAAGCCCGCGGCGCCGGATGCCAGGGGGCCTGCGACAAGGCGAAGAGACGCAGGGCGTCGCGCATCTAAACCGAAGGCCCAACAACACAAGAGGAACGTGAAGAGACGCAGGGCGTCGTGCATCCAAACCGAAGGCCCAACAACATTCGAGGCCGGAGGAGGAGAAAAAAATTGGGGGCCCCACCCGGTGCGGTGCCCCGCGGCCTGGACACCCCCAAAGGCTTCACCGCACGGTCCGTGACCGCACGGCGTTGGGACCCTGGAGGCCTCGGGCGCCCGAAGCATCCTCGGAGAGCAGCCCGAGTCCAACACACTGTGCGACAGTCCCGAACCCCGACTGTCCGCGGCGCGCGGATGGGGGAATATCGGGAGCGGCCAAGAGGGGGGTGTCCAAGAGGGGGGGTGCAAATCATGACTGGCGGCATATGCGCGGCCCAACGGGGGGGCCAGGGACGTAATGAAATAAGAAGAGGCGCCACGAAATCTGGGGAAAAATCATGACCCTGCCATGATACCCACCCCCGTAATCATCATCCCCCTCTTTGCCGCCCCCGGCAATATAGAGGGGGCGGGCCTTCGCAGGAGGCTCAGGAAGCATCCGGGCTTCTGACGAGCTCTCTGGGCCCTTATCCGAAGCCAGTGACGTCTTCTCTGAAGGCCGATGGCGGGCTCAGAGAAACCACGCCTGATGGGCCCATTCTCCACCACCACTACCATATGTAGGAGAGGGAAGAGGAGGAGGAGGAGGAGGAGGAGGAGGAGGAGGAGGAGGAGGAGGAGGAGGAGGAGGAGGAGGAGAAAGAAGAGGAGGAGGAGGAGAAGGAGGAGAAAGAGGAAAAGGAGGAGGACCTCTTCATCCTCGCCTCTCCCCCGTCCTACATATGGTAGTGGTGGTGGTGGTGGAAAATGTGCCCATCAACGCCGCCTTCTGCGACGGCCCGAACCCTTTCACTTCCCCCTCGGCGCTCCGCCGGTGCTGACTCACAACGCAGTGTGGTCACCGCGCCGTCCGGGGGGCCTCCCGTCGAGCCCTGCGTAAGCTGGGGGGGGGGCCCTTCGCCTGGAGCGGGCTGGAAGCACTTGAACAGCTTGTGCGCGTCGCCACTCCAGCCCATTTTCTGCGCGCCGGCGCGCCACGGAGAGAGGAGAAGGAGGGGAAGGAGGGGAAGGAGGATGATGATGATGATGCGGAGGAGCTAAAACTGCGGGGGGTGAAAGCTAGCTGTACGAGAGAAAGCACGGCGGCAAGAACATGTAGGCTGCGGGGCTTTCACTCATCATACAAAAAGAAGATAATCGTCGACGCTCGAGCCGAACAGCGGCGACCTCTCCTATGTGGGTCGGGATTGTGCGGGCGATCGAACCGCTCTGGCGGAGAAGAGAAACCAAAGGGAAAAAGGAACCCATAACTGTCCAGCCGCAAGCGCATTCGAGACTCGACAGGGAGACACTTTCGCTGTCGGATCTAGCGGGCGCGCGCGTGAGGGCGCAAGCTCATCCACAGTACTGGCGAGCTGACTCGTGCTCTGAAAAGCGAGCGGCACAGGAGGAGCCCACGCGTGTGCGTGATCATGGCGTGAGCTACCTCGTGCCGCATTGTGCGGTGCTGGTGGTACGGGGCCGCAGTCATGACGTCTGAGAGCCTGCCTTGAAACGTAGGCAAGATGATGGCCCCGTGGTCGCGCGAGTGATGAGGTGAAGGTGTGGTGCCTTGACCTGGTGGGTGGTGGGAGAGGTGACGGATGGAGTTACACCATGAGGGATGCGCACACTATGTTGGCATGATCGCCTCGCGATCGGTCGCGGGTCTCGCGTGCATCGTGGACAGTGGCACGGTGATTCAATGCCTGGGGGGATGGCACAATTCCCTGGGATCTTGATGTGGCGTGGCCCAGAAGGTTGCGATTGCCGCGGCAGCTGGGACATTCTGGATACCGTTTAGCGTTTGGTTTCTTGGCTGCTTGCTTGGCAGCTGGTGCGTTGGCGGCCGTCTGCGTGTCAGCGGCGCGCCTGGGCGCTCCAGCCGCCTTCGAAGGGCGCGGGGCTTGCCCGTGGATGGTAGATTTGCCACGTTCATCCGCGACGGCTATGGGGGTGCCCACCTGATGGGTGCACTCTTGGGCCCCGCTGCCAAAGCCTTGTGTGCTCGGAGGCTTGCT
>CAUYUJ010018342.1:147978-207484 GCA_963575745.1 Prorocentrum cordatum | reverse complement strand
TGGCAATTTTCCGCAGTAAAGCGGCGGTGGATCACGCTCTCTCAGTCGTCGGCAAACGCGCGCGCGCGCTGGCCGACGCGGCGACGGCGCCGACGAAAATCGAGTTGCTTGCCACGACCCGGGGGGGCGGGAGGTGCACGTGGAGAAGAGGCAGGAGGATGAAGAGGGAAGCGGCATGGGGGAGGGCGACGACGAGGAGGAGGTGGCGCGAGAGGAGGATGGAGGAGGAGGGGGAGGAGGAGGAAAAGGAGGAAGAGGAGGAAAATACATAGGAGGAGGAAGAGAGGGCAGTGCAGAGGGCGAGAAGAGAGGATGTCCGCCAGGGGGAGGAGGAAAGGGCCAAGGGAAAGCTAAACAGGTGTTCGTGCGGGGTCCTACCGTCGGAGTGATTTTATTATGTTGTTGTGATTCGTATTCTTTTTCTTATTATTATTATTCTCCTTCATTTTCGCACCATTTTTATTATCATCGTTATTCGTATTCGTGTTATTATCATCATCATCATCATTATTAGTATTGTTATCCTTATTATTATTATTACTAATATTGTTATTATTATCATTATTATTATTGTTGTTGTTGTTATTATTCTTATTATTATTATTATTTATATTATTATTATTATTATTATTATTATTACTACTACTACTACGACTACTACTACTACTACTACTACTACTACTCATGCAATGATTTTGTTTATTATTCTTTACATGTGGCGCGGGGGGCGCCCCTCGCAGCGCATGCAGGAGAGCCCAAAGGGCCCCCGAAACGGCCCAAGAGGCCCCTCCCCTCCCCATCCCCTGCAAGTTTTAAGTCGGGCGTGTCCCTCTACAGGAGGACTATTCAAAAATAGCCCAATAATGGTATGGGGACGATTTCTTCATTATTTTTGAATACTTTTCATCATTATGGGGGTATGTTTCATTTGTCGTCCAAATCCCCCTGTAGGAGGACATGCCCTACCTGAGGCAAGGTCCGTGTTGATTCGATGGTTTCGATCCGGTATCGATGCTGGCTGGCTCGATCCGATTCGATTCCGACGTCCCGACGATCCGATGCGGCCCGATGGTGGGCAGTGTTGTGCCGTTTGGCGCAGTCGATCCGATTCGATTCAGATGCCGTTCCGATGCAGCCTGGTCCGACGCACGCGCCGACTCGATCCGACCTCCCGGTGCGGTGTCGACGGATCCTGCAATGCAGACCGCCAGGGGTGTCGACCCTCTCCCCCGGGGCCTGTTCTTCATTCAGGGCGGCCCCGAGGCCGGGCGAAGGCCCCCAGGAGTTGGGCGGGGGGCAGTGGGGGGGGGGGGGACCTGAATGGGGGGGGGGGAGCAGGGCCCTGCAGGGCCCTTGCAGGACCCTCTGGGGCCCCTGCAGGCTTCAACAGGGGCCGAGAAGGCTCCCAGAGGGGCCCCAAAGGTCGCCTTCGTTCGGGTGCAACCCCAAGGAGGTCAAATTCCGATTTTGCCCTGGTCCGAAATTCAGGTCAACCCGGCCAAATGCCGCTCAGTCTGGCTCAATCCCGCTGAATGCGGCTTAATCCCGCTTAATCCGCTGCCTAATCCGGCGCAGTAGCCCCCCACATGGGGCAGATTTTTTTTTTGTATCCTTCCGGCGAGAACTTGCCAGCAGTTGCCTCCTAAGCTTTGGGGCCCTTTTCTCCCCCCCCCCGCACCACCCACCCCGGAGGAGGCCGAGAGTCAGAGCGTGAATGACCTACCCCGCTTTCGCTTCCAGGCAAAACCAAGTCATACCACGCGCCTCCTCTTCACGCGGCCTGACCAGTACAGGCCGTAGTCTGGCTTCGCTTGGTGTCTCTTGGAAGCGAGGGTGGTCAAAAGCGAGGTTGGTTGGTTTGCCCCCTAGAGAGGGCCAGACGGACCTCCCCTCGCTGTATCCTCTCGCGAGCGCGTCGGGGGGCACCTGGGCCTCCCCACGAGTCAACGGGGGGGGGGGCGCCGGGGGGACGAGCCCAGGGTGGCCGATCCGTGGGGGGCGTGGCTCGGGCAGGGGATCGACTACAGTCGGGGCGTGGACCGAAGGAACCCTAAGTAAGGAACGAGGCCCTTTTTGTTTCATCAGTGAAACTTCGATTTCCTATGGGAAGTAGAAGGGAAACCTGAGGCAAGCTGTGAAACACTTAAGGAACACCGAGCCCCTCCCCAACGAAAAGGGTTCCTTCTCCAGGGCCCCGACTGTACAGGATTTGTTGTACCCCACGATTGCTTTCCCCCCGTCGGATCTGCGACGAGCGCGCAGGATTCTCGCAGCTCTCACCGAGAATTCGTCGCTAATTAGTGTTCCGTCGATTCGACGGGCCACTTTTCATTCTGGGGTCCATGACTTCTGCAGTCGCTATCCCCTACTGGAGAGCGAGTCCGGGCCAGGCCTCTCATGGGGAGCCGGAGGATATATCGCGCCTCGTCGCCGACGCACCGGCGGCGCCGCGCGGCATGAGCCCGCCCCTGCTCCATCCCGGCGTCGCCGACGCCTCGGCGACGTGGTGCGGTGCTCATCCTCAGCATTATCATCATCAACATCATCATTATCACCATCATCATCGTCATCATCATCATCATCATCATCATCATCGTCGTCATCGTCGTCGTCATCGTCACCATAACCATCGTCATCGCCATCGTAATCGTCATCGTCGTCATTATCATCATCATCGTCATCATCATTACCATCATTATCGTCATCGTCATCATCATCACCATCATCTTCACCATCATCATCGCCATCGTCATCATCACCACCATCACCATCATCATCTTCACCATCATCATCGTCATCATCGTCATCGTCGTCATCATCATCATCAACAACAGCGGAAGCAGCAGTATGCGCAGCACCACGCCCCATTCGTCCTCCCCCCCACCACCAGCATCTTCATCAGCATCACCATCAGCACAACCTGCCCCGTCTGTCGGAGTCGAGAGAGGCGCCCGCGGGCAGCCACCCCAGAATGCGAGTACAGCCTCGGGAGTGCACCGGAGCCTCTCCCGTGGGGTTGGAGGATATCGCGCCTCGTCGCCAACGCACCGACTGCGCGGCGCGCGACGTGGAGCCCGCCCTGCTCCTCCTCCTCCTCCTCCTACTCCTCCTCCTCCTCCTCCTCCTCCTCTCAACCCCGGCGTCGCCGACGCATCGGCGACGTAGTGAGATGCTCCGGCCCCGTCTGTCGGAGTCGAGAGCCCAGACATGATCGCGTCATCCTAAAATCAGGACGGGAGGTGTTGGGCCGTTTCCGGCCTCGGGATGCCCTCGCCGAGCCTCGGGAGCGTACAAAAACGACTCGGGACGAATCCGTAGCCATTTTGGCTCAAGTTTGAAACGCTGCCCCGGCGCTTCGAACTTGGACGCTGCCAAGGGGTTGGCCCGAGCGTCTTGAGGTTAGGCCTCGCAATCTTCTCCAGTCGTGCGCCAAAGCACGCGTCTCTCTTTCGCTCCACAACGGTTCGGATTACTCCAGTTGCCCCGATGCCTGCTGGAGTTAAGAAGTCCACAAAGTCGGAGGCCAGATCCCAGTCGCGGCGGCCTGTGAAGAAGAAGGAGCCCAAGTCTGAAGATGACTCTCGATCCCCTGAACGTTTCTCAACGAGTCCTGCAAGCCGCCGTCGCCCAAGCTCTGACTCCAGTGAGCGCTTCTCAGTCCGCACACGTACTAGGAGCCGCCGCAGTGATTCTGATAACGAGGACGGCACTGCCCCCGACAAGGCCCCCAGCTGGATGAAGCAGCTGATTGACGGCATTAGAACCTCGAACTACCGCATCGAGGCGATGGAGCAGAACTTCGCGCAGGAGGTGCAGGTTCTTCAGAGCTCTATCTCGAACACGGATAAGAATGTCCATACACTCAATTTGAAGCTTCAGAATCTCGAGGCGTCCACAGCGGCCACCATCCAGGAGGCGGTTGCTGCAGCGGTTGACACTAAGTTGAAACGCATTGAAGAAACTCTATGTGAGCTCCAGAGTACGCCTACACCACGGTCTGAACCTACGGCTCGCCGAGCTCTTGCTGCTAGTGCACGCCCTGAAAGTAAGCATGCAGCCATGGAGCGTGCCCACCGTGTGATAGTGGTCGGCTTCCCTCGGAAGATGATGCAGGCCTCGCTGAGGCGTGCTGCGGATTTGATCCTGGCCTCGGGCGTCCCTCAATCTAGCCCACGCCCGACGGTACGCACTTACGATATGACCAAGAAGATCACCTTGGACTTCACGGACTCGTCCAAGGCTACCGACTTTCTGAACATGCTCCAGGCCGGTGCGCCAGTCCAATTCCCCGACCCGATCTACCCCCAGCAGATGATCACCCTCCGCGCCAAGAGGGACATGGCGCCAGGCACGCGGCTTCTCTTCCTCGCCTTGGGTAAAGTTCGTGGTGTGCTCGCCCCCATTATGCGTCAGGTGGGCAAGGATATGGGGTCCAATGGTCTGGGTGGAGATGTATATGTCCTACGTTCGGCAGAAGACCCAGTCCAGAACAGTGAGTCTGAGCCGCCCAGGGTCGTCATTAACTTTTTCCCTGATCAGTTTGCAGAGTTTCATGCTACTATTGAGCCCCACCTCCAGCGTCTACATGAGGGGGTGGATCATTTGAATTCATCGCGGCCCTTTTAGGGAGGTATGTGACGGGCCCCAGGCTACGGGTGCGGCGTCTGTGACACTCCATGGAGAATGTCACCCTGCCGCGAGCCTGATGATCGTCGCTCCTCCTTGGCCCCTAGTCACCCCTAGTCCTCTTGGCCGTTGGCCTGAGGACGTGCCTCTCCCCCCTGTCGGTGCCCTCCCTGCCTGTGACGCCTCGGCTGATCAAGCCTCTGTCCCCTTTCCCCGTAAATGTTCTGGGCTGCACGTCTCTGGCAGCGCTTCTCGTTCAGTTCATAGAATCCCTGTCTCTGTGGTCAGGACCCGCCCCTTCTTCCCCCCCTCAGAGATGAAGATCGGATCTTGGAATACTGCCGCCCTCTTTGCCGCTGTTCGCACCAAAAGTATGAAGGCTGCCCCGCGCTTTGCAAAGTTTCTGAAGCTCGCGAACCAACTCTCGGTCTTTTGCACCCAGGAAACCCATGGACAGATTGCGGATATTAACGAGCTTCGGCGAGAACTTCGGCACTTTGAGATTGGTCACTCTCTGTTCCCCGACTCTGCTGCCACTGGTGGTGTTATCACGCGAAGCTCTTCTCTTCTATTTCTCACTCCAGCGTCATCGATGGTCGTATCCTCAAGTCTTATCTCTCTGGGCCTCTCGGGAATTTATGCATCATCAATGCACACATGCCGAACACGAATGAGCTCACCTGTGTATATGCTAATGCGTTACGATCCATCCTTCGTGAACTTCCCAGCCCCGCCGATTGTTTCACGATCTTGGTAGGTGACTGGAACTTTGCGCTCTCCTCAGATGGGAGACTTCGTGCGGATGGTAGTGGGTGGTATCCTGGAGATGATAATCATACTTCTCTTTTTCATCGGCTTTGTGGTTCTTGGATTGAGTTTTACCAATGTGAGGACACGAGGAGGGAGGTCAGGGACGGCATCACGACCCACTCTTCTCGGCTAGACCGTATGTACAGTTCGCTTCCCTCGGCCTTGATCACGGACCTCACGATTGTTTGCGAGGCGCGGGGGACACTGAAGGTGGATATGGTCTCCGACCACATCCCGATAGTTGTCACGATCAGCACCTTCAGACCTCAGGATGCCCCCAAACGTCTGGCTCCCTGGGTTACTCGGCACCCGTTATTCGCTGAGCTTTTGAACGGCGCTATTGATGCCCTTCCCTGTGGTGACCCGTGGGCTCGTCTTGCGGAAACGAAATCTTTGGTGTTTGAAGTTGCTGAAGAGGTTAAACGTCTGGTTAACTTGAAACCTGCTGACACTACCGAAGCTAAACACTATCGTGCCCTGCAAGCCCTTCGTGCATGGCGTGCGGGCGACTCTTTCAAGCTTGCGGCGGCGGTCGCCGCGTACCCGGCGCTCGCTGCTCACTTCCCTGCCGGCCTACAGGATGCCAGATGCGAGGCCCTCTGCCAACACGTTCAAAGTCTCCATAATGCTCTTCTGTCTGCCGAGGAGGAATCTCTCAATGAGGCCTTGGGTGAGAACGTCGGGCCCGTGCCCTCTGAGGGCGATGAGAATGCTCGGCGGAAGTTGGCGGCTCGGAAGGAACTCTGGCGGAAGATGAAAAGGCGTACGTGGCTCCAAGGGACCTTGTCGGCCTCAGGGGACATTAGCAAGACAGAAGAAGAGGCTGCACAGGCCCTTCAGGATCACTGGAGTACTATCTTTGCTGCTACTGAGGACGACGAGTCCCTCTGGCCCGAGCTGCTTAACTTTGTGCCGAAGTTGCCTGTGGTCCCTGAGGAAATTGAGGAAGAGGACTTAATTGGACAGGGGTGGATGATGAGTGAATTTGAGTGGCAAATGATGATTCTGGGGAGGAAAGACAGCATGCCTGGGGAGGATGGGATCCCGTACTCGGCCTGGAGGGCCCGCGCTGCTGGTGAACTTCTTTACGAATGCTACCAAGCTTTTATCCGTAACCCTCGGGCTGGTCTTCCCGAGGATATGAAGCGGAGTCTCATGGTTTTCTTACCCAAAAAGATTACGGAGGCGGAGGTGGGGGAGGGAGTTTATCGTGAACCTGCTAATACTCGTCCACTGAGCATGACAAATACGGATGCCAAGATTTTCTCGGCCTCTATGGCTATGATTCTCACGCGCAAGGTTGCGCGGCACTGTCTTCTCCAGCCTCCACAGAAGTGCTTCCGTGGCCGCGACATGCTCGCGAATGTGATGGAGGCTGAGAGCTTCCTTCTTGAGAGCCACCTTCGTGATAGATATACGAGTGGGCTCGTCCTGACGGACTTCGAATCCGCCTTCCCCTCGATTAAGGTCCCCTGGGTCCTCCGCGTACTGGCCTCCATGGGTGCCCCGTCTGCTGTCATATTGTTCTTCCAGGCTCTTTATCAAGATAATTCTGCGATTATTTATATCTATGGGAGGATCTTTGGTTTTTTCTCGATTGGGAGAGGAGTCAGGCAAGGCGACCCGAGCCCGATGCTTCTATTTATTCTGGCCGTTGAACCTGTACTAGCATGGGTGAGAGCTAAGCTTCCATCGCAGCTGACTTTGACTCTCGCGTATGCTGACGATTTTTGTTTCGGCCTCCGCTGTATCTTCGATGGCATCGAGCCGTTGTTCAAGTATTTGCAGTTGCTGCGCGGCGCGATAGGCCTGGCTCTCAATTTCCCGAAGTGCCAGATTCTGCTAGTTTACGAGCGTCTCAGGGACCCTCTTCGTGATTTCCTGGTTGACCTGGGACCTCTCTATCAGCGGGTTGAAATTACTAAGTGTCTGAAGTACCTTGGGGTCTGGATTGGTCTTGGGGCGGAGGAAGTGGCGTTCGCGGCATCCATTATTAAGCTCAAAAAGCGGACGCGTGAGATTCGTGATCTGGGTCTTGGCTTGGCCCAATCCATTGTTTTATTCAAAGCGTTTTGCCTCTCTTTATTGTCCTTCCTTTTGCAGCTGCACCGTCCCACTCGTGATCTTGACAAAGCTTATCAATCCTGTGTCCGTCTCCTCTCTGCTGGCCCTAACAATGCACTATCTTATGACATGTGTACCCACCTCTGTGTTTATGGGCTCCCTATTGAGTTCCCTCGGCTCTCCCTCGTGGCGGATGCTACTCGGGCGAGATACATTGCACGTTGTGATGAGCTGCCTCGGATCCGAGGACAAGTCGCTCAGATTTTTGAAGACGATGACTGGTGCCCATATCGGCAGCGGCGAGGCTGGTACGTGAATCGTTTCCTCACTCACTTGTTCACCTTCCAGGACGAAGTTGCATCTCACGGCTTCCAGATTGTATGAGCGTAAGGATGTACAGAAGCAGTACATGCGTGCATTGGGGCGCTTTCACTGTCCCTCCGTCTCCCCACATGAAGCTCTCCTTCGGCGTGCATGTGCGTGGATCCCTGAGGTCTCCCTGTCGGACATCGTCTGGGTTTGCAAAGTCATCAAAGCCCTGGCCCGGCAGTCCAGCCCCTACATCCCGTTGGCCAACCTTCGTATGCTCTCCAGGTGTGTTTGCACTAGTGCTCGATTTCATGCTCCCCCTCGAGGCTGTCTTCTTGGGTGCCCTAGTTCTCCGACCTCTCCGACCGACTTAGATGACATGCACCACTACCTCGTATGCCCCAGGCTCCAGCAGTTGTTCTCGCATTGGATGGGCTCTTGGGCTCCCTGTTCCTCTGGGTCTCCTGAGGGTTCGCCCTGGCTCCACCTCTACCTCCTTTTTCGTGGGATGGGTCCTGACCAGCGTCTTTTAAGTTCTATGCTTTGCGATGCCTTTCTCAGTATGCACTCTTCTGTTAGATATTGTCTTCCTGGCACTCCGCAGCAGCAATTCGAAGCAAGGCTCCGAATACAATCGAGGAGGCACCGTGCTTGTCGTCGTGTGTGGCAGGCGCTTAACCTTGAACATTGGGGGGGAAGGGGCCCTTTTTTTTATATATATATTATATATATATATTATATATTATATATATATATATATATATATATTATATATATATATATATATATATATATATATATATATATATTATATATATATATATATATATACAAAAAAAAAAAAAAAAAAAAAAAAAAAAAAAAAAAAAAAAAAAAAAAAAAAAAAAAAAACGACTCGGGACGAAAAGCCGGTCCCGGGGAGAGGGTCGGGACCTTCAGGGACCCCGTTTTGACAAAGATCAGGACGTCGCTTGTCTGGGAGAGGCACCCGCGAGCAGCCACTCCAGAAGGCGAGCGCAGCCTGGGCTTGGCATCGCTCGGACGCGTGCATGTTTCCTTCGGCGAGTGCCAACGAGGAGCATCCTTGATCTTTTGGCGGAGAAACCACGCACGAAACCGACAAAAAACACCCGCGTTCCTTCGGCGAGGGCCATCAAGGAGCATCCTTGATCTTTTGGCGAAGAAGCCACGCACGAAACCGACAACAAAGCACAGGGAGTGGACGTCCGAGCGATGGCGAGTGGGGAGTGCACGTGCGCCGTCGGAGGCTCGCGGGGATCTCTCGGGTCGGTTTGCTCGACCCCGCACTGCTGGGGCAGCGGGGTCTGAGCACGCATGCACCGGCCCCCCTGGCTGGGCCCTTCCTCGGGGGCGGAAAGAGGGGGGTGATGACTAGGGGGGGTGAATATTATGGCGGGGGCCATGATATTTCCCCAGATTTTATAGCGCCTCTTCTTATTGCATTACGTCCCTGGCCCCCCCGCTGGGCCGCGCACATGCAGCTGCGTCTACGGTAGGTTAGTGTCATGTCGACCAGCGGCGACCCCAGCGCGGGCGTTCAAGGTTGAACGCCGCCGGCGACCCAGAATCGATCGATATTGAACGATCGGACGTTGCGGCAGCGGCCGATCGTTCAAGATTGAACGATCCCTGCGGTGTCAAAAAACAACGCTGGGGTCGGCACGACACGAACCTGCCGTACGCCCTGCTGGCCAGGCCAGGGGGTCGTGGCGTACACACCGCAGCTGGGATTCCGCCTGGGCCTGGCCCGTCCCTCTACAGGCGGAATGTTCAAACAAAAAGAATGAAAAGATAGTATGGAGAGGATTCTTTGATTAGCTTTGGTTTTTTTTGAAAATTGCTTGGCAACTGTTTATTTAATCGCTTCGCTCATTCCGCCGGCCCTGGAGCGCTATTTGGGGCCTCTTGGGGTCGTCTTGGGGGCTTCTTGGGGGCTTCTTGGGAGCGTCTTGGGGCTCCTTGGCGGCGCATTGGGCTCCCTTGGGGGGCTCTTGGGGGGCTCTTGGGGCCCTGGGGATCGCCCCAGACCCAGCCGGGGATCGGCCGGGGTACTTTTCGTCCGGGGCCCCCCAGGGGCCGCCCCGCGCGCGCGAACTAGAAATATTGTTAAGTAGTTACCAGAGATCTCAGCACGCCTCTGGCCCGTTGGGCCGGCGAATTTCTCTTCCAAACTCCGACTGCAGGAGGACATGCCCGACCTGACAGCAGATGCGTATAGCTTCTTCGCCGCCGGAGCTCCCTGGCCCGCGGAGCGCGCGCCAGGGGCGGCCTCCAGGTTGGCGATGCGTGGGGCGACGATCGACCGGCGCAACGTCGGGCGTGTCCCTCCACAGGAGGAGGAGTCAAGAAGAATCCCAAGATAGTCTGGGGACGACGTTTTGTGACTCTCTTCGAATATGGTATTTCTGGACGCCCGAAATGGGTACGGAAAGAATGGGTACAATGCCCAACAGCAGTTCCTGTTCATTTTGAACAGGGCTCGCTGTCCGCGCCGCCGCGGCCTGTGTCCATTCGAGACAGAAGGCCGCCTGCCCAACAGCGGCCGCTGTTGGTTTGGGACAACATTTGTTGTTGGGCATAGTACCCATTATTTCCGTACCCATTTCGGGCGTCCAAAGTATTAGTTTTGACTATTTTTGAGTTGTTCGTCCAAGATCCGCCTGTGGGGGGACGTGCCCGACCTAAGCCTGGCGTGGGCCCGCCGGTCTGCGCCAGGCCTCTCCTCAACCACAAGCCGGCCCTCATGCGGGCCTTCAAGGCCACGACCGAGGCCGGTCGCCCTCTCGTCGGGAGACTTCCCTGGCAAGGGTGCTCGCGGCTGTGTCCGTTCGGCTGCGTCGCATTCGGCGACGTTCGGTCAGTTCGGTTTGGTTTTTGGCTGTGTCGTTGCTGCGTCGCTTCGCCTTTGCAGGCTGCGTGCTGCGTCTTAGTTTCGGCGTCATTGTCGGTTCGGTCCGTCCTTGGTTGTGCTGTCGCCGTGGGCGGCCTTGCTTGCCCAAGCTTCAGGCGGATTATGTAGCTGTTTCAGTACCAGTTGTTTCCATCATTTCGGGCTCCGCGGGCCGGTCTAAGGACCCACGACCATCAGAAACGGATCCATGACGACAACTACCCCAAGGGGGATGGGTCGGTCGAGACCTCCCTTGGGCTCGATATGTAGAACATCGATCCGTCGGAGGTCTAAGGCGGAGGCCGAAACACTTGTCTCTTCCCTTCCTGCTCTGCCAGCAAAGCCGTAATCATCCTGAGCTTCTCGGTTCAGAAGTCATCTGGTGTGTGGCATTGTCTTGGGCATGGAGCCTTTGGGCTTTCACAACACCCTGGGTCGTATGATTAAACTTGCTTTAACGGAAAATCCCTGTGAGTCGGACTGGGGACAACACCTTTTGATATTCTTGATATTATCATAGCCAATTTCTTTGTTGCGGAGGTCTGAGTATTTTTTGGATACTCGAATCGGATATCTTCGCTGTTCTGAATCATTTTGGCAAACATCCGCGAGCACACCCACACACACACACACGAACATCACCACAGATGATTGCCCGCAGCATCGTTTCATGTGTCGATGATTTGCCCGCGGGGTGCACGCTCATGTCCAGCTTGGGCCACGAGCTCCCGGGATGGATCTGGCATGCGATCTTCTCCATGGTGGCGACCCGCTATGATCAGCCGCTGCGTCGGTAGTAGCGGCTGCGCGGCAGCGTCAGCGGCAGCCGCGGCAGTGGAAGGAATCGGCAGCCTCCACCAGCGGTAGCGGCGAGAGCAGCAGCTTCAGCGGCTGTGAGACCGAGTCGGCGGCAGCGGCGGCAGTAGCTGGAAGGTGCCAGCCTTTTGTTTCTTGCTTTGTTTGGCGAAGGGTACGGGGCCAGGCCGTGAGGCCGTGCATCGCCGAAGGTGCTCTTGTAGCCGCCTCGGTTCAGACGCTCGAGCGCGGAAGGATTCACGTTAGGCTTCCAGTAAAGGGACAGAGCGGTAGTTTGAAGCAGCATCAGCTGCTGCAGCTGCAGCGGCGGTAGAAGGAGTGCAGGGGGCACTCGCAGGACAAAGTTGCTCGGATCACCGACAAGAGCGTGAGGATCATTGCGTGTCGCTGTCTGGGCCAGGAAGCTGCTCTTCTCTAGACTCCAGGGTGGCCGCGCGATGGCGACAGATGCGCCGCAGGCAGATCGCTCGAGGAAAGGTCTAAGGTCGAGCCGACTGGCACAGGGCGTGGGAAGAGGTATGGCCTCTGAGGGTCTCCAGAGGTCTCCTGGAGGGCTCCAGGAGGCGTCCGGAGACCTCTGGAGGCCCGAGGGGCGACCCACCGCCCAAGACCTCGAACCTCGAGACCTCTCCTCCTCCTCCTCATTTTCCTCCTCCTCCTCCTCCTGCCCCCCCTCCTACTCCTCCTCGTTCTCCTGATCCATTTCCTCCTCCTCCTCCTCCCTCCCTCCCTCCCTCCCTCCCTCCCTTCCTCCTCCTCCGCCTCCTCCTCCTCCTCCTCCTCCTCCTCCTCCTCCTCCTCCACCCGAGGCTGGTGGCGACACGGACGAATACGTCCACAAGAAGGACTCGCTCGCCTTCCCCCCTGCGAGGGCCGCTCTGTGCGTCTGGGCGGCTTCGATCGTCTTGGACAACATGCCCGACCTAAGTCACCCCCTGGCTCGGCGGTTCACGTCATGCGCTCGCTTTCTAGATGCTGGGGCGCGGACCCATGGGTACGTTCCGCGCGGGGCATTCGGGCAAGGCCGCCCAGTAGTGATGTCGTGGTGGCCGAGGAGCCCCGACCGCGGGGCCGTGGACATCCACCCAGGAGCCATGCGACTTCGAGCGGCTCGCGTTGGCTCGGTGGTTGCAGTCGGGTCCGGGAACAGCAGGCGCAAGAAGGAAGACTCTTGCCAACAAGCAGGTGCTGCAGAGAATTGCCGACGGTTGTGCTTAATGGTGAAATCAAAGCTTTATGGGTGAAATAAAAAGTTGTAACGTGAAATAAACACTGCATACATCACTACGCAAA
Organism: Prorocentrum cordatum; assembly: GCA_963575745.1. Taxonomy (NCBI): domain Eukaryota; class Dinophyceae; order Prorocentrales; family Prorocentraceae; genus Prorocentrum; species Prorocentrum cordatum. Next base: position 194,655 of record CAUYUJ010018342.1, on the reverse strand, counting down.
AGCACGAGGCAACAACACTACTTAGAACCTCCCCAGGGCGCTCCCGTGGCGCTCCCGATGGCGACCCCGGAAACAACATGCAAATGCATTACGCAAATATTCCACGCAAGGGCTCCACGCAAAATGGCGACTCCAGCACCCTTCACGGAAGCACGACGCAAACATACCACGCAGGACCACTACGCCGAAAGATTGCGCCAAAACACAATTCAAAAGCACGATGCGAAAGTACTACGCAGACGCACCACGCAAACGCACTACGCAAATTCTACGCAACAAGCTATGCAGATACCCTACGCGACAGCTAACCCCACGCGAACACATTACGTCCATTTTTAACGCGAAAGACTCTACGCGAAATACACTGCGAAATACACTACGCAGATACACTAATACATATTCTACGCAAGTGCTCCACGCCAGACGGCGACGCCAACACCCTTACACGAAAACACCACGCAAACATATCATGCCGGAGCACTACGCAAAAAACACTACGCGAACACGCTACGCAAATCACACTACGCAAACACACTACCCGTTAACACCACGCGAGCACATTATGTCCATTCGCTACGCGAAACACACTACGTAAGTACATTACGCAAATGCACTGCGCACATACACTACGTGGCGCAGGGGATCACGGCACAGCCCCCGGTAAAGTAGCGTTACCACGGACATTTCCAGCATTGCCATTACCCATCGCCCGATCGAGCTGCTGGGCAGCGTCCCCCAGTCTTGCAGTTCTGAATCCCTTCCCGATTTCGCGGATCGATCACGGAAACGCATGACGCGAACACGCTACGCGACATTATTACGCGTTAAGTCAATTTCACGCAAAAGCGTGCCAACTCATTCGCTACGCGACATACACTACGCCAGATACATTACGCAGAAACACCAGGCACATACACTGCGCAAATACAGTACGCAGTGACTCTACGCAAGTACTCCACACAAAATGGCGACGCCAATTCCCTACTCTAAAACACTACGCAAACATACCACGCAGGCAAAGACTCCAAAAGACTACGCCAAAACACCACGCAAAAACACTACGAATAAGCCCTACGCAACCACACCACGTAAACGCACGACGCAAACACGCTACGCGAAGACGCTACGCCAAAGCACTACGGAAACACACCACGCACACATACGCACTCTTCGCAACACACATTCCGCGCAAATGCGATGCGAAAGCGCTACGCCGCTACGCCGACACACTACGCGAAAACACTACGCAGCACACTACGTAACCGCACTACGTATCTACACTGCGCAAATACATTGCGCACATACACTACATGAACACATGACGTAAATACACGACAAGCATGCGCTACGTACATACACTACGAACAGACACTACGCACATACACTACGCTCATTATGTTACATTCAGGCGCACCTCCCCAGCCCTTCCCCCGATCGCCCCAGGGCCCACAGACGCCCTACGCAGAACATCCGGGGAGGTCCAAGTATCGACAGATATGAACCTCCTGGTTTCTTATCATCAGGTTTCAGATCGTACGCGTCTCCTGTAGTAACTGGGTCGAGCCTGTGAATTAGGGTATCCCGCGTCTCAGTTCCTCCTCATGCCTAGGGAACGTGAGCCTTTGCGCCCTCGCGCCTCGTTTCAACATATGCAGGGGCACCCGCTGGTCCTCTGCTGCCTGCCATGCTACCATCGGCAGTGCTCTCTGACGTGTCATGTGTCCTCCGTGATCGTTCCTTGCTATACGCGTGGTCATTTGTGTTGTTGGCCCCAGGGGTGACCCCCACCGAAAACGTGGCGGGGCTCGTCCCGAGGCGGAGCGTGAGGAACAACATCAGGAGAAGAGCGCAACGGGTAAGAAGAGACATGTTGAGGGCATCCAAAGTACGGTTCGTTGCAAGCCCGGTAGAAATCACCAAACATATTGTTCCAGGTGTTGTTTTGGTTCCCGGGCCAGGCAAAGCTGCTCGAAGCGAAAAACTTGGTCCTGCGGTTTGCGGGGTCGAGAGTTCCAGGTTAATGAATTATTGGTATAGGGGGAACACTGCGTCGAAGGCACGGGTGGTCCTGCTCCTCCTCCTCCTCCCCCTCCTCCTCCTCCTCCTCCTCCTCCTCCTCCTCCTCACCTCCCAGACGCCCACCTGCCCCCTCCGAGCCAAGATCGCTGGTGAGAGTTCCAGGGCATGCCCACTGACGGTCCAGGCAGAGGGCCCCCCCCCCGCGGACGCCCGGGTCAGGCCCCCCAGAGAGAGAGGCCCGAGAGAAGTTTCGGAGACGGCCCCAGGGAGCCCCGAGAGAGAAGGGCCCCAGGTCGGCATCGTTGAACGGATCCCCATCCCCATTCCCATCCCCATTCCCATCCCCATCCAGACCCCCAGCAGCCTTGCACCCCAGTTGGGGACGCACGCCTCGAAATCCGCAGTGAGCGGCCTATATCCCCACCTAGGGGGTCCATCGGCCATTGGGGCCCAGGCCACGCTCATGGGGACAGGGGTCGGTGAAACGATGCCCACCAGGACACCCGAACGGCCACAGACATTGCAACGAGCGTGTATGCTCGCGGTGCTTCTCGGACCCCAGGCGTCGGAGGTCGCATGGGCACGCCTGGGGCGTGCGAGGCTGTGGTCCTTTCGGAAGGCGGCAATCCCCCTCCTCCTCCTCCTCCTCCTCCTCCTCCTCCTCCTCCTGCTCCTGCTCCTGCTCCTCCTCCTCACCATCTTCATTCTCCTCCTCCTCCTCCTTCTCCTCCTCCTCCTCCTCCTCCTCCGCTCTCCTCCTCCCCTCCCTCCTCCTCCTTCCTCCTACTCTCTACTCCTCCTCCTCTCCTCCTCCCTTCCCCCCTCCTCCTCCTCCTCCTCCTCCTCATCCTCCTCCTCCTCCTCTTCTCCCTCATCTCTCCTCCTCCTCCTCCTCCTCCATCCTCCTCTCCTCCTCCTCCTCCCCCACACCCTCCGCCTCCTCCTCCGCTCCTGCTCTCCCTCCTTCTCCTCCTCCTCCTCCTCCTCCCTCCTCTTCCCCCTCCCCTCGTTCCTCTTCCTCCTCATCGTCCGCCTCCTCATCTCCCTCCTCCTCCTCCTCCTCCTCCTCCTCCTTCTCCTCCTCCTCCTCCTCCTCCTCCTCCTCCTGTACACCCGCACCGATACTGCACAGGCCGATCCCTGGGCCACAGCCTCGGTATATGTGCCTTCCCGGCAACGCCGGGAGGGCGTGCACACCACGCTTGAGCAGAAGATCGGCTTGGCCAGAACAGGTGCAGGTGCAGCTTGCGTCCTCGCATCCCAGACCCGAAGATCAGCTTCCCTCCAGGTGTTTGATGGCCCTTTGGTCTCCAGGACCTCTGTGGACTTCTGAGGCTGTCCAGAGACCGTTTCATGGCGCGGGAGCGCGCGAGCTGTCAGTGTGGATGCTCACTGGAGGAGGTGGAGGAACATTGTGGTTGCCCTAGCTGTCGCATTTGCCCTGCAGACCTCCCTGTGTTGCTCAGGATTTCAAGCGACTGGTGTTGAACCTGTTCTATTTCAACAAGCTCTTCTGGCTGTTTGATCAGGCTGAATTTGCTTTCTGCTTTGGTAGGCAAGATGGGCGCTTGCACTACACCACTGCATGGCGTCGCTGGCTGTGTCGATATTGTTTGTCATTGGTGTTGGTGACACTTGAGGGAGTCCTTGCATCATGTCGTGCTTGTCTTATCTTCCTTTTGATCCCTGTTCGGCACTAAGCAGCTCGCAAGAGCACTCATGCATCCTGGGCTCTGGGGCTCAAGCTCGAGGGGCCCGCGGGGTGGCGTGGCGCCGCGCCGCGGCCGCGCCGCGGCCCAGCCTCGCGGCGGCGCCGCAGCCTGGCTTGCGCCCCGGTGGCCGAACTCCATCCACGTCCGTGTCGAACCACTACCTCTCTATTTTCGCCTCGAGGGCCGAGCGCAACCTCGTGAAGCATACGGTCGGGGCGCTGAAGAAGGAACCCTTTTCGTTGGGGAGGGGCTCCGTGTTCCTTAATTGTTCCACAGTTTGTCTTATGTCTTCCTTAGGTTTTCGTTGGGACACCGAAGTTTAACTTATGGGAAAAAGGGGCCTCGTTCCTTTTTTAGGGTTCCTTAGGTCAAGGCCCCGACTGTAGCCTCGCCATCCCGCGCGCATGGTGCTGCTCGCAAGCCTGGGCACGGAGCAGCTCGTGGCCGCCGCGTCGGGCGCGCTGCAGTCGCAGGGCGCGCTCGCGTCCGCGGCGGCGGCCGCCGAGATCGCCGCGATCGGCGTGAACACCTGGGGCGCCAGTCTCGGCCTCGCGGCGTGCGCCGCCGGAGTCGGCGCGGGTGCAGTGGCCGCCGCCGCGGGGAAGTTGCGGTGCGGCGCCGACGGTCAGGCGGACGATTGCCCCGGCGGCAACTGACGCCCACCGAAGGAGGAGACTGTCCAGGCGGTTCCTCAAGGCACGTCGTGGGGTATGCTGGCGACGCCCGTGGCGATGTCCCTGATGTCAATTCCGGCGCTGCTGGGTAGCTGATGTTGGCCTCTGCTGATCGCCGTCTCCTTCGGGGCGTCGGGAGTGTCGACGGCGAAGACTCGAGCGGTGTCGCACTCGCTGTCCTGGGGGTTGCACATCGGGGCGCTGGGAGCCCTGGCGGTGTACGTGTTCGCGCGCACCCCCGGCGACCGCGCGTCGTCGCACCCGCTGATCCGCTGGGCTCCGTTCGTGCTCGTCGTGCTGGGGTCCCTCATGGTGCTGCTGGACCTGACGCGCCACGTGCTCCTGGACCAGAACGTCGCGCCAGTCCACCTCCACATGTACAACAAGGACGGTTCCCTTACCGCTGTGGGCGAGCTGGGCATGTATTGCACCTGGTGTGGTGTCGTGCTGCTGGTCATCGGCACCGGATGGTTCCTCAACTACCAGGACAAGGTCGCGAGCCTGTACCAGTCCGTGTTTGGGAAGGCCGGCACTCCCGCGCCGGCGGCTCCGGAGGAGCGCGCCTAGGCTCGGGCCGGGCGAAAGGAGGGGATTGGGAAAGAGGAGGGTACGAAATCTGCTGCACGCAGCTGGTTTCGGCCCCACCGGAGGGGCCCACTCCTCGATGCATGGGCGCCTCCATGGGCGCCTCCCGGCGCCGGGAGGCGCCGGGAAAATCGGCTACGGGAGCTGATTCTCAACCCCCCCTTTGCTATCCCCCCCGTTCGCCCGACCCGATAGGCGCCGCCGCGCCCCTCGCAAGCCGCCCCAGCGGCGGCGGCGGGGCCGCCCGCGCCCAGGATGACGGGCGCTGGGATCCCGGGCAGCTGCGGGTGCTCTCGAGGCCCCGCGGTGCTCGGCGCCGGCGCCCTGAGGATGGGCAGCGGGCGGCGCCGCCGGCGCTCTTTTCGGTGGCTCCAGGAGTGGAGGAGGAGGAGGAGGAGGAGGAGGAGGAGGAGGAGGAGGAGGAGGAGGAGGAGGAGGAGGTGGAGGAGGAGGAGGAGGAGGAGGAGGAGGAGGAGGCGGCGCAGGGGCTGCGCGGGGCGCGGGGAGCCACGGGCGCGGGCCGCACCGGCGGCCGCGCCCTCCGTCGGCGCTCGCCAGCGTGCTGCCCGTTCGCGACGCTGCGCGGCCAGGCCCGCGGTCGGAAACACAAAAATCCTGAGCTTCGGGGCACGATGCCGCTGTAAGTTTCTCTGCATGGGCGTCCAAGGTCTGGCCTCACATCGTCAAGCGAGGTGTTGAGTGCATGATGCTGGCGTTGACGCCAAACAGTGGTTCCATGCTGTCTGAGGGGTGCAGCCTGCAGTAGGCACGCTGGCCCCAGGGGCCAACAGACGCCCTGGGACACCTCAGGAAGCTCAACTTTGGTCGACAGGATTGATTACCGTGTCTTTCCATTGTCTGGGACCCTGGGATGCGATCGGTGCAGTGCAGCATGTCGGGTGCGATCTGTGGGAGCCAATCGTGTGGAGCGCTGTCGTGTGGTACATGAACGTCAGTGACCATCTCGTGGGGGGGCCCAGCGTGTTGTACCTCCTCGTCCTGCGGGCCGCCCAGCATCGCACAAGTGTCGGGCCCTTTCGCGTGGGAACGCCGTTGCGTGTGGAGCTCTCGAGCGTGGCCCAATCGTTTTGCACTCCATCGTGTGGAGTCTGTTCGCGCAAGACAGGGGGGGGGGGGGAAAGAGAGAGAGAGAGAGAAAGAGAGAGAGGGAGAGAGAGCACCAGTCGCCGCGTGGGACCCAGTCGAGCGGGACCCTGCCGTGTGGCGGACGGAAGGGGGGGACCGTGACGCCGCACAGCGCCAGATTTCGCGCCGCGCAGGGCCAGCATGCCAGAGACGAGTCTCCGAGACTCGTCGGCACAAGCGCTGCTCGTAGCTGCCCCGGCACGCTCGGTTTGAAACGCAACACGTACCCACCGGTCGTTGAAAGTAGGTATTTTTGGATTCCCAGATTCCAATCTGCTTTCAGCGCCTTCCTACTTCAAGAGTCGAGCGGTTCTCCCTCTTCCTTCCTCTTCAGGAGGCGGGCGGAATCCCAATCTATTTCCAACGCCTTCCTACTTTATGTTTCTAGCTACTTCTTCCGACCGATGGGCACCGTGTTCTAAACGTCCGCGTTAGCACGCTGCGTGCCGGCCCGGCACGTGTGGGCCCACGCTCTCTTTGGCGACGTGCTGGGCCGGGCCTCCGCGCTTTCGAGCTGCGTGCTGAGCTCCGTGTCGAGGCGCCGAGACGCATCGGGGGGCGGCCAGGGTGGGGAGGGGGCCCGTCTGCTCGGGGGAGCGGGCTCGTACCGGGGCGTCTTCGGGGGGGGGGGCTCGCATTCGGGCGTCTTTGGGGAGGGGGCTCATACTGGGGCGTCGTTTGGGGAGTGGGCTCGTCTGTTGGGGGAGCGGGCTCGCACTCTGGGGCGTGCATGTCGGCCCCCGCACGCCTGTTGCACCGTCCATGGAGGCCCTGGTTGCAAGTGATAGGCGGAATTGCGCAGCGGTGTCGATCTTCTCGAACTTTTCCTGAACTCCAAAAGCAAGCCCGACCCATCAGGTTTCTTAACATCTCCACGCCTCCAAGCGCAAGCGAGCGGGCGCTAGAGCCGAAACGGGCAATAGTACCGATATGGACGGGCCCCGCACGTCACCTCACTCGCACTCCTTGCACTCTCGAATCGCCATGCTCAGGCTTGCTCCGATCCAGATCTGCACGGAATAGGGTCCTCCAAGCTGAGCATATCATCTTCATCTGAACCGTCATTCGAGAGGGCCTCGTAGTCCGGAAAGTCCTTGCGCGCAGCTCCAGCGGCCAGCTCCCTCGATGCCTCTGAGCTCTTCACGATCTCCTGCGGAACCTTCTCTCGAATGGAAGGATCCCCGGCCAGGTGACTTCACAGAGAGAGTGCAGGGCCCGGGGGCCTCGACGCTGCCAGAAAACCACTTTGTTCAGGGGCCCCGCGGGGCCCGCGACCAAGCGCCGCCCGCCGGGGGGGAACGATGCGACTGGTCGGACCGAGGATCAGCAGCTTCCGCCTCCGGTCGCACAGGCAACCGATGCCGATCGGCCCTCGGGTTCCGGTAGCCTGGGCTGCCTCCCTCTTCCGTGCGCCCCGGCCTGCTCCGATCCAGAGCTGCACTGGTGGCCCACCCCGCCCTCGATGACCCTGAGCTCTTCACGATCTCCTGCGGAACGTTCTCGAATGGAAGGATCCCCCCTGCCTTCCCTTTCCGCGCGCTCAGGCTTGCTCCGATCCAGGATTGCAAAAAAAACCCTGGATCGCAAACAAAAACAGGATTGCAAAACAAAACCCTGGATTGCAAAAAAAAACCTTTCGGTTTTTCGCAATCCTTCGGTTTTTGTTTTGCAATCCTTCGCTCCGAGCCAGCTCTGCACGGGTGGCCCACCCCGCCCGGGAGGGCGGGCGGCCTCGCGGCCGGAGGCCCACGTCGCCCTGCGGTCGGCGACGCGTCGCCGAGGCCACTGCGGCCGGCAGCCGGCGGCAGGCCGTCGGTCGGCGTGCTGCGCCTCGGGGCGGCCAAGACTCAGGAGGGAAAAAGCACACACACAGACAGACACAATGAATCGTCGACTCCCCCGAAAATGTGGGAAACTGTGGGCCGTGGGGGGGAAGACAGAAACCCAGAAAATATGAGAGAAATTGTGGGGACTCCTTTTGTTTGTGTGTATTTATGTGTGTGTGTGTGTGTGTGTGTGTCCCAGGGCCCCTTCAATCTACGTGGCCTGGTGTTAAGTAAGTCCGGCGTGTCCCTCTGCAGGAGGACTATTCCAAAATAGTCAAAAGGCCATTTCTTGGCATTTTTTGGTTCTTTTTCGTTTTTCTCTTCCAGAACCCGCCTGTAGGAGGACTTGCCGGACCTAAGCCTGGGGGTGGCCTTTCACTCAGGGCCGCACGTGGTCTAACGGGCAGAGGTTCACCAACGCCTTGGACGGCGCTGCGGTTCGATGCCTGTCATAGGGGACCTTGGGCGGCGACATTGAAATCAGTCGTTTCCGCATTTGGACTGCATTTGGACCCCATTTGGGCCCTTCCTCCTGCTCCTCCACTCCCTTCCTCCTCCTCCTCCCCCTCCTTGCGTTCCACGTCTCCCTTGAAGGGGGGGCGCATCCAGTACAAGCCAGGTCCAATTCCGGTTTCACGCGTGCTCCAAATTTGGTCCAAGTCTTTCCCAAATCGGACAGCGAAGTGGGCCATGCAGGCTCCCATGGAACGGACACTAGAGTGCGGTGGCCCCCCCCGTTGCGCCCACCGCCGCATGGCCAGCGCTGATCCAGGAAGAAGTGCGCGCGGACCTGCGAGAGTCTACAGCCAAGACGCTGAAATAAGGACCGCTTTGGGTTCGGAAGGGGCTCGGGGACTTGGGCCGTTTCTTAGATTTACGTCGCGGGACTTGCTTGTGGCCTAGGCCCACCATGGCCAGAAACGCCCCTTTGTTCGTTATGTGGCGTTCCTTCTGTGGGTTTCTGCCTCTCCAGGGGAGCGACGCAGGCCGCCGCTGCCGGCAGCCTCTGCATGCCACCCTGCGTTCGCGACCTCGGTCCCCGCCGTGCTTTCTGCTTCCCTCCCCCCCTCGCCTCGTGAAGCGAGGAGGAGGAGGAGGAGGAAGAGGAGGGGGAGGAGGAGGAACATGAGGAGGAGGAGAAATATGAGGGGGAGGAGTAGGAGGAGGAGGAGGAGGAGGAGGAGGAGGAGGGAGAAAGATAATGAGGATGATGAATGGGGAGAGGGAGGAGGAGGGGAGGAGGAGCAGGAGGAGGGAGGAGGAGTAGGAGGAGGATGAGGGGGAGGAGGAGGAGGAGGAGGAGGAGGAGGAGGAGGAGGAGGAGGAGGGGGAGGAGGAGGAGGGGGGCGGGGGGCGGGGGCAGGGAGGGCCCCAGGATTTTCACCGAACCGACTCGCAGCGACAGCTACAAGAGGTGCTCAGCAGACCCGGCGGGGGGGGGGAAGTGGAGGAGGAGAGGGACCCCCCAAAAAGGAGACAACTGGTCGATGGCCGACTCCGGGAACTCTGCGTCCAACATGTTGACGCAACACTCTCAGATCCGCGGGCTATCGCCGGCGGTCCCGCCGCCGTTTGTTTTCCGTCGGTTTCCGCCAGCCTTCCGCCAAAGGCAAGGTGCGCCGAAGGAGACGCCTTTTTCCGGAGCGCTCTATATCCGTGTTCGAAATTTGGGCCCGTTGTGGCATAATCCCGCTGAAACCGGCGTAATCTCGGGCCTCATCTGGGCTGATTCGGCTGTCTTTTGGGGGGGGGTAAGAAGCAGATCGGGAACTGCTTTTCCAGTGGCGGGCTGCTTTCCAGTGGCGGGCTGCTTTTCAATCCCAGGACTTTATGAGGGTCGCGGACGACGTCGGGGTGGTGTGGTGTATTCTTTTTCCCCCGTTCGCCCAGGGAAACAACGAATACCGTATACACCAGGATCCCGTTTACACCAGGATCTGTTTTATTGTGCGAAGTTCAGTGCGGGGCCGGAAAAAGCGTCGGTGTGCAGAGGCCGGCTCCTTATTTCAATGGCGCTCGACAGCCCTCAGATCGTTCTTCCGAAGATCTCCCAGGAGCTGGTTCCCCATCGAAGGCGATGCCATTTCCTGGAGCTCGGTAGCAACTGATGGGAGCCTCGTGTGCCCGCGCAACCGCCGTTGGCGTAAAAAACGCCCACCAGGCATAATGGACAAATCTGCTGTGTTCAGAACCACCGTGCCCCCGAATTCCGATGTTGGAAGCGGGGCTGCCTTGGCGGTGGAGTTTCTTGGGCACATTCAATGCCGATGCCTGCACCCCGACAACGGCCGCGAACGCAACATTGTAAAGGGGGGTCTGGGGGCGGCACCGTCGAAGTAACGTCTGTGGATGGGGTTTTGAAGCCAACAGCAGAATTCCGTCCTCAGGGTGCCTGAGCGTGCGCTAGCTTTTGGTAATCGATGAGAGGCCGCATATTCAGTGTCGATGAGCGTCGATTTTGCATCGATGGGCCTCGATTCGCAATAGCCAGCCAGATGGGATGGGAGGCCCCCGGGAGATACCACAGATCTGGAGCGCCCCCCCGTAGATTCTGATGCAACTCCTGGGAGGTCAAATTCTGATTTTGCCATGCGGCTGAATCCGGCTTCATCCGGCTGGATCCCGTTTAGTCCCGCGGAATCCGGCTTAATCCCGCTTGATCCGAGGCCCACTCTGGCGTAACAGCCCCCCGCTGGGGCTGAATCCCCCTCGATCCTTCCGACGAAGACCTTTTTTTAACGTGGAGCACGGCCCACCCCGCGGCACGAACGAGAGAGCGCCCCCGCCGGTGCAGAGGTGGACGAAGGGCATGACAGGAAGCTGGACCTCAAGGAGCCGCCGGCCGGGGCGGCGCGGCGCGGCGAAGCAGGAGACTGGCCTTCAGTGGGGACGTCCCGTTACAGGAGGCATGTTCAAAACTAGTCAAGAAAATAGCTCTGGGACGATTTTTCTACCATTTGTTGATATTTGGGCACCTTTCGGGTATCTTCTATCTTTCGTCCACGATCCGCCGGTAGGGGACATGCCCGACCTAAGATTGGCCTTGTTTTAGCGTCTGGCGATAATTCCAGCTATCGGGCCCGCCTGCCTTTCCAGACCTGACCCCTCCTCCTCATCCTCCTTCTCTTCCTCCTCCTCCTCCTCCTCCTCCTCCTCCTCTTCCTCCCCCTCCTCCTCCTCCTCCTCCTCCCTCCTCCTCCTCCTCCTCCTCCTCCTCCTCCTCCTCCTCCTCCTCCTCCTCCTCCTCCCCTCCCTCCTCCTCCTCCTCCTCCTCCTCCTCCTCCTCCTCCTCCTCCTCCTCCTCCTCCTCCCCCCTCCCCCTCCCCCTCCCACTCCTCCTCCTCCTCGCCCTCCTCTTCCTCCTCCTCCGCCTCCTCCTCCTCTTCCTCCTCCTCCTCCTCCTCCTTCTTCTCCTCCTCCTCCCCCTTGTGGCCCTCCCCCCAAATAACCTGACCTTGCCTTGTCCTTTGCGCAGGTCCGAAGGGGTACGAGGTACCAGTGAGAGCGGGCACACGTGGGGCTGCCCAGAGCGAAAAGGTAAAGTTGACCGGCCGTCACATCCCCCACCCGCCACCAGCTAACCTGGCTTATCGCCGACATCTGCAAAAAATGGTCTCAAGAGGGTTCGCAGGGCGGTGGCGACGAAGGCGAAGAGTCAGAGAAGGAACGGGTACCGATAACCATTCTGTTCGTCCTAGAGAGCCCTCGTCGCCACGGCTGGGTTCTGTCTGGCATTCTGGACGGACTGCACCCCAGGAGAGGTCAGAAGCGGTATCGGTACCTTGTTTTGCCCGCCCAAAGAAGAAGACCAAGATAGCGACGACAAAGGTGGCGGCGATTGGCGGCGGCGACGACGACGGCGACGGCGTCGGCGTCGGCGACGGCGACGGTGGTGACGACTACGACGACGCCGACGAAGGCGAAGCTGCCGACGAATACGAAGACGGCGGCCACGATCACGACGGTGACGGCGACGGCTGCGGCGGCGGGGGCGATGATTGAGCTGGCGACACGCGGAGCAGCGACGAGCTCGATGACCTAGGATTGAGGGTCGATGATCGAGGGTGGAGGGTCGATGATCGAGGGTGGAGGGTCGAATGTAGAGTATCGACGAAGTCTATGATCGAGGATGGAGGGTCATCGACGAGGTCGATGATCGAGGATGGAGGATCGGGGGTCGTGACTCTCGGAAACTTTCGGTTGTCACGTGAGGACGCGACGACGATGACGACGCCAGGCCTTCCCTGTTGGTGCTGGCGCAGTGCCGCGGCTTTGCCAGGCGGTGGGTGCTCCTGTCGCCTCCTCCTCCTCCTCCTCCTCCTCCTCCCCCTCCTCCTCCTCCTCCTCCTCCTCCTCCTCCTCCTCCTCCTCCTCCTCCTCCTCCTCCTCCTCCTCCTCCTCCCCTTTTTCAAAGAGCTGTGTCTGGACGTCCCCCGAGTCCCCACCGAGGTCCCCACGAGGCCCCCTGGAGGCCCGAAAAATTGGCCAGCCACGCCCACGGGCCTTCCGAAAGCAAGAGAGTGCTGAGTCTAGGACGTCCCCAGAGGCCCCGGTCATCTGTCAATTGGTTTACTCCAGATTTCGTAATAAAGGGAGGGGGGTCTCATATCGGGGGGGGTCTCTTCCAGGCTATCTTGGAGGGCCTGGGGGGGTCTGGGGACGATGTTTTAGAGGGTTTTCCCACGGGGGAGGGGTCTAAAGCTTCTCGTCTGGGAGGGTTGAGACCCCCTCACTTTTATTACGAGATCTGGAGTACCGAGACGGTCGAGCAGCGGTTGGTGAGGAGTCTTTCAGGCAGCCCGCTGTGTGCTCAGACCGGCGCTGACGACGCGTGCCGGGACATCGAACGGGCATTCAATCGATTGTTCAGGGGCTCTCAGGCTGAGTTGGACCAGACCAAGAAGACATCTGGGCGGTGCAATGCTGATCACACAGGAGCGCTTTGTAGGCCCTTGAAGGTGATTAGCAAGGAGCTGCAGACAGCAGTCCAGAAGTTCGAGAGATAAAAGAGGCAAAGGAGCATCGGCAAAATTCTCGGATGTTTCCGCTGCATTCGGGAAGAAAGTCCCGATTCACCACCATGGTCGATTGCGCAGGACACGAGCAGGCTGGCGGACAAGAGATAGTGGATTGTTCTTGCAACGTTTCAAAGCGACAGTATCCTGACCCGCCATGCGATCCAGCTCAACGTTTCCAAGCAGATCTGGTAGTTCCACCAGTAATGACGGCCCTGCAAATCAGGCGACAAGATAGACGCATGAAGAAAAGAAGGCCGCTGACAGCCAGGGCATAGTGGCAGAAATGATACAATGTCGGGCCAGAGCCGATGGGAACAATCGGGTTTTCTTCACCGATGTTTTTGCCCAGCAATGGCACCCTTGGGAAGGTTGCCCATATTTGCAATGCAGGTTGATTGCAGCATGTTGCAAGAGAGCCAACGAGAGCGAGTGATGGTCGTAAGACAAGTTTTTGCGACATCCGGCTTGGTCGACGCATTGCTCCTCATCTACAGGACCATGCTGAACAGTTTGCAAAGCAATGGTGAACTTTGAATCGGCCTGTAGTCATGCGGCAACTTCGGGTCGCCCTTCTTGAAGAGGACCTTGACACTGGTGTGTCTCCACGATGCAGGCGGCTCTTTCCGCGCCCCGCTAGAAAAGCTTCGAAGCGGCCTTCCCAGGCGGAGGAGGAGGAGGAGGAGGAGGAGGAGGAGGAGGAGGAGGAGGAGGAGGAAGAGGGGGAGGGGGAGGAGGAGGAGGGGGAGGAGGAGGAGGAGGAGGAGGAGGAGGAGGAGGAGGAGGAGGAGGACCTTGACGCTGGTGTGTCTCCACGAGGCAGGCGGCTCCTTCCGCGCCCCGCCAGAAAAGCTTCGAAGCGGCCCTCCCTGGCCCGTGCATCCTCATCGGTGGCCCTTATGATACGGGTTGACTACTCCAGATTTCGTAATAAAGGGAAGGGGGTCTCATTTCGGGGGGTGTCTCTTCCAGGCTATCTTGGCGGGCCTGGGGGGGTCTGGGGACGATGTTTTGGAGGGTTCTCCCACGGGGGAGGTCTGAAATGGCTTGTCTTGGAGGGTCCAGACCCCCTACCTTTTATTACAAAATCTGGAGTACGGCATGGACAGTTGGATTGCAGCTGTTGGCTTAGAAAAGGCTTTCGATTCCGTCCCGCGCGGGAATTTATTTGTGGGAGGCCCTTTGCGCACCGCGTGCTCTGTCTGGAGCAATCGATTCGCTTTCTGTCGCTTCTCTACGCGGGGCAGACGGCTCACGCTTGCTTTAACTGCAGTGGCCGGGTGTATCTCTTCGAACGAGTGCCGCCACACGGTGATCTTTTAAGCCTATTTTTGCCCAACGCTCCCTCAGGAGAACACATCATGAGAGATGTCAGGCAAAAGTGACGCAAGGCCAGGCGCGGCTTTCGCTTCGATGACGTATTCCTGACGAATCTTCGGTTTGCTGACGACGCAGCGTTGGTGAGCACAACACGGGCAGACATTCAGCATGTGCTCTGTGGCCTGCAGGCAGAAGCCGGCGCCTATGGGCTGAAACTCCACGCGGACGTTGGAGTCCCAAGTGGCGTTCTGAGGCAAAGTGGTGTTCAGGTTTGCGAAGATTGCAATGATGTGTTTCCAGGTGGCGGAGACACATCGTATGTTGGTAAGTAGGTTGGTCTCTTCTTCTGGCATTCACGGAGCCGAACTGCAACACCGATTTTTCGAGGGTGGGCGGTACTTGCTTAATACTACACTGTATACGGCAGTGGATGTTTAACCATGACGGTGGGGAGATCCCATCGGCTCCAGGCTGCAGAGATACTGACGACGCAGAAGATTTTTCCGACGCAGAGGTTGCACCATGAGTTTGCGGACATTCGCACAAAACCAGAATTTTACGATGATGCGACCCATCGTGCAGGGAATCTGTTTTGACGAGCAGGACACCAGAGTTGGGCGGACGAGCGACAGAGCCAGAAGTTGGCCTTCACAGGGAAGACTATGAATCGCACAGATAGATGCTCGTCGACAGAACTTCTGCGTTGGACTTCTGATGGCGCCCGATTGCCCAGCCGCCCGTGCAAGCGCTACACGGACTGATGGCCATGCCTCTTCTCCCGTCTTTGTTCTTGTTCCTGCGCCTGCTCTTCCACCCCACTCCCTCTGAGGATGCGAACGGTAGCTCATCGCGTTACCCCTGCTTCTCTCAAACAGCGACGGAAATTTTACGACCAGCTTTTGGCAACGGGCGATCATTTTTAGTTGAGGTTTCACCCTATATGTTTCACGTTGCGCGTGCTTTTGATGTGTTCAGGCGTTCACGTTCGATTAATTTGGCGTCAGGGGTCTAGCCTGGAGAAGTCGGTCAGCATGCCGCGTCTTCTCTTGTCTGTTCCCACACGTGTTCTCCAGAGATATTGACCGCCCTGCAGGGGCCTGAGCGCAGGTGACTCCCGCATCGCTGCATCCGCATCAGCATCCTCATCCCCAGAGGCCCCACGATGTTCGCAGAGACCCCCAGAGGCACCTGGAGGCCCCGAATTTGCCAGCAACGCTGCAACGCCTTGAAGCTTTCCAGAACCATCGGGGACCCCCCCCACCTCGATCCTTGATCGCCGGGGGCTGGCAAAGCGGAGGATGGTGACAACGGTGGCGACGACGATGACGATGAGGATGACGATGACGATGAAGTGTACGATGACGATGATGATGACGTTGATAAGGATGATGCTGATGATAACTATGGTGATGTTGATGCTGATCTGATAGTGACGGTGGTGGTGGGGGAGGTGGTCGTGGTGGTAATTATGATGATGGTGGTGGTGGAGATGATGATGCGCTGAGGATGACGGTGGTGGTGGTCGTGGTGGTTGTCGTAGTGGTGTTTATGATTGTGATGATGGCGGTCGTGGTCGTGTTCATGATGGTGATGTTGATGATAAAGATGTTGATGATGCTGTTGGTTGTGGTGATGGTGGTTGGAGGGCTGATGATGTTGATGATGATCATGGTGGTGGTGATGGCAATGGGGTTGACGGCGACGACGACAAAGATGGCAATGACGATGATGATGAACATGATAGTGATGATGAGTTAGGTGATGATGATGATATTTGTCTGGTGATATTGGTGATGCTGACTATGACGATGGTGCTGATTATGATAAGGACGACAACGATGATGATTATGCGGGTGCCGATGACGATGATGATCATGATGGTGAGGATGCTGGTGGTGCTGATGACGATGGTGATGGTGATGCTGATAATGGTGGTGGTGGTGATGATGTTGATGATGCTCATGATGATGATGATGATGCTGATGATGATGATGATGATGATGATGATGCTGTTGATGATGGTCATGACGATGATGATGATGATGATGATGATGATGATGATGATGATGATGATGATGATGATGATGATGCTGATGATAATATGCCGTTTCGACGTTTGTTCCGCTAGCGTTCCTCGTGGCCGCTGTGGGTGGAGGAGGGGAGGGCTGAGATCAACCCTGATGCCCGCATCGAGTCGAGTCGAGGGACCAGCGGCTTCCCTGGAGCCCCAGGCGCCCCTTTTCAAGGCCGATGGGTCCGCGGCCGCGCCCGCGGCAGTCCGAGGAGTGGCGGCGCGGGCTTCACCGTGGAGGGGGAGATGCTGGGGGGAGGAGGAGCATCGAGGAGAGGGGGATCGAGCTGGAGGATCGAGGAGGAGGACGGGGAGGAGGATCGAGGAGGAGGATCGAGGAGGAGGAGGAGGAGGAGGAGGAGGAGGAGGAGGAGGAGGAGGAGGAGGAGGAGGAGGGGCCCCTGCGAGGAATTCACCTGGTGCCTCTCCATGTGCGGCGCCAAGCTGTCCGAGCGCAAGGCGGCCCCCCACGCCCGCGAGGGGGGGCTGCGGGGGACGGCCGGGCTCGGGCTGCGCCCCCCCCCCCCAGCAGGGGGGCGAGGGGGGAGGGGGACGAGGAGGAGCTAGGAGGAGGAGGGAGGAGGAGGAGCAGGAGGAGCTAGGAGGAGGAGGATCTAGGAGGAGGAGAGGGAAGAGGAGGACGGCAGGGAGGAGGACGATGAGGGAAGGAGCAGGAGGAGGAAGAGGAGGAGGAGGAGGACGATGGCCTCACGGCATCGCTCGCAGGTGTTCCCGAACAGCAAGAACTGAGACAATGGGAGCAGGCTTGGCAAGCCAGCGGTCCGATGAGTCACCCTTAGACTCCACCTGGCATTTGAATAGGATGTCCAGCATATTCCAGACGAGATCGATTGCATCAGATGGCATGCGCACATCGCAATCACTTCGTTTGAATGAGTGGTACGAGTCTTGCAGCGCTACCAGGACTTCTCTCGGAAATGAAATGATCGCCAATGCTCCCAGCAACCTTTAACTTGTCATCGCGCAGATGTTTCACAACCCTGCGATAGGGAGGCGCCCAATAACTAGGCTTCGTCTTCGGCTCGGTCAGGCTTCGTGGTAGCAAGATGTCACGACGGGCTAAAGAATGGGAGCAGTGGGTGGCAAGCCATACTGTTTCCACGGCACCACATCGTGGGCCCTCGAACGTTGCTTGGTGACAGTCATGTCGTAGAGAACCACTGGCGATTGAAGGGTCTCTCATTCTCTCTATACTGCGGGACCTCGAGCAGCTCTACGAGCACATGTCTCATCATAGGTTGTCGTCGGCAGCGTTTGGGGTCAGAATTTGCGGTTCTACAGTCAGAGTCCATGTGCAGTTCTTCATTGCCGAGCCAGGCGTTTCCAAATCCAGGGATCGTTGCAGGTACGGGCGCAGCCACATACAAGGCGAAACTACATGCTGTACGAGCAGCAGGCGCATGGATGTTTCATGCTATTCCAGAGCACCCTCCCAATGTTGGCCGTTCCACTTGAGTCGTACGTGTTGACGACCACGAGGTGCATGTGGCAGTTCGGGAACTCCATAACTGCGTTCGGGATATGCGCGCTAGAGCTAGCAGGCTGGCAACTCTGGTTCACGACCTTCTCGGAGTACCGTTGGTGGGGGAGAAGTGGCGTTTTCACCAGGACTCCCAAGCCCTTGATAGGTGTTTGCATGGCTTCTCTTGACACTTTAGCTGGTCACTCTGAGATTGCAGTCACAGCTTTTTGGCTTGACAATGTACCAGTGCGCTTCCGGAAGCAGCAAGGGCATGGAGTTGTTTGCCGTAGTAGAGTTGGCATTGTCAAAACACGACTCAATAACATTTGCTTTATGGGGGGTCGCACAGACAGGGGGGCGCATCAATTTTGCTGGCATCCAAGCTGCGGCAACGTATGGAGGTGAAGGCTTATGCCATACCCAAGGTGGGGTCAATTGCTTTTGACGCGTTGGAGCCCAAGACTTCTAGATTTCTCTGAGGTGTTCTCGATGTTGGCTGGGCGTTGTTTCCAGACAGTGGCCCTGCTGGTAAAGGCAACCGACACTCTTAAACGATATGCGAAACATGGGTGCCAGGTTGCTGACAAAGACCTGCATCAGGGGGGCGGACGCACGGTCAGAGAAGCAAATAACGCGTGCGACGCCACCCAACAGCATCTTCTCAAGTTGTTGTTTGGTTCGACGTGGCCCAGGAGGAAATGACCGCCCTTGATATGCACCTGTGGATGCGGGAGGCAGGCTGGGAGGCACCATATCCTGCGGTCATTGCAGGGCGGGATGTGGGACATCATCATCTGATCACCACTCCTTCTAGCCTCGATCGCTAGATCTGACATTAACGACAGATGCTTTTTTTGCCCAGCCTTCCTGTAGTGTTGGGCCCTCGCTTTGAAGAGACAGCGCCCCGCGTCCGTCTCCTCTCCTCCTCCTCCTCCTCCTCCTCCTCCTCCTCCTCCTCCTCCTCCTCCTCCTCCTCCTCCCTTCTCCCCTCCCTGCCCCTGCCTTCTACGACAGTCAACCATTTTGGCACACCCTTCGCACGTTTTGTGGCCCCATCGGGAGCTGAGTGGCTGCGCCAGCATGCGCCCGCCGCACCGATTTCGGCACACCTCACACGTTTCGTGGTCCCATAGGGAGCTCCACCGATGGCCCCAGTGTCTGCGCTCGCATGGCCCCCCTTTACCAATTTCGGCACACACACACACACCACACGCTTCGTGGCCCCGTCAGGAGCTACACCAGGGGCCCTTGTGGCTGCGCTTGCATGGCACCACCGCGCCCATTTCGACACACCCTTCACACATGTTTCGTGGCCACATAAAGAGCTCCACCGAGGGCCCAGTGGCTGCGCTGGCATGGCATCGCCGCAGTCATGTCGGCAACCCCCCTCACACTGTCCGTGCGCGGCCCACAGGAATCCCACCGAGAGCCCCAGTGGCTGCGCTCGCATGGCCCATGTCGGCACCCCCCTCACACGTTTCGTGGCCACATCGGAGGGCCCCAGTGGCTACGCTCGCACGCGCCCACCGCACCCATTTCGGCACACTCCTCACACGCTTCGTGGCCGCATACATCCCCAGGACGAACGTGTTTTCCGCTTCGGCCTGGAACGACGGTGCGAAGTCTTGAACAGACGCGCATGAGATAACTGCCGTGGGATCCAACGAAGTTCGTGCGGATCCAATGTTGGTGTTGGTTTCCGTCCGCGCGGATCCGATTTCGGATTTTCTGGATTCGCGCCCGGCCTTATGTTTTACAGTGGATCCGATGTTTTACACAGTTTTTGTTTATATCTTTGAATTTAAGCCGGGAAAGCGGACGAAATCGGATCCCCAGACCCCGGAACCCGCCCGTGTTTAGATTCTACGGGGGATGGGGGATTCAGTCATCCTCTTCCCATGATGGGCCCTGCGCTGTCCCGCGCACTCCCGTCAACTTTCCGCAAGCGCGGGTCCCTCTCAATATGGGTGCGTGTCTCTCCTCCCGGTTGCTGCACGCAGAGCGTCCAGACGCCATCCGTTCGGCGGCGCCGATGTTATCTCGCGAATTCCTCATCGCCATTTCCACCTCACGAGGAACATCTTTCGTCCTGCGTAAGTAGGGAGCACCACCGAAGTCCCAAATGGCTGCGCGGGCATTGCGCTACCGCTTCCATTTCGACACACCCTTCACCACGTTCGTGGCCCCAAAGGGAGCTCCACCGAGGGCCCCAGTGGCTGCTCTCACATGGCACCACCGCGCCCAGCACACCCACGTCACGTTCTGCGGCACCAAAGTGATGTCCATTGAAAGCGGTATCCACAATGCTGTATTCACAGGTGCATGTGGTTCGACCTTGCGCCAGGACAATGTTTGCAGCCAGCCGTGGATAAGCTTGGATAAGTGCGCTTGCAGAGAGTCCTCTGGCCACACGTCGAAGCATGTCCGCGAGAGGGTGGTTTGTGCATCGGGGCCGCGCAGGCTGCTGGCGAGCAAGACCTTCCCCAACAGTTGTAAGCAAACCTTGGTGCAACTTTTCACCAGTAAAATTGAATCGGGCGCGTCCCTCTACAGAAGGAATATCCCAGGGGACGTTTTGTTTCACTATTGTTGCATCTGTTTGCTTATGTCGCTATTATCCTGTAATCTTTGTGTCGTCGTCATCATCATCATCATCATCATCATCATCATCATCATCATCAGTATCATCATCTTCGTCGTCATCATCATATTCGTCGTCTTCGTCGTCATCACCATCACCATCACCGTCACCATCATCGTCATCATCATTATCATCATCACCATCATCATCGTCGTCTTCGTCCTCGTCGTCGTCGCGCCGCTTTGGCACACTCCTCACAGGCTTCGTGGCCCCAGAGGGAGTCTCGCTTAGGTCGCAGTTGTTGCGCCCGTATGCCGCCAGACACCCCACTTTGGCACACCCCTCACACGTTTCCGGGCCTCGTAAAGGGGGGTCTACCTAAGGCCCCAGTGGTTGCACCCGCATGCCGCCACCACCCCACTCCGGCACCCCTCGCACGTTTCGTGGCACCCCCCTTGCACGTTTCGTGGCCTCCTAAGGGGGCTCTGCCTAAGGCCGTAGTGGTTGCGCCCGCATGCCGCCACCACCACACTGTGGTACACCCCTCGCATGCGCCGTGTCCACACAGGCACCTCCACCGAAGGCCCCAACGGTTGCGCCCGCATGCCGCCTCCGACCCTCGCTGGCGCACCACTCACACACTTCGCATCCCCATAGGGAGCTCCACCTAGGGCCCCAGTGGTTGCAGCAGCATGTCGCCACCAACCCGCTTCGGCGCACGCCTCACACGCTTCGTGGCCCCATTGGCAGCTCCACCTAAGGGTCTTGTGGTTGCGCCCGCATGCCGCCGTCACCCCACTTCGGCGCACCGGCGCATCCCTCATACGCTTCATGGCCCCGTAGGCAGCTCCACATAGGGCCCCAGGGGATGCGCCCGCATGCCGCCACCACCCCTCGTCGGCGCACCCCTCACACGCTTCGTGGCCCCATTGGCAGCTCCACCTAAGGCCCCAGTGGTTGCGCCCGCATGCCGCCGCCACCCCACTTTGGCGCACCCCTCACGCGTCGTGGCCCCATAGTAGGCTCCACCTACGGCCCCAGTGGTTGCGCCCGCATGCCGCCGTCACCCCACTTCGACGCACCCCTCAATCGTTTCGAGGCCCCAGAGAGACGTCCACCTAAGTGGCCCCATAGGGAGCTTCGCCTAAAGCCCAAATGGCTGCGTTCGCATGCCTTCTCCAGTCCATGTTGGCACACCCCTCACACATTCCGTGTCCCCACAGGGAGCTCCACCGAAGGCCCCAGAGGCAGGAGTCGCATGCGTGATTGCATCCATGTCGGCACACCTTTCGCGCGTGGCCCCATAGGAGCTCCACCTAAGGCCCCATTTACAGGAACCGCATGCGTGACCCTGTCCATTTCGGCATACCCATCGCACGTTTTGTGGCCCCCTGGAGAGCTCCGCCGAATGCCCCAGTGGCGGGAATCGCATGCGTGACCGTGCGAATTCCGGCACACCCATCACACGTTTCGCGGAGCCCCTAGGGAGCTCCACCGAATACCGCATCGGCAGGAATCGCATGCTTGACCACGCCCATTTTGGCACATCCCCCGCACGTTTCGTGGCCCTATAGGAGCTCCGAGTTGCATCCAGATGTAACCGTTGCGGTTGACTCCTGCAACCCCATCAGCAACGTCGCTCCGTCCTTCTCACGCACGCTTTAAACCTTTTGATCCCTCCCTTAATTTCCACTTGTCTTGCGGTACCCGCAGCTGCATACGATTTCATCGCCATGCTAATTGTTGTTTGGCTGGGTTGGCCGCTATTCGGGTGATGAGGGCTGCTACGACTGAGTTATTCCAATCGCAGTTTCCAAGTGCGGCCAGAGCGGTATTGGCGGTTATTGAAGTTTCCCCCCTCGGGCCAGCCCCTCCGTGGGACTCCAATGGGTCGCCGCAGACTGCGGCGTCGGCCGAAGCTCCTTGAAACCTCGCCTGAGCCCACGCCCGAGCCCGTGCCTTTGACTGCTGACTCCCTGCGGACGGTCTTGCACTCCGACCGCCAGGCTGCGGTCGGGGGTGCGAGTCACTCTGCGCGAGGCAACGCCCACTCGTCGCCGCACGCTGGGCATTGGGGTTCGCTGGCCGCTCTGCTTATGTCGCCGTGCAGGTGAACGCCCGCAGAGCTGATCACCACCCACCAAACCACCCCAACCCAACCCGAAGGCTCAGATTTACCCTCGATTTCCAGTGTGGGGGGGGTCGGGAAACATCGAAGAAACACATGTGGAACCCTTACCCCCCCAACCCGAAATTCGGGTCTTCGGGTTGGGTTGGGGTGGTCTGGTAGGTAGTCAGTGCAGGTGAACGCCCGCGGAGCTGAGTCCCCGGCCACACACAGTCCAGGCCTTCGCCGCACTCGCGGTAGGCAGTGTGCCGGCTGAGCAGAGAAGATAGCCGCAGTGAGCATTGCTACGGAAAAAAAACAAAAACAAAAAAAAGAAACAAAAAATGCTACGGTGTGTGCGTTGTAGATTTAAAGAGTTCGGATTCCGCTGATGCTTGTAGAATGCACAAGCAGGTAGCCTTACGGCGGGCCTGTCCCTCTACAGGGGGAGCATTCAAACATAGTAAAAAGTTATCCTGGCGAAGGGCCCAACCATATCAAGCTGTGGGTACCGCAATTGTGAATCTCTTCGTCGGTGAAGCTCCCTATGGGGCCACGAAGCGCTGCGCTGGGCGGGGGGGGAACGCATGCGGGCGGTAGCACTGGGGCCGTCGGTGAAGCTCCCTATGAGGCCACGAAGCGCTGCACTGGGTGGGTGCAAATACCAAATTAGGCGTGTGGGACGCATGCGGGCTGTCCCATTCGCGGCTTCGGTGGAGCTCCCTATGGGGCCGCGAAGCGTTGTAAAGGGCAGGTGAACATGCCAAATTGGGTGTGGGGGACGCGTGCGGGCGGTCCCATTGGGGGCCTCGGTGGAGCTCCCTATGGGGCCACGGAACGCTGTACTGGGCGAGTGAAAATGCCAAGCTGGGTGTGGGGGACGCATGCGGGCGGTCCCTCTGGAGGCTTCGGTGGAGCTCCCTGTGGGGGGACGCACGCGGGCGGTTCCACTGGGGGCTTCGGTGGAACTCCTTATGGGGCCACGGAGCGCTGTACTGGGCGGGTCACAATGCCAAATCGGGTGCGGTGGACGCATTCGGACGGTCCCACTGGGGGCTTCGGTGGGGCTCCCTATGGGGCCACGAAGCGCTGTACTGGGTGGGTGAAAATGCCAAATTGTATGTGGGGGTCGCATGTGGGCGGTCCCATTGGGGGTTTCGGTGGAGCTCCCTATGCGGTCACGAAGCGGTGTACTGGGTGAGCGAAAATGCCAAATTGGATGTGGGGGGCGCATGCGGGCGGTCCCACTGGTGGTTTCGGTGGAACTTCTTATAGGGCCACGGAGCGCTGTACTGGTCGGGTGACAATGCCAAATTGGGTGTAGGGGACGCGTGCGGGCGGTCCCATTGGGGGCCTCGGTGGAGCTCCGTATGGGGCCACGGAACGCTGTACTGGGTGGTTGGACATGCAAAATTGGGCGATGGGGGCGCATGCGGGCGGTCCCATTGTGAGCTTTGATAGAGCTTCAATGGGGCCACGACGCGCTGTACTGGGTGGGTGAAACTGCCAAGCTGGGTGTGGGAGCGCATGCGGGCGGTCCCATTGGGGGCTTCGGTGGAGCTCCCTATGGGGCCGCGAAACGCTTTGTACTGGGCGGGTGAACATGTCAAATCGGGTGTGGGGGACGCATGCGGGCGGTCGCATTGGGGGCTTCGGTGAAGCTCCCTACGGGGCCACGACGCGCTGTACTGGGTGGGTGAACATGTCAAATAGGTGTGGGGGGCGCATGCGGACGGTCCCACTGAGGGCTTCGGTGGAGTTCCCTATGAGGCCACGGAGCGCTGTACTACGTGGGTGAAAATGCCGAATTGGGTTTGGGTGGCGCATGCGGGCGGCCACATTGGGGGCTTCGGTGGAGCTCCCTATGGGGCCACGAAGCGCTGTGCTGGGTGGGTGAAGCGCATGGAAGAAGGAGGAGGGAGGGGAGGAGGGGGAGGACGAGAAGCGGAAAAGACCGCGGGGTCCGTCTCTTCAAAACGAGGGCCCAACACCACATGATGGTTGGGAAGGCGTCTGAGGACGTGTTGTCCATTATGGTTAGAAATGTGTTGTGCATGGTTTGGCTATGTCTTAATGTTTCGTCCAACATCCGCCTGTAGGGGGGGCATGCCCAACTTACATGTACAAGCGGGTAGCCCTCAACACGCTCCAGATGATTGTGCACCTGCCCCCCGCTGAAGAACCTGAGTGTGGTGCGGGAGCGGCCCTTGGGGCGGGTCCGTTTCCGACCCGTGTGCGGCCCCATTGTTTTGTTTGGACAGGAGGGGGAGGAGGAAAAGGAGGAGAAGGAGGAGGAGAACACGAAGAGGAGGGGGAGGAGGAGAAGCAGCGGCAGAAGCAGGTGAACCGTGAACGGAAGTGGAGAAGGAATATCAGCAGAGTCAACAGGACCAGACGCGGAAGAGGAGGAGGAGGAGGCGGAGGAGGAGTGGAAGAGGACGACCACGACGACGACGACGACGACAACTACAGATGACGAAAAGGGCAGTTCTGGAGTGTCGCGCGTTGCGCAAGCGCTGCAGCAGTTGGAGGAGGAGAAGGAGGAGGATAGTGAGGAGGCCCAGGGGGAGGATGAGGGTGAAGAGGAGGAGGAGGAGGAGGAGGAGGGGCAAGAAGAAATGAAGTAGGAGGAGGAGGAGAAGGAGGATAATGAGAAAAAAAGAGGATGCCGTGAGGGCGAAGGAGTGGCAGTGGCGGAGGAGGAGTGAGGAGGAGGAGGAGGAGGAGGAGGAAGCGGAGGAGGAGGAGGAGGAAGCGGAGGAGGAGGAGGAGGAGGAGGAGGAAGTGATGAAAGGAGGGAGGAAGAGGAGCAGGAGGAGGGCGAGCAGCAGCATGATAGAGCAGCAGCAGCAGCAGCAGCAGATCGACGACTGGGCAGGAGCAGGGGCAGATGGGGGAACAGGAGCGGCAACAGGGAGGGGAAGAGCCTCCACCTTCTCCTCGTCCTCCTCGTCTCTCCTCTCCTTTCAGCTCTTCACGCCATGATCTTCCTCCTACTCCTCATCCTGCATCCTCCTCGTCTTGTCCTCCTCATCCTCCTCTTCGTCCAGAGCCCTCGGAACTCCCGTGAAGTCCCGCACCCCGTTTCAGAACCCCTTCGGATCCTCCTCCTTGTCTCTCTTCCCTCCATGGGGCGGGGGAGGAGGGCGACGATGGGCCAGGGAGGGAAGGGGGGTTGGGGGTGGACGGAGTGGGAGCCGAACGCGTTGAGGGGGCAAGGGGTTCAGTGGATGAGGAGGGGCATGACGGAGCATCCCCTCCTCCTCCTCCTCCTCCTCCTCCTGCTCCTCCTCCTCCTCCTCCTCCTCCTCCTCCTCATCATCATCATCATCATCATCATCATCATCATCATCATCATCATCATCATCATCATCGCTTCCTCCTCCTCCTCCTCCTCCTCCTCCTCTCCAGGAGGGGAGACAGCAAACAGGGTGGGCAGAAGGGAGATGCAGGGAAAGAGAAAGGCGAGAGGACGGACCGATGAGGGGGGCGAGGAGGGCGGGAGGGAGGAGCACGGGACGGGCCAGCACGCTAGCCAGCTCGTGCGTGGCCCGTTTATCAGCCAGCGTTGCCGCGCCCACCCGGAGGCTGCTGTCGAGTTCAAGAAGGCCCCTCGCGCCGCAACCGCCGCCGCCTCTGGCTGAGAGGAAGCTTTCCATCACGCCATGCCTCCTCGCGTTGCTCACTGTGCATCTCGTGTTGCTCCTCCTCGTCCACATCTCGTACTCCTCATCCTCATCGTCTTGCTCCCTCCTCGTCTCCACTCCCACGGACGATCCTCGCTCGCTGTCGCGCCGCAGGCATCCTGGCTGGAAGTGCCCCTAGGCCCGAGGGGGGCTACATGTGCAGCCCGCTCCGTCCTGCTCCTCCAGCTCCTTCCCCTGTCGCAGCTGACTTAGACCAGCCTCCCAAGTGTCTTAACACCTTTTTGTTGCTCTTACCCCCTTCCTTCCTCCTCCGCCTCCTCCTCCTCCTCCTCCTCCTCCTCCTCCTCCTCCTCCTCCTCCTCCTCCTCCTCCTCCTCCTCCTCCTCCTCCTCCTCCTCCTCCTCCTCCTCCTCCTCCTCCTCCTCCTCCTCCTCCTCCTCGACCCCGTCCTTGCCCCTCCCAGCCCCTGCTGTTGCTGCAGGGCTCGGCCCTCCGACAGCTGCGGATGCAACTCCTGGGAGGCCGAACTCTGCTGCTGCGCTGGCCCGATATCCAGCTCAATCCGGCTTGCTCCCGCTCAATCCGGCTCAATCCGCGGCCCAGTCCGGCGTAGCAGCCCCCCTAATGGGGCTTAAACCGGCTCATTCCGGCTTACTCCGCGGCTTATTCCGCGGCTTCATCCGGCTTCATCCGGCTCATTCCGGCTGGCCTCCGCCGCCACCCTCTCCGAGACCCCTCCCGCGCCCCCTCCGACGACTGGCGACGGCGAGGTGGACACGAACGGCGGCGGCGAGATACTGTTCGACGAGTTCTGCAAGTGCCCCATCAAGGGAGGAGCAGGGACGTCCTTCTACCGCTATGCCCTACCGTCGCTGTCACGGCCGGATTCGCCTGGAAGTCTTGGTCCGGGCACCTGTTGTTTCTCCCCGTCTCCGCTGTCTTGTGGAGATGAGGCTTCCTGGCGCGCGCTGACACGGGGGAGTTCGTGGAACCACACGTGCTTGGAACATTTGATCTCGTGTCTCCTCCCCTCCCTTGGCCCTGCTGTCCACCTCCCTCCCATGTCCATGTTGTGGTTCATATTACTTGGGCTGTTCAGGCCGTTCAATCCCAGGCTATCGCACAACAGTTTGACTGGCCAGGGGACGATCCGTGTTTTGGGCTCATTCGTATCATTCGCAAGCCGGCTTCTCCTCCTCTTCCACATCGCTTCCTCCTGAGCGGAGTTGAGACACCTATAGCTCGGGGGCCGTTCACGGAAGGTCTGTCCCCGGGGCCGCTCGCTCGATGTGTGCCCCGAGTGTTGCAGATGCGT
Organism: Prorocentrum cordatum; assembly: GCA_963575745.1. Lineage (NCBI taxonomy): Eukaryota > Dinophyceae > Prorocentrales > Prorocentraceae > Prorocentrum > Prorocentrum cordatum. The sequence continues at coordinate 167,154 of CAUYUJ010018342.1, read as the reverse complement.
TCCTCGTCGTGCAGCATGTCGAGGCGAGGTGGAGGTTCCATCATGCCGTCCGCGCCCAGCTGCTCTCTCCGAGCCCAACCCCACCCCCCCTATATCTGCCCCCCCCCAAAAAAAAAACGCAACCCATGAGAGGTCCAGGGAGGGACGGCAGGTAAGGGAACAAGCAGTGGCACAAACATCAAAACTCGGAGGTCCGCGCCCCCAGAAAAGAGAACGCAACCCATGAGAGGTCCGGGGAGTGGCGGTAGTTAGGGGAACAAAGAAGTGGCATTAAAAAAAGGTGCAGGCGAGCCAGAGCTGTGAGGCGACAATTCCACAAGCTCCCAAGCTTCCCCTTGGAATTCAGGCCTCCGCTCGCGAGATCTAGGGGAACAGAAAATTACATAAACATAAAAACTCGGAGGTCCGCGCGGATTTCTCGGATCGGCGTTGGACCCCCCTCCCTGGCGCGCGGAGCGCGCCAGGGGCGGCGCCGGAGGCGCCGCCGGGGGGCCCCAGTGCCGGTCCGAGAAATCCGCGCGGACCTCCGAGTTTTCATGTGTATGTCACTTTTTGTTCCCCTAGTAGTGGGCCCTTTCTGTTGCCTCACGCTCGTCGCCGCCGCGCCGGCGGTGGCGGCGGTCGGGCGCCGTCGGAGGTCGCTGTCGAACATCGTCGTCGCCGGCGGTCGTGTCCGTCGTCGTTGTCGCCGGCTGCTGGTCGTGGTTCGACGTCGTCGTGGCCGTCGTCGCCGACTCGCCCCCCGCGCTCGCGAGAAACTTCCTGCGGAGGCGTGGCGCCCTCAGAGGAGGACACTCCAGGGCCGAAGCAAAACCTCGTCCTGGGGGCGGCGTCGATCAGGAGGGAAAAAACACAGACACAATTCATCGTCGATCCCCCAGAAAATGTGGGAAAATATGGGAAGTGGGGGGGGGAAGACAGAACCCTGGAAGATATGGGGAAATATGGGGAATGTTTTGATTTGTGTGTATTTGTTTGTGTGTCCTGGGGCCCCTTCAGTCGAGAGTCGATGGCCCCAGGGCCAGCGCCACGACAGAGCTGCGACCTCGGACTGGCCGCCGCTGGGGGCTCGGTATAGCCCACCCCGCCCAGGGCCGTGCGCCTGTGCTGTCGAGAGCCGGCCGTCCATCTGTCGACGGTGTGTCGCCGATTCCAGGGCGATGTTTCCCCCCAACGTCAGGAGAGGAAAAAACACACAGGCACAATGAATCCTCGAGCCCCCAGAAAATATCGGAAGATATGGGAAGTGGGGGGGGGAACACAGAGACCCAGGAAAGACAGGAACATCTGGGGGATCATCTTATTCGTGTGTGCTTATCTGTGTGTCCTGGGGCCCCTTCAAGTGGGCCGGTTGCGCCCCGCACGCGGAGAGCGCTCCGGAAGGGGCCTCGCCTTCGGCTCATCTTTTGCCTGCGGCGGAGGCCGGCGGGTCGGTAAAACAACGGCGGGCTCGCAGGCGGAAGGTTGGTGGAAGGAGGGGGGTAACAACCATACTGACGAACCAACATCACACACCCATGCCCATAGGGGGGTCGGAGAGGGCTATGGGTGCGTGTTGTCGGATGGGGGTCCCCGCTTGAACGGGAGCGTTCCCCAGGTCCGAGAACCCGCACCCATACCCATAGCCAGTCCTCCTCCCAACGACCTCCCTATGGGTATGGGTGTGTGTTGTTCGTTCGTCACATACGTCAACATGTTTGGATTCAGGGTTTCCAGAACCAGGCAAATTCTCTATCCCCCCAAATGAAAATGAAGCTCCACCACCCGCCCGAGCTCGGACTTATCGATCCGCCATTCTGCCTCGTCGTTCATGTGGCATGCGTAGCATCCCGCAGTTGCGGATAAGAGTGATGGGGGCGGCGAGGACGTCGGCAGTCTACGGGGCTCAGGAAAAACCCGCAGCAGGCGCCTAAATTGTAAAAATAATGCTGTGAGCCCGCCGCAGCCGCTCTTTCTTACTTCAAAGCAATGTGGATGGGTCGCGGGGTGGGTCGTGGGCCAGGTCGCAGGCCGGGTCGCGGGTGGGTCGTGGGTGGGTCGCGGTGTGGGTCGCGGGTGGGTCGCGGGTGGATCGCGGGGTGGGTGGAGGGTAGGTCGCGGGTGGGTCGAGGGTGGGTCGCGGGTGTATCGCGGACCGGGTCGCGGGGGGGACGACGACAGCAAACAACAACAACAACAACAACAACAATAACAATACGAGCAACAACAACAACAACAATAATCATTTGACCCTCATGCGCGACGTTTCCACACGAAGCATGCGATCATCATGGTAACCATCCCCATAATGAGGGATTATTGTTCTATAGCGGGGTCCATTATTCCCATTCCCAGATCTCCCGCCCAATGAGGTCTTGCAAACACCTTCTCCGAGGAATTTTAACATATCCCGCTTCGAAAACGCATACCCGCGCCTTGCTGCGCCGATGCGAGACCGCCAGTGGAGCCCCAGCCAAGGGTAAAGCAAAAGGAAGTATCGAGCGACATGATTTGCCTTGGTGGGGATGGGGGCTGTCGGCGGGCGGCAAGGACCTGGTCCTGAATAGAAATGGAGGAAGTCTCGAGGAGCGCCGTTGTTGTTGCTGGGAGCGGCGCAAATGCTGAAGACAGTGGGGCGCTAGTCCGGCGTACAACAACACGGGGTCTCGAGCGGGAACGCTGGTTTTGTTGGGACGGCGGTCGTCGGCGGCGAGGAGAAACACCGCCTTGAGTAAGAAGGTAGGAAGTCTCGAGCAGGAGCCGTGGTTTCGTCGTGACGGGGGCTTTGGGCGGCGAGGAACAGCACCGTCCTGAGGAAAAAGGGAGGACGCCTCGAGCGGGAGCGTTGTTCTTGCTGGGAGCGGCGCCAACTCAAAAGAGAGTATCCAGCGTAAAGCGGGAGGAAGTCTCGGGCGGGAGCGCTGGTTTTGTCGGGACGGCGGCTTTCGGCGGCGAGCAAGAGCACCGGCCCTGAGTAAAAAAGGAGGACGTCTCGAGCGGAAGAGTTGATGATGTTGTTGTTGTTATTGTTGTTGTTGTTGTTGTGGTGGTTGTTGGGAGGCCGGTTTGGGAGCCCCCCCAAACGGCTCGAGCGTGAGCGTCATTTTCAATGAAAATGTCGCCGGCGCCGAGGCCTGTTGCTTCGTAATTAACATACAACAGCAACAGCAACAATCATTTTAAGACTGTTCGCCCTTATCTGCTCGAGTGTCGAATAACGCGAATTTCGACGACGACGACGGCGACGACGACGACGTCGACGACGACGGCAACGACGGCGACGACGACGACGAGCGAAAGCGAGAGCGAGAGAGAACGACAGCAGAGCCACGAAGGACACGAAGTAGGCCACGAAGGGCGACAGCGGGGACACGATAGGAATGCGTATGGGTCCACGAAGAGCGCGAACGAGCGTGGGCCACGAAGGGCAGATAATGCGGGGTCACAGAAGGCAACGATGGGGCCACTGAGGGTAGCACCCGGGGCACGTAGGACAATGAGGGGGCCACAAACGGCGACAGCGAGACCACGAAGGGCATGCGCATGGGGCCACAACAGGCGCGAAGGAGCGGGGGCCACGAAAGGCATACGTATGTTGGGCCGCGGAGGGTACGGACGGGGCCACTGAGGGCACCAACGGGGACACGAAGGGCAGCGAGGGGGCCACGAAGGGCGACAGCGGGGCCACGAAGGGCATGCATATGGGGCCACCACGGGCGCGAACGAGCGGAGGTCACGCAGGGCATACATATATGGGGCCACGAAACAAAGCGAGGGGGCCACGAAGGGCTGCAACGGGGCCACGAAGGGCATCGAGGGGGCCACGAAGGGCTGCAACGGGGCCACGAAGGGCTGCAACGGGGCCACGAAGGGCAGCGATGGGGCCACGAAGGGCTGCAACGGGGCCACGAAGGGCAACGAGGAGGCCACGAGGGGCTGCAACGGGGCCACGAAACAAAGCGTGGGGGCCACGAAGGGCTGCAACGGGGCCACGAAACAAAGCGAGGGGGGTCACGAAGGGCTGCAACGGGGCCACGGAGGGCAGCGAGATCCCGATTCCTAGGTAATTTGTGAAGGAGTCCTAAGCGTGAGCGCGACTCCTGGGCGCCTGGGTGTCGGGAGCGCGGCGCTGGAGTAAACCGCAAGAAATTCCAACGCAAGGGCGCTATTCTTCAGTAGATTGCAAGCAAGTCTCAAGCGAGAGCGCGACCCCAGAGCGCAGGAGGAGCGGTTCCTGAATAAATCGCAAGGACGCCCCAAGCGAGAGCGCGACTCTTGAATAAAATGCGAGGAAGTCTCGGGCGGGAGCGGGGGTCCTGGCTAAATTGTGAGGAAGTCTCAGGCGGGAGCCGTTGTTGTTGTAACCCGGGGGCCAGGGGTCCAGTTTGAGCAGGAAGATCTTTTGTGACAGAAAGCAAGGTGCGAGCCCCGGGGGGGGGCATTTCAATTGAAAAAATCAATGTGCACCGGTGGGGGGATCAACAATAATTATTTTTCAAAAATGAGAGTTCAACAACAATCCGCACCGCACAATCTCACTTCAGCCACGCACCCACGGACAGTGAATGACCGTTCGGCCCCGTTTCTCCCAGCCCAGCGGGTATCGACCATCCCGTCACCCTTGTCAAATAACAACGTGCGTGCGCACGGATTCATCTCAAGTCATAATGTTGCCACCGTCCCTTCTCAGGATTTGGGCAACGTTCACACGCGCGCTCGCAAGGCGAAACCATACTAAACACACTACCGATGCAAGGTTTTCAAAAGTAAACATAATACCCAAACAGCGCTTGCACTTAGGAGTTTCGATGTGTCTTCTGAGGGATTTTGCCTGTCAGCCGTTCTGGCGGCTATGTAGTCGCCGTCGCCGCCTTGTCGCCGCCTGCCGTGTGGGCCTGCTTGCCGCTCTGGCAGCCATGTCGTCGCCGTCGCCTCGCCATCGCCGCCCGTCGTTCGGGCCTGTCTGCCGCTTTGGCGGCTATGTCGTCGCCATCGCCGCCCCGTCGCCGCCTCGTTGCCGCCCGTCGCCGCCTCGCATCGAACGCGCCGCATAGATTCTCTTTCCCAACAAAGAAACATGTTCTACCACCCTCCCCCCCGTACTTAAAGATTTCCTTTTCCGCATGGCACTTTACGTATGATTCTGCCCCATCGCCCATCCTAAATATAAACCTACACTATCCCAGGGGGGCAGGATCGCCCCCCCCCGCCATCCTCCGCAAAAAATGTGATGCGCGTGCATTCGCTTATCAACGGTCATATAAGTTTCCAAGAATGCCTTGCAACAAATGGGGCGAAGTGCGCACGCGCGCGTCGTCGCGCGCGCATGCCGGAATCCGTTAGAACATCTTGGTTTCGAACGGACTTCAAAATCGAGTGTCCCAAACACATACAAAACACATGGTTTCGCAACACGGCTTTTCGACAAAAGCTTACGCGCGCGTTCTTGTTGTTAGGTTTTCATAAAAGGCATACGTTTTTCAACATGTTCAGAAAATGCTACCAAACGGTTTTCGCGCGCGCGTGTCAAAATCGTTCGAACGCCCTTGCGCGCGTGTCGTCGCCAGAATCCTCCTGCAAAAAACGTGACGAAGTGCACGCGCGCCCTCCAAGAAACAATGTTTTCGGAAGGATGTCAAAATCGAGTGTCCAAAAAACGTACAAACACACATAGTTTCGCAACACGAATTTTCATCAAAAGCGTGCGCGCGCGCGCTCTTGCGTCGTCGTCGTCGTCGTCGTCGTCGTTGTCGCCGTCCTCCCTCCTCCCTCGTCGTCGTCGTCGCCGTCGTCGTCATTTGTCATTCCTCGTCGTCGTAGTCGTCCTCTTTGGCGTCGTCGTCGTTTCTGTCGTCGTTGTCGTCGTGGTCGTTCTTCCCCCTCACTCGTCGTCGTCGTCGTCGTCCGTCGTTGGCGTCTTGTCGTCGTCCCTCCTATTTCGTCGCCGTCGTCGTCGTCGTCGTCGTCCTCCCTCCTCCCTCGTCGTTGTCGTCGTCGGCGTCGCCGTCCTCCCTCCTTTTTCGTCGTTCGCGCCGTCGCCGTCCTCGTCCTCCCCCCTCCCTCGTGGTTGTCGTCGTTGCCGCCGACGTCGTCCTCCATCCTCCCTCGTTGTCGTCGTCGTCTTCGTTGGCGACGTCGTCGTCGTCTTCGTCGTCGTTGTCGTCGTCGTCGTCGGCGTCGTCGGGGTCGTCGTCGTCGTTGTCGTCGTCGGCGTCGTCATCGTCGTCGTCGGCGTCGGCCTTGTCGTCGTCGTCGTCGTTGTCGGTGTTGTCGTCGCCGTCGTTGTCGTCGTCGCCGAATCGTCGGAGTTGTCGTCGGTGTCGTCGTAGTCGTCGTCGGCGTCGTCTTCGTCGTCGTTGTCGCTGTCGTCGTCGGCGCCGGTGTCGCTGCCAAGTGCCATTTGGTACCTACTGCCACGGTTGTAAAAGGTATTGCGACCAAGTTGCGGGTGGGAGGGTGGGATGTTTTCACGAGCAGTGGAGAGTACAGCTTTACGGCAGCCGCAGTGGATTTCACTTTGTAGATTGCACCACGTCTTTAATTAGTTATTTATAGATATATGTCTACATCGCACCTCGTACATAAACTGCACCGCGTAGATTGCAGCGATTCGGTAGCAACACATAAATCGCGCATATTGCACCACACATATTGCACTGCGTGGATTGCACCACATAGGTGGCACAACGTAGATCGCAACATATCGGCCATACAACCTATATTCCCCAGCCTTACAAAGTTATTAGGATATACCCCCCCCGGATTTGGCCGCTCCCCTTTTCGTATATCAATTTGCAATTGATCTTGCCCCACCGAACATCCTAAAGATGAAAATGTATCTTCCCAGCCAAACTGGTAACGGTTCCCCCCCCCGCACCTTTTGCAAACAAGTATGCGCACACACTCGTTTATCAAAAATCATCGGTGTTCCAGAAAAATTGTAAAAAAAAACATTGGGCGAAGCGCGCGCGAAGCGCGCACGCGCGCGTGGCTGCCCGACATATTTGAAAACCATTTCGTTTTGTAAGGATTCCAGAATCGAATGCCCCGAACACATATACAATAACATAGTCACGCGGCAAGAATGTTTAAAAAAAAATTGGCGCTCGGGCTCTTGGAGATTGTTAGAATGTTGTAACCGTTGGATGAAGTTCACGCGCGCGCGTCGTCGCGCGCGTGCAAGCCGAAATCTTTTAGAAAACATATCAAACACATGGTTTGTCAATACCGGTTTTCAAAAATACCTGCGCTCGCGCTCCTGCGAAGTCTTAATAAAACCATGCGCTGTTCAACATGTTCATATTTGGTTAAACGGGCCTCTCGTGCTGCACGTCGGTATCATTCGAACGCCCTCGCGCGCGTGCTGGGGGGGGACGCGACCCATGTCGAACAATACCATGCGGGCCACCCGCGCAAATCGGCCGCGCGAGCATGGTGAACTCCTTCCAATACCTCCATCGCAGACGCGAGGGCGCCGTCATCGTCGCCGGTGTGATCAGCATCGGTGCCGTCACTGGCCTTGCGGTGGTCATCGTCATCATCGACACCAGCATCGCTACCATCATCATCGAGTCTGCCGTTGTCGACGTTGCCAGGATACTGCGCCCGCCCAAGTCGCCGATTCGCATTGAAGTGCCCGCTGGGAAACGCTTCGCGGTCAGCGCCACCGTGGTTGCGTCGGTAACGCTAAGCTCTCTGGCCGCTTCGCGCGCGAGCGTGCGCGGGCTGGCGCGGCTGCGGAGGTGCGCCAGCCAACTCCGAGTATTCATCGCAATCGCCGCTGCATGGATTTTGCACACCAAGATGCGGATGGGTGGGTGGGATCATTGCGCGAGCAGCGGAGTGGACATTTCATTGCGAACAGCAATTAATTGCACAACGTAGAGTGCACCACGTTTAATCTCCTTTTAAAAAACAGAACAGGATCTCACCCCCAGCGTAATCGGTACCCCTTTCGGGTATGTAAATCAATTGTGAATCTGACCACATGTTCATTCTAAATATGAATTTACACTATCCCAGGCCGGCCCGTATCCCCCCCCTGAGGTTCTTTTGTCAAAAACATTATGCGGTGACATTTTTTTCTAACATATCAGTTTTTCGCGAATCCCTTGCAAACCACGGGACGAAATGCACACGCGCGCGTCGTCGCGCGCGCGTGCCGAAATCCTTCAAAAACATTCGGTGTCGGAAGGATTTCGCAATCAAGTTTCCAAAAACACATGCAAAAACACATGGTTTCGCAACATTGACTCGCTAAAAAAAGATTCCGCGCGAGCTCTTGCGAAATCTTAAGAAAACCATGAATTTTTCAAGATTTTCACAACATGCCATTAAACGGGCTTCGCGCGCGCATGTCGAAATCTGTCGAACGCCCTTGCGCGTGTGCCGTCGCGAGAATCCTCAGCCAAAAATGGGACGAAGTGCAGACGCGCGCGTCGTCGCGGGCGTATGCCGAAAACCTTCCAAACCCATCGGTTTTGGAAGGCTGTCAAAATCGTGTGTCCAAAAAACATACAAAAACCATGTTTCGCAACTCGGATTTTCGACAAAAGCGTGCGCGCGCGCTCTTGCGTCGTCGTCGTCGTCGTCGTCGTCGTCGCCGTCCTCCCTCCTCCCGCGTCGTCGTCGTCGTCGTCGCCTACGTCGTCCTCTGTCTTTCCTCGAGTTCGTCGTCGTCGTCCTCTTTGGCGTCGTGTTTTGTCCGTCGTCGTTGTCGTTGTCGCCGTGGTCTTCCGTTCTCCTCCTCCCTCGTCGTCGTCGTCGTCCGTCGTCGGCGTCTCGTCGTCGTCCCTCCTATTTCGTCGCCGTCGTCGTCGTCGTCATTGTCGTCGTCTTCCCTCCTCCCTCGTCGTTGTCGTCGTCGGCGCCGCCGTCCTTCCTCCTTCGTCGCTCGCGTCGTCGCCGTCTCCCCCCTCCCTCGTCGTTGTCGTCGTTGTCGTCGTTGTCGCCGTCGTCGTCCTTCCTCCTCCCTCGTCGTCGCCTTCGTTGGCGTCGTCGTCGTCGTCGTCGGCGTCGGCGTCGGCGTCGGCGTCGTTGTCGTCGCCGACGTCGTCGGAGACGTCGTCGGTGTCGTCGTAGTCGTTGTCGTCGGTGTCGTCGTAGTCGGTCTCAAGAGGTTTTGCAAACCAAGTTGCGGGTGGGTGGGTGGGATGTTTGCGCGAGCAGTGGAGATGACGATTTCAAGTTCAGCAGATTGGATTGCACAGCGTAGATTGCACCACGTAGGTGGCATTTTGTTGGCATAGAATGGGATCCACCACCCTCCCGTGGCCAGACTTATCCGCACCCTTCGGTATGTGAAATTCACTGATGCGTTTGCCCGGTCGCTCAGACCATCCCGACCAGGCTGGTTTCGACACCCCTCCTCATTCTCGTCAAATGGTACCATGCGCGCACGTTCGTTTATCAGACACCATCAATTTTAACCGTCCTTTGCAACGAATGGGACGCAGTACGCACGCTCGCGTCGTCGCGCGCGCGTGCCTAAATGTTTCAAACATTTTAAGTCCTGCAAGGATTTCAAAACATATTGCCCCGAAAACGTGCAACCAAACAAACAACAAGCAATAATTTCCCACCATGGCGGTGCAAACAAATCTGCGCGCACGCTCTTGCACATTCTTAAGAGAGAACCATTGGTTTCCATTCAAGAGTTCGACCTGCCGGGTCTCTCCAGCGCATGTCGAAATCAAGTGATCGCGCGTGCGCCTGTGCCGGGAGGGCACGTCCTTTTGTCACAGAGTACCATGCGGGCTACTCGCGCGCGTCGGCCGCGCGCGTTTGGCGAATTCTTGCCAAAACCGTCACCATCAACACGTTCGGTTGCACCGCGTAAGCTACACCGAGGATATTGCACCACGTAGTTGCACTGCATACATTGCCGTACGTATGTTGTCCAACATATATTTCTAGAAGCACAGCGATTGGGAACCACGCTGGCTAGCACGTTCGCCAGCATGGACCACAACCGTGGCAATCTAGCAATATATGTGGGGCAGTCTTTGTTGTGCAGTCTACGGTGCGTAACAGATGGAATGGGATATAGATTGTGCTGCCGAACGTTGTGCAAAACATTTGGTGCACCCTATGTCGAGCAATCTACGCCATGCCACTTACGTAGTGCACTTGACAACCGAGTTTACACCTCCCACATTCTTGCAAACACCCCGTCCACTAACATGCAACTTGGTTTGCAAAACCCATGCGGTGGCGTTTGCGATGCATGCTTGGCGTTGGCTGGTGCATCTTTGCGGCCGCGCCAACCCAAGCACGCGCGCGCAGCGGCCAGCTAATTTGGCGCGACCGACGCGAACGCAGTGGCGCTGACCGCTCGGCGCGTCCCAGGGGGCACCTCAGCGCCAGTCGTCGACTTGGGCGGGCGCGGTATCATGGCAACGTCGACAACGGACACGATGATGATAGTAGCGATGTTGGTGAAGATGTTGACTGCGACGACGGGGCAGCCAGTGACGGCGCCGATGCTGATCACGCCGACGACGATGACGTCGTCTTCGCGTCGGTGACGAATGTTTTGGAAGGACTTCCAAATGCGCGCGCGGGAAACGCGCGAGAGTGGCTCGCATGTACGCTCGCATCGTGCCACCTCACTACGCACCTCAGGGACTTCGAACGATTTCGACATGCGCGCGCGTTGACTTCTCGATAGCACGTTCTAAACAGCTTGGAAACAAACCTCTGATTTCTTTCAGAATTCCCAACAACGCGCGCGACCTTGTTTGATAGGAAATCCGTGTTGCGATACCATGTGTTTGACTATGTCCTTTTGACAATCGATTTCAAAATCCGTGCGACATCGCAGGTTGTTGAAGGATTCCGGCACGCGCGCGCGCGACAGCGCGCGCGGGCGCACGTCGTCTCATTGTTTGCAAGGGCTGTTTGTTGAAAACTTATGAATTTTGATGAACCGGTTCGCGTACACATTTTTGTGGCAGAGGATGACGGGGTGTGTCGATACCGGCCTGGTTGGGACCGTATGGATTCATATTTATGATGGACGATTGGGACACAACAGCACATCCTGGCAAACTTGAAGTTGTTCGCTTTACTGCTCGCGCAACCATCCCGCCGCATTGGTTTGCAAAACCAATGCGGCGGCGACTGCGATAAGTGCTCGGAGTTGGCTGGTGCATCTCCGCGGCCGCGCTATCCCGCGCACGCTCGCGCGCACTGTGGCCACTTTGTTTGGCGCGACCGACGCGGCCGCGGTGACGGTAACCGTTGGGCACTCCCCAGCGGGCATTTCAGTGCGATTCGGTGGCTCGGGCGGGTGGGGTATCATTGAGACGTCGACAACGGTACACACCATAATGATGGTAGCGATGAAGGTGTCGAACGATGCCGACGGCAAAGCCGATGACGGCGGCGATGCTGATCACGCCGATGGCGATGACAGTGTCTTCGCGTCGGCGATGCAGGTGTTGGAAGGAGTTCGCCATGCAGGCGCAGCCGACGCACGCGAGTGGCCCGCATGGTATTATTTGACAGGGGCCGTGCCCCCCCCAGCACGCGCGCAAGGGCGACCAAATCAATTCGACCTGCGGCGAGAGAGGCCCGTTTGGTCGTATTTGGTCCACATCAGCAGAGAGCAGTTCTTTACAATGATCGCCAGAGCGCGCGCAGACCTGCTTTGAAAATTGATGTTGCAAAACCATGTGTTCGTCCATTCCTGAATGTGGTGTTTGGTCCTCGTTTTGAAGAGACAGTCCCCGCGTCCACTGTCCTCTTTGCTCTCCTCTCCTCTCCTCTCGTCCTCTTCCTGCTCCCCCCTCCTCCTCCCGCTTCGCCCTCTTCCCGTCACGCCCTATATTTTTGGCACGCTCCTCACACGCTTCGTGGCTTCATTGGGAGCTCCACTTCAGGCTCCAGTGGCTGCGCCCGCATGCCGACACCCTTTCATGTAAGCACATCCCTCACACGTCTCGTGCTCCCCGAGAGAGCTCCACCTAAGGCCCAAGTGGTCGCGCCCGCAGGCCGACACCCTTTCATTTTGGCACATCCGTCAGGCGATTCGTGGTCCCGGGAGGGAGCTGCACCTAAGGCCCAAGTGGTTACGCCCGCATGCCGCCACCCCCTCATGTTGGCATACCTCTCACACGTTGCGTGGCCCCATAGGGAGCTACACCTAAGGCCCCAGCGGTTGCGCCCGCATGCCGCCCCCACCCCTTCCCCTGTTCAGTCTGGCTTGGCACACCCCTCACACGTTTCATGGCCCAAAAGGGAGTTCCACCGAAGGCCGGAGGAGAAGGAGGAGGAGGAGAAGGAGGACTAAGATTAGGAGTAGGACGACGATGAGAAGAGAATGAGCGGCTGGAGAAGGATGTGCCTCATCCTCCATCCCCTTGTCGCCCTCCTCCTCTTCAGGTTCGTCCTCCTCCTCCGCCTCCTCCTCCTCCTCCTCCTCTCGTCCTCCTTGTTCTCACTCCTCATCCTCCTTCTCGTTTCTCCTCTTCCTCTCCCCTCTTCCTCTTTTCTCCTCCTGTCTCCTCCTCCTTCTCCATTCTCCTGCCCCCTCATCTTGCTCATCAGCGCCATGTCCGCGGCAGCTCTCCTAATGCCCAGTCCTCCGAGTTGGCGTTTCGGGAAGACTCCCCCCCTGCCATCCCGCCCACTGGCGCCTGGTCGTTGCGTAGAGTCGCCGGGCGACGGTTCTGGACGGTTCGTAAAGCGCAAAGCTCGTCTCGCGCGCGGTCAACCCGATTCGCTGCGCCCGCTGCGAGGTATTTCACATCGAAGCAGTGCCCTCAGGACGGCCAGGCAGACAAAACACATCGTTCCGATAGATGCATGTACTCTCGCCAGCTCACGTCGTGTTCCACATGCTTATCTCTGAAGCGATCTCGCGCTTTCCTGCCCCTCAGTTGAGGCCTAACCCGTGCCGTCGGCTGGACGCTCTCGCACATGGACGCCCCGCACCCCTCATGCTGTCCCATCCTCTCCCACCCTCGTCCTGCCACCCCCCCCAGTCCTACACCTCGCTGCGGCTGTCGCGTGTTCCCTGACCCCTGCTTCTGATCACAAGCTGGCCGTCGACCTGCACGCACGCATGCGGCAGGGCTCCCAAAGGAGCGCAAGGCGTGGCGTGGAGGAGCTCAGCCGAGCGGTCCTCCCTGAACGTGGACGGGCAACATTGATGCCCACGGCCTCGCGGCCCGGGCCTCTGGGCCGCGGCCCCGTGGATGCGGAGCTGTGTTGTCGCAGCTGCCCCGCGCGGAGGGCATCCGTGCGACCTCGTGTCCACGAGGCCGCGCATCCTCGGGACCGCGCCCCGTACTCGACCGCGTGGGCGTGGAGATGGGGTGCGCTCGCTGCCCGTGAGCCGAGTCGAGCGCCCCGGGGCTCCCATACAGCCGGCCATGTGCCGACTGGCCGGCGGTGTGCGGCAGCCGGCTCTGCCTTGAGCTGGGGCCCACGCCCGTCCTCCTCGTCTTCGCCGTCCCGCTCGTCTCGGCGGAGCGCCCACTGGGGGAGCGGGAAGTGAACAACCAAAAGAGGACACCCCCCACCCTTTGGGAGGGGACCTATGTTAGGAGGGCCAAAGACATTGGGGATATTCTGGGGGGTCTTCTCCTGCAGATGTATCAGGCCAAACCGCCCAGAGCGCTTATCCCTAATGCGAAGACGGGGACTTCAGTGAGGCTACATCTTCATCGTGTTGTTGGGTTAGGGATTCTTCTGTCCTCGATGAAGAGGGGGCAGGCCTTCTCAGAAGGCGGCGCGAGGCTTCTCAGACACCCTCTGGCCTCCAGGAAAGCTCTTGGTGGCCTCGAGGAGGGTTTAGAAACAGCTCCTTGGAGGGCCGGAGGCCGCCTTCAGAGCCTTCTTGGACGGCCCGCCCCGTCGGCTCTCCCCACTCCAACGAGCTGCGAGGCGTCCTGGCTGGCCTAAAGGCCCACCGAAGAATGTCCTAATCAGATTCTGATGTCTGTGCACGATGTCTTCAGAACATGTCTGTCCGAGTGGGTATTGTTTCAACACATCGGGTTCGTGTTCTGAAAACACGGCTTCAGTTCTTAGAACACGATTGGGTTCTAGGAACATTCCGTGGTAGGCCTATAGTATTGCCAGGACGGCCGGTCTTTGCTCAACCACTGGGAGCGCCGCTGATCGTCGTCCCTTCTTCTTACTGTGCTCCTCCTCTGCACCCTCCCTCTCCGCCGCCACAAGTCGAAGAAGAAGCACCGGCATAAACATAACCTTCCGTCGGTCCGCGCGGATTTCTTGGATCCGCGCTGGGCCCCCCGGCGGCGCCTCCGGCGCCGCCCCTGGCGCGCTCCGCTCTCCAGGGAGGGGGAGCCACCGCAGATCCGAGCGATCCGCGCGGAGCGCCAAACGCTGCTGCTTACGCCGCTGGCCCCTCTGATGACCAGGAGCTCCTGGGCTTCGTGGCCGACGAGTGACGCGAGCGCCCGGCGTGTGCGAGGCAGCGCCTGCCAGCCCTCCGAGAAGACGGCGGCCGCCGGCGCGCCTGCGCCCGCGCCCCCTGGGGCGGCGCCTCCCGTCCGAGCCGCGGCGGAGAGCGGCGCTGGGCCTCGCCCGCGGCGAAGCCGCCGGCCGGCGGAGCGCCCGCCCCGCGCGACAGCCTCGGCGGCAAGCACGAGCCCGGGGAAGTCCGGTGTCAAGCAGCGGGGAAAGGTGCTGGCTTGCCTGCATCGGCCTGCCGAACAATGCTCTGAGAACCTGTTGTGACCTGCACGAAATGTGCTTAGAACACTGCCGGCTGGGACTGTCTTGTTTTGACACATCGGGTCTATGTTCTAAGAACATTGTTTGTGTTCTTAGAACATGTCCGGGTTCTAAGAACATTTCGTGGTGAGCCTTTAGGAGTGTTGGGACGGTCGGTCCTTGCTCAACGATAGCAAATCCCTCACAGCTGTAAGGCAAGGGTACCCATACCCAGAGATCGGGCGCCCCGAAAAACTTGGAGCAGCGGGTTTGAGGCTATGTTCGGCCTCCGGGGGCCCTTGCTGGGCCTCGGGAGCGTCAAAAAAGGATTCAGGACGAAAAACCGACCCTAGGGAGGCGGTCCATACCTCTGTGGCACGCGCACCAAAAAATTGGAGCGGCCGCATGTCTGGGTACCTCTACCCTTTCCTCGTTTTCCCTTTTTTGGGCCTCCTCGGAGGCCCTCGTCGCCACCGCTGGATTCGCCTCGAAATTCTGTTCAGACCGCACCACGGGAGAGGTCCATGGAGTAGCGGTATCCGTACCTTTTGGTTTCCCCGATACCGAGTCGGGAAAGTCCGGTCGCAAATCACGGGGGCCTTGTAGGTTGGATCGCCAAGCCTACCTGCTTCTAGAAGTCCAACATCCGGGGCCGATGCCAAGTACCGGTCTCACGTCCTGGCCAAAAGCGTCTACGGACACATTGGGTGCCGTGACATTCATAGACACTTCCGGGGTGGATACGTCTATGGACAACGTGGCCGTTGTGTTCGGTGCGGTGCAAAGTCGGAGCAAGGGTAGATCCGTCTACGGTATGTTCTTGTTTTTAGAGCAGGTCCCACATGGTACTCCAACTTACATGCCCTCGAGCTTACGTTTTTTGGGTACACCAGCGTTCGCTAGCGTCTTCTCGAGTCGATCAGAAAGTGCCGATGTGTGCTCGATTCGCGTCGATGAGCGTCGAGCGTCGATTGGCGTTGAGCAGCGTCGGTCAGCGAGCCAGCGTCGATGCGCAAGAGCCGGCAAGATTGCCCGGGAGGCCCCCGTGGGTTGCCACAGAAGGGGCGGCGCGCACGAGCTGGGGAAGCGTGAGGCTCGCGTCTGTTCACAAGATCTGTCAGAGGAGGCACAGATACCTCGCTGCCCTTGCCGCCTTTTCGCTCCTGTTGTGCCTCCCGGGAGGCCCCCGTCATCACGGCTGGATTCGCCTGGCAAGGCTGGTCAGGATGCATCCCAGGACAGGCGTTGGGAGTAGCGGCATCGGTACTTTTTGTGGTTTCCCCGAACTCGGGTTTGTCTCCGATTTTGACGGTTCAGTTTTCGTATTATGTTTGCAGCGGGGGCTCGCGCCAGATCTCAGACCAGGTCCCACCAACGGGCCCGTCGGGCCAACTCGCGTCTCCCGAAGGCGCGCTGATCACACATCCAGAGGTGCAACACAGCACCGCAGACACGACAACACGAGGCAGCAAAAATGTGAAGAGGGTCAACGAGCACAATCTGGGGCGACATGGTCCATCCCTTCGGATGCAACTCATGGGAGGTCAAATCCTGATTCTGCCCTGGTCCGAAATCCGGCCTCATCCAGCTTCATCCCGCTTGCTCCGGCTCTATCCCGCTGAATCCCCATGAATCCGGCACAATCCCGCTTAATCCGAGGCCCACTCCGGCGTAGCAGCCCCCCCCTGAGGCCTACACCTTAGGCGATGCTGAAGAAAACCTAAGTTTTCGTCCAGAGTCTCGATTATTCTTAATTTTTCAATGTAAACCCCAAGATTTTGATAGAAGTTTTGGGTTTTATTCAATTTCTGAGACCATGAATTTCTTAACCCATGATTTCTTAAGCATTTCGCAGGGTGTAGCAGCCCCCCCCTGAGGCCTAATATTCCTTATAGTCCTTCCGACGAAGGCCTCCCAGCAGTTGCTTCCTGACATCCCTCTGGTCCCCCTCCTGACGCCGACGCTGGCGGCCTCTGTGCTCCGAAACTGTGCAGCCGTCGTCCCCCGAGGAGGAGGAGGAGGAGGGAGGAGGAGGAGGAGGAGGAGGAGGAGGAGGGAAGAGGAGGAGGAGGAGGAGGGGAGGAGGAGGAGGAGGAGGAGGAGGAGGAAGGAGGGGAGGAGGAGGAGGAGGAAGGGAGGAGGATGAGGGGAGGAGGGAGGGGGGAGGAGGAGGAGTGGAGGAGGAGGAGGGGAGGGAGGAGTAGGGAGGGAGGAGGGAGGGGGGAGGAGTGAGGAGGATGAGGAGTGAGGATGAGGAGGAGGAGGAGGAGGATGATGAGGAGGAGAGGTGGAGGTGGAGGAGGAGAGGAGGAGGTGGAGGAGGAGGACCCCCCTGGCACACACCGTCGAGGAGGGCGGGGAGTGGGGGGCGACGAGCGCGGCCCCAGCCCCCCGACGCCATGATTTGTTTCCTCCTCCTCCTCCTCCTCCTCCCTCCTCCTCCTCCTCCTACTCCTACTCCTCCCTCCTCCTCCTCCTCCTCCTTCCTCCATCCTCCTCCTTCCTCCTCCTCCATCCCCTCCCTCCTTCTCATCCTTCTTCCTCCTCCTTCAATCCCTCCTCCTCCTCCCCTTCTCCCCCCTCCTCCTCCTCCTGGAACCTCCTCCTACCTCCTCCTCCTCCTCCTCCCTCCCTCCTCCTCCTCCTCCTCCTCCTCGTCCTCCCTTTCTCCTTCTCCGTCCTCCTCCTCCGTCCTCCTTCGTCCTTCCCTTCCTTCCTCCTTCCTCCTTCCTCCTTCCTCCTCCTCCTCGTCCTCCTCCCCCCCATCCTTCTCCCCCTCCTCCCCCTTCCCCATGGTCCCGAGGCCCACTGATGGTCCCCAGAGGCCGAACAGAGGGCAAAACCTCCCGTCTTCATTTTTTCATGATCTCGAGGGGGCATGGGGAGCGCGACGACGGGGGAGGGGGGCCGACCGAGGAGGTCGACCGCGGAGCTAGGTCGAGCGCCGGTAGGACGAGGAGGAGAGGGGCGCGCTGATGCGGCGGGGCGCCGGCCCGCGGGCCGACCCCCCAGTGGTGGACCACCAAGTTGAGGGTCGGGGGCTTCCTCCTCCTCCTCCCTCCTCCCTCCATCCCCCTCCCGTCCCTCCTCCTCCTCATCCTCCCTCCTTCTCCTCCTCCTCCTCTCCTCCTCCTCCTCCTAATCTCCTCCTCCTCCTCCTCGCTCCTCCTCCTCTCCTCCTCCTCCTCCTCCTCCTCCTCCTCCTCCTCTCCTCCTCTCCTCCTCCTCCCTCCTCCTCCTCCTCCTCCTCCTCCTCCTCCTTCCTCCTCCTCCCCCCCCCCCTCCTCCTCCTCCTCATCCTCCTCCGTAGCCATTTTGGCTCAAGATGCTTGGCTTCCTCAGTGGAACAAGTGGATACCGCTAGTCCGCGGCAGACAAGACCCTTGGTGGTCTTGCAGAGATCGTTCATCGCTCCGACGCTCGCGCCCTCGGGTAAACGGAGGCCTTTTCCCGTTCCTGTGCGAGCGATCGTCCCAGTTGCCATGGGGCTCCCAGATGCTGCTGCTCTGGCCCGATGCGCCCAGGAGATCGAAGATATGCCCACCTTCCTTGATGATGAGCGTGCTGATGGCCATCGGCTCCAAGGCTCGCCCGAGCTCAAGTACCCGCGTACCGAGGAAGGTAAAGGATCCTCTAGCAGTGGCAAGGGTGTCGCCAGCCTTGCCTCCCGTGCTGCCGCTGCTGGGGCCGCGCTTGTCTTCGGCCGCAACGAGCTGCAAACGGGCACTGCGACTCCTCCTGCTCCTGGTGGTCCTCCTCCTGCTGCTAGTGTCCACGCAGGGGCTAATTCGTGGTGTTCATCCGCCACTCCAGGCACCCGGGAGTACTCCGACGAGTATATCAAGTCTGTGGTCGCCGACGGCGTCTCATCCCAGTTCAATGAGATACGCACGGAGCTGGATAATCTTGTCGCCTCGACGGTTGGAGACACGGTCAAAGACAGCAGTACCAACATTCTGCGCACATTGGACGTTCTCAAAAGCAGTTGGAAGAACAACCTGCAGGGCTTGACCAAAAAGCCATAGGAGTATTCAGGCCACCACTGGATGAACTCTCGCGGAAGATGCAGCGCCATATTGATGAGGTGGCAGGTAAGGTTGCGGCACTCAACATCGAGTTGGGCTCACACACGGAGCAGCTGTGCCAGCTGCGTGCGGAGATTGCTGAGCTGCGTGATGGATTGCACATGGCCAAGCGACAGGAAGCCGCCCCTTCGCCCCCTGCCAGCTTCGACCTCCAGACAGACCCAGCTGTGGTGGTTGCGATGTGCACCAAGATGGTGGGACTCCCGCAAGTCCGTGACGTTTTGTCGCCGTTCCTCGCTGAGCTCGGTTTCGAAGCTGACCAGTGCACTCTCTCTTGCCCGACGCCGACGCCTGCTCGCAGGTTCCTCATTAAGTTCAACGGGGCCACAGGCCTCGCTTCTAAGAAGGTCGCTAAGGTCCTCAGTAATCTTCGCAGCAACAACCAGTGGAGAGCATTCAACGTGCAGGCCTCTGGCTCAGCTGCTGA
>CAUYUJ010018342.1:117500-147878 GCA_963575745.1 Prorocentrum cordatum | reverse complement strand
TTCGGATGTGTCCCGGCCACCCATTTCGGCACACCCCTCGCACGCTTCGTGGCCCAGTTGGGAGCTCCCCCGAAGGGGCCAGTGGCAGCGCCCGCATTGCAGCTCCGCCCCGTGTCGGCGCACCGCTGACACTTTCTGCGGCCCCATAAAAAGGGGGGCTCCACCTCAGGCCGCAGCGCCCGCGCCCGCCCCATTTCGGCACACCCTGCCCACGCTTCGTGGCCCTATACAAAGATCTACCGGAGGCGATACCCACAACGACGGTATTCACAATTGCATAATACATGGGTCCTTCTCTAGGATCGCTTTGCTTTTGCATCGTGGTCTCGGAGGGTTTTTCGCCAGGGGCCGAGGAACGTTTGGAGGGGGCAGACAAGCAGTCTAAACTTCCGGGGCTGTGGAACCTCTTCCTGTCCCCCCCCCCCCAGGCCACATTGTTCCCCAGAGAGGGAGCCCTTCCTTTTTATGCAACGCACGAGGGGATGAGGGCGCAGCCCGCCTTCCACACCGTTCGCACGCGGGCGAGCTGGTTTTTGGCCGTCGACGTGGTGCAGCTGGCTCTCCGCTGCACGCTCTGGCCATCAGCCGCTCGCTGCCTGACGCTGCTCAGAAGTGGCGTTCGCTTCGAATAGCGAGAGAGGGAGAGGATCCGCTTCCTCTTGCCACGTGTGCGTTGTGGGATTCATGCTTAGATTGTTCGAGAGAAAGAGAGAAAGAGAGAGAGAGAGAACAACACATCAAAAGAAAGAAATAAATAACAAACGAGAGAGATACACACAGACAGACAGACAGACAGGCATATAGACAGACAGACAGACAGACAGGCAGACAGACAGACAGACAGACAGACAGACAGACAGACAGACAGACAGACCGACAGACATATAGACAAACAGACAGACAGACAGACAGACAGACAGACAGACAGACATCGAGCGGCGCCAGGACAAGGATACATCCGTTCCAGAGCATTCTCTGGAACGCTCCCAGAGCGTGCGGGAGCGCTCCGCGGAGGCCGCGGCGCCAGACACATCCTCCAGCACCGCCGGACCTCAGAGATTCTCGATCGACCTTCCCCCGGAGTTTTTCCTCGTCCTGGCCCAAGCCTCTTGGGGCCCACGCCGTGGGAAGACCGCGACGGCTGAAGATCCATGTCCAGGGCCCGCTTCCCCCTGCAGAGATTCCCGATGCATCCTCGTCAGATGCTGTCCCCGCCCTGGCCTCGTGTGCAGGCATACGATGGTGTTGACCAATGATTGCGATGGTGATGGTGGCGGTGGTGATGATGACGAACATGATGCGGAGGCACAGGAGGAGGAGGAACAGGAGGAGGATGAGGATTATGCTGATGGGGATTATGATGGTGATGGTGATGGCGATGGTACTGACGGTAAGGACGATGATCATGCTATTGATGATGATGACGACGAACATGATAATGTTGTTGGTGATGCTGATGATGATGCTGATGATGATGATGATGATGATGATGATGATGATGAGGATGATGAGGATGAGGATGAGGATGCTTGTGCGGATGATGGTGATGTTGATGCTGGCGCTGTCGGTGCCGCGCGGCGCTGCGGCCAGGGCCGCGTGGTCCAAGGTGCGGCTCGCGCACGGCGCGCGGCCGTGCCCGCGCGGACGGCCGGTCGGCACATGGACGGCGGTCCGCAGCCAGAGCCGGGCGATGCCGCGCGGCCCCGCTGCACTGAGACGGAGAGGTCGTATGGGGGGGAGAAGCGGCACCACCACCAATACTGCATGGCCGATTTCCCACCACCACTACCATAAATAGGGTATGGAGGAGGAAAAGGAGGAGGAAGAGGAGGAGGAGGATGAGAAAGAGTAGAAATAAGAGAAAGAGGAGACCTCCCCATACTTCCTTCTTTCCCGTCCTGCCTATGGCAGTAGTGGTGGAAAATAGGCCCATCAATAGTCAAGCAGTGGTGAAGCGTCTTGGCTTGCCTATAGGCCCACCAAAGAATGGTCTAAGAGCCATTGCGGTTTGCACGAGATGTTCTTGGATCGTTTCTAGTTCAGACTGTCTTGTTTTAGCGCATCGGGTTCATGTTCTAAGAACATTGTATTGGTTATTCGAACATTTTCGGGTTTAAAGAACATGTCGTGGTAGGCCCATAGGAATGCTGGGACGGTCGGTCCTTGCTCAAGAAAAGCGACATCAACACCACCAGGGGCCAGAGGAGGAAAAGGTACCCATACCTCTACCCTCCGGCTGTTTTCCTTATTTTCGGGCCTCCTGGGAGGACCTCGTCGCCACCGCTGGATTCGCCTTGAATTTTGGTCAGAACGCACCCCGGGGGAGGTCTTGGAGGTAGCGTTATCGGTACCTTTTCGTTTCCCACGGGGGGCCACCTTCAGCGAGGAGGTCCACGATGCTTCCCCGAGCAGGCGGCTGGGCATATCTCGAGCGGGAGGAGGGGGGGACCACACCACGAGGGAGACCCCCCTTTGCTTCTCGCATCTCCTCGCCCTGGTCGTGCTGGTGTCGCATTTCCGTGTTCCTAGAGAGGAGGGCCCTGCGCCTCATCGCCGACCAGCTCGCTGGCGGCTCCCGCGGGCGGGGAGCACTCACCGAAGAAGCAACAACGCCATGACCAAAAACTTTTGGCGCTCCGCTCGGGTTTCTTGGATCCGCGCTGGGCCCCCCCAGCGGCGCCTCCAGCGCCGCCCCTGGCGCGCTCCGCGCGCCAGGGAGGGGGGTCCAGCTCAGATCAAAGGAATCCGCGCGGACCGGCGAAAGTTCAAGTTGATGCCGTTTTGTTGCTCTTCTGACGCAGAGTTCGATGGCATGTCAGGGGGGCCTTGTAAATCACCGAGCGCGTTCCACTGCTCGCAAAAAGAAAAAAGTGCTTACTCGCAAACGTCCGGGGACAAAAAAAAACGTCAGCCTCGATGCAATGGATCGCAGATTCCATTCGGCGGATCCAGGGCATTTGCGAGTAGTTACTTTCTGCGAGAAGTGGAGCGCGCTTGTCCATTGCACAGCCTTGGCAACTCCGTCTTCAGAGTGCGTTCGCGTGCGCTGGCGCCGGGTAGTCGATGAGAAAGCGCCGATCCGGCGTCGATCAGCGCCGATGCAGCGTCGATTGCCGTCTTGCCAGCGCCGAGTCCACCGGCAGCGCCGGCGATCGCAGGCGCGGGGTCGGTACTGGCGGGATCCGGCGGGGCGCGCTGGGCGTGGGGTCCCCCATCTCTGGTTAATTCAAGCTTCGCGCGGCCCGCTTATCTTCGACCGGAAGAGGTGCGCTCTCGACCCGCGAATCAAACAAAAGCGCCGGGCGTGGGGCGCGAAGGCGCCGTAAGAGCGAAGGCGCCCAAGGACGAGGGAGGCCCGTGCGCCGAGAAGCGGCGGGGGAGGGTGGCGCGGGCGGCCTCGGGCACCAGGGACCCGGTGCGAAGTGCAAGCGGTGAGGCGGGCTTGTCCCTCCTGCAGGAGGGAGAGCCAGAAATCACGATGGTCTGGGGACGATTTTGTTTGGTGTGTTTTGACTCTCTGGTTTTTGTTTTGCGTATTTTTAAATTCTCGTCCAAAGCCCGTCCGCCTGTAGGGGGACATGCCGGACCTACTGCAAGAGCAGGGTGAAGAGCGCGGGCGGGAAACTCTCGGAGGAGGCTGGTTCTGTGAGGGTCCGGCGAGAAGCCGCGGCAGCAGGCCCGCCCGCCCCCTCCCTCCCCCACCCTGTTGGCTACGCAGGTGCGAAGGGGGTGCGCAGCACAGCCAGCCCGGATTAGTAGGTCGACCCTGCCAGCTCCAGGGTACCCCTTGTGTCCTGTGCCTGGCGACACGTGCCTTCTTACACTCCTGTGGCGATGTGGCCCTCGGAAGGGTCTCGTGCCCTCTCGCGTGTCCTGTCCAATCAAGGCCGACTGTGTTGGTGCTCGCGGGCCTACGTGGGGCTGCCCAAAGCGAAAATGTTACGTTTTATCGGCCGGCACCTCCCCCTCCCGCCCTCCACCAGATCACCCAGGTCATCGCCGACATGATCAACAAAAACGATCGCTTATTGTTACCCTTCCCTCGTTTTCGGTTTCTTGGACCTCTTGGGGGGGCTTCGCATTGAAGTCCTGGTCAGAACGCGCTCCCCTGGAGGGGTCCGGGGAGGAATTCGCAGATCATACACCTGGCGCCGCGAGGTGAACAGGTCCTCTCGGAAGGGGCCCTCCAGAGATGAGAGGAGGGAGGGGGGGAGGGAGGGAGCGGGGGAGGGAGGGAGGGAGGGAGGGAGGGAGGGAGGCAGGGAGGGAGGGAGGGAGGGAGCGGGGGAGGGAGGGAGGGAGGGAGGGAGGCAGGGAGCGAGGGAGACAGGGAGCGAGGGAGGGAGACAGGGAGCGAGGGAGGGAGGACGGGCCCGCGGACGTGCTCGCTGGCTCTTGGAGGCGCTTCTGCCCCCAGGGGTGCCTCCCGGCAGCTGCGCGCCGCCGGGAGCGCTGTTGCCGGGGGCGGCCTCTGCGCCGTCCCGGCCCACCGCCTGCAGAGGCCCGAGCACCAGACTTACGTCGGGCATGTCGCGTCCCCCCTACGGGAGGAGTAGCCAAAGATAGCCCAACAAAAAGGTCCGGGGACGAGTTCTTCAATATATGTCTGTCTGTCTTTTGTTTTTCCTACCTCTGCTGGGATTTTCTTCCGAGATGCGCCTGCAGGGGGTCGTGCCCGACCCAATGCTGCTGCGCATCCAGCACGGGGGCCGGCCTCGGGAGAAAGGACTCGGGAGAGCCCCCCTTTGCCCCGTCGAGTGCGCAGCACCCCGCAGCTGCGGATCAGAGTGAGGGGGCCGGCGCGGGTCGGGGCAGGCGGGTGGTGGATAGGCCGCGGGGTGGGCCGCGGGGTGGGTCGCGGGGGGGGCCGCGAGGGGGGGGGTCGCGGGGTGGGTCGCGGGCGATGACGACGACTACAACAACGCGCAACGTCGATCGGCACCGCGGAGCCCCTATTCAACCACGCGCCTGGCGGCAGTGAGTGACCGTTCGGCCCCCCCCCAATCTGATACGACACCCGGCGCCTTGGAGCAATCGAGGCGGCCAGTGTTCGTCGCCGTGGGTGCCTGGGTGTCGCCTTCGGACTTCCTGGAGCCATCCACAAAACTGCACAGGACTAGTCTTTTTGCTTCGAGCGATCCTCAGCCCAGACAGCGAGGAGGGATGCCCAGGGAGCACGGGGCCCCCTGGGGCCCGGGGCCCGGTGGCCGCAGTTGTCCTTCGTCGAGGACGCGCGGCGGGATACCCAGGGAACACCAGAACCTTGGAGGCCTGGCGTTTTTTATACTTTTTTTTTTTTTTTTTTTTTTTTTTTTTTTTTTTTTTTTTTTTTTTTAAAAATATGTATGTGTGTGTATATATATACATATACATATATGTGAGTAACTGTGAGTATATACATATATACACATGTATATCCGTAAGGGCTTCGCCCCATGCCGCCGGCCCCCTGTCTCGGATAATGGGAGATGCAAATGCTGAATCATGAGGTCTGGTCTCCGCCGTGAAGCAGTGTCGGGACCTGTTTATTTTCGACCCTGACCCTACGGATCTGCGTCGCGGATGCCACCGAATTTCAGAAATGTGGCACATCCCATGTGTTTTTGTACCCTGACCCTACGGATCTGCGTGAGGGGTGCCGCCGAATTTCAGAAATGTAGCAAATCCCATGTGTTTTTGTACCCTGACCCCGCCGATCTGGGTGAGGGGTGCCACCGAATGTCAGAAATGTAGGAAATCCTATGTGTTGTTGCACCCTGACCCCGCCGATCTGCGTGAGGGGTGCCACCGAATGTCAGAAATGTAGGAAATCCGATGTGTTGTTGCACCCTGACCCTACAGATCTGAGTAAGGGGTGCCAGCAAATTTCAGAAATGTGGCAAATCCCATGTGTTTTTGTACCCTGACCCCGCCGATCTGCGTGAGGGGTGCCACCGAATTTCAGAAATGTGGCAAATCCTTTTTGTTTTTGGACCCTGACCCCGCCGATCTTCGTCGCGGGTGCCACCGAATTTCAGAAATGTTGCAAATCCCCTGTGTTTTGGGACCCTGACCCCGCCGATCTGCGTAAGGGGTGTTAATTTTTACCCACCCCAGCAATTCAGACAACACGCTCAGGGCGTGCTAAACCTGCCCGTTTGGGCCTCCCCCCCTCGCGCGGTCCATCAACAAGGAACAGTAAGCAGCAAGAAGTCAACAAGGAACAGTAAGCAGCAAGAAGCAGAACTGGAACAGTGGAAACTGGAAGCTGCAACTGGTACAGGAAACTGCGAACCTTCGTCCTACAGCCTGGTGGCCCCACAAGGGGGCCGGCGGATATGTATGCCTGCATCTATGTATATGTGCATATGTACATTCATACATACATGCATGCATGCATGAATGCATACATGCATACATGCATACATGCATACGTGCATGCATGCATGCATGCATATACAGATACATACACACATACATACATACATACATACATACAGACAGACAGACAGACATACATACATACATACATGCATGCATGCATGCATGCATGTATGTATACATACATACATACTTAAACTCACACATACATATATACATGTATACATGCATGCATACATACATGCACACACGTACATACACAGATGCACACACACACATATATGCACACATACGTACGTATGTACGTACGTACGTACGTACGTACGTACGTACGTAAATACACGCATACATACATACATACATACATACATACATACATACATACATAAGTGCATACATACATGCCTACAGACCTACACACATACGCACTTATATACATACCCATATACACACGTACATACGTACGTATGTACGTTCGTACGTACGTGCATACACACATACATATCTACACACATACATACACACAGACATACATACATACATACATTCATGCATGCATGTATACATACATACATACATAGTTTCACACATGCATGCATACATGTATACATACATGCATACATACATACACACACGTACATACACATATGCACACAAACATATGTGCACACATACGTACGTACGTACGTACATACATACATACAGACGTGCTTACATACATGCCTACATACCTACATACACACGCACTTACATGCATACCTACATACATACGTACATACGTACGTATGTACGTTCGTACGTGCGTGCATACACACACATATCTACACACATACATACATACACACATGCATGCATACACACAATATACATAAACACATACATACATCCATACAGGCAGACAGGCGGAGAAACAGACAGACAGACAGACATCCATGCATACAGACATCTATTTATATATATATATACATGCAAGTATATGTATTCACATATATTCAGCTATATGTATACATAACAAACTTGTAGAGTGAAGAAACACTGGCCCCGGGGAAAAGTTCGAAATGCAGGGAGGCGCCTGATGTCCAGGTCCAGGTCCTTAGCCTCGCGGTCAGGGACTCCTCCACGGATGCTGGGCGGTCTTGCCCGGATGCCCCGCGCCGAGAGCATCCGTGGGTTCGCGCGTCCTTGCCCAGACCACGAGGGCATGTCGTAAGTCGGGCCCGTCCCTCTACAGGAGGAGAATCCAAAACTAGTCCCAAACAAAAATAGTCTGGATACTATTTTCTTTTTCTAGATATTTTTGTTTATTTTCGGCGCATGTTCCCTACCGAGGCTCTGCCTAGAAGGGTTCTTACTCTCTGGGCTTAAAGGGGCCAGGCAGTGGAAAGCGCCCCGGGCGGTTCCCCCAGTATCCGCCCCGCGGTTCCCCCAGTTACGTCCGCTTAGCTTAGCGTCGCTTATCTCATCTCAGCTTAGCTTATTTCATCTTAGCTTAGCGTAGCTTCATCTTAGCTCAGGTTTATCTTAGCTTAGCTTACCTGAATATTAGCTTTGCTGAGCTTTAGCATAGCAGAGCACAGCATAGCATAGCGTAGCATAGCATAGCGCGGCACAGCATATCATAGCATAGCCCAGCATAGCATAGCATAGTGCAGCATGTCATTGCATAGCATAGCATAGCATATCATAGCGCAGCATAACATAGCGCAGCTTAGCATAGCATAGCATAGCATAGCGCAGCATAGCACAGCGCAGCATGACATAACATAGTTTTGCATATCATAGCAGAGCATAGCCTAGCATAGCATAGCGCAGCATAGCATAGCATAGCATAACATAGCATAGCATAGCAAATCATAACATATCATATCATAGCATAGCATAGCATAGCATAGCATAGCACAGCACATCATAGCATAGCATGGCATGGCATAGCATAGCATAGCATAGCAACTAATGCTGCTTTCCTAGGGGCTCCAACTTCTAGGTAGGGTCGCACTGGGGTAATTTTGTATATGTTGTATTTTCCGTCCAAAATCCGCCTGTAGGGGGACATGCCCGACCTAGGGCATGTCAGGGGTAACGTGAGGGGGGGTGGATAGCCAGGCGATCGCAAACATGGATTAAGGGGGCGTGGATTACCGACGGGTCCCGTTTCCCTGGGGAATCGCGGATTCCCGCCGCCGAGCGAGGCGGCACCGGCCGCACTTTGGGGAGGACACCTCCCCCGATCCATGGATTTGGCGACCGCGCGCCAAATCCATGGATCGCTATTCTATGTTTGCGCGCCTCCGAGCCCGAGATAGGCTCAGAGGGAGGTGCACCGACCTCCAATCGCCCTTTCATCGCCGATACGGGCCAGATGGCCCCGCCCAGGAACGAACGGATTCGCTATCGGGGGCACATCGCCGATCTACCGGGGACGCCTCGCGGGTTCCAGCTGGACGTTTCCCCCCACAGCGTTCCCTCTGAGGTGGGGTCGTGGCTCGGCTCCCTGGCGGCCCGCCACCTGGAACGCTCTTGACGAAGCGCAGCCGCTGGATGGCACCCTGAGGCGGTAAATCAGGGGAGGAAAAGACACCCGGACCTGACAGTTGGCGTTTGCTAAACGGCCTTGGGCTTTTACTAGGCAGCCCTGCCTTGTTCGATTCCCTCTCTGGGCGTGTTCACTAAACGGCCTCGCGTGTCGGGGTGATTCTTAGGGAGGGGGGGGGGGGGGTTCCCCTCCACTAAACCCGCCGAGCACTGACGAACACGTCCGAAAACCTCGCACCTGGAACCTCGCACATCGTCTCCCGCTGACGCCCCTCCTCAGCATGAAGTCGGGCATATCCCTCTACAGGAGGAATATTCGAAAATAGTTCTAAAAATAGTCTGGGGACAATTTGTCATTATACGTTTGCTAATTGTTGGGGATGTTTTGACTTTTTCTATTTGTCCTTCGAGAATCCGTCTGTAGCAGGACATGCCCGACCCAACCTCAGCAGGGACCTCGCGCCTAGAACCTCGCACCTGGAACCTCGCCGATCGCACCTGGAAAACGTCCGAAAACTGAGGCGGGAATTTATACACGACCACCGCCTGGGGGGTCAGTCTTCGGAGCCTCGGTAGGCGGTGGATCTGGACATGGTCGGGCCCCCGGGGGCCGAACCATATCCACATCCGCCGCCCGGTAGGGCACCAGGACGTCGGTTCCCGGGCGGTGGATCTGGATGAATCCCCGCCTCGCGCGAGAACCTCGCACCTGGAACCTCGCACATCGTCCCCGGCTGACGCCATCCTCCTCCTGCTCCTCCTCCTCCTCCTCCTCCTCCTCCTCCCTCCCCCTCCTCCTCTCCCCCCCTCCTCCCCCTCCTCCCCCTCCCTCCTCCTCCTCCTCCTCCTCCTCCTCCTCCTCCTCCTCCCCCTCCTCCCCCTCCTCCTTCTCCTCCTCCTCCTCCTCCTCCTCCTCCTCCTCCTCCTCCTCCTCCTCCTCCTCCCTCCTCCTCCTCTCCTCCTCCCCCTCCTCCCCCTCCCCCTCCTCCTCCTCCTCCTCCCCCTTTTCCAGTGGCTCTCCCTTCACTGCTACATTCCAGGAACGAGGCAGCTGCGCAAATGATCAATAAAAAACTGCTCTGTTGGGCTCCGCGGACGGGTGGCCGAGCACAGCGCCGCACACGAACCGTAGCTCCGCGGACGGGTGCCCGAGCCACAGCGCCGCACACCAGCCCAACACCTCTCTACTCTCATCAATAGAAGCCTGCAGGCATACGCTGTGAGAGCGCAAACTGATTGCTGGCAAAAGACAGGCCAGAACATCCCTGTTGTGGACAGTTCGCGTCGTCCGCAGGCGGAGCGATACCTGGCAGGCCGATCGCCTTGCCACGCCCTCGGACACAAGAATTGAGCCGGTCGCGCTTCCGAATGAAAGATCTGCTCAGCTGGTTGCCGCCGTCAACAGTGCACTGTGAAGAAATATCACGAATGTAATCCAAACGAGCTCGCTTGCGGAGACACGGTTGTCTCGACGGGCTGTTCACAACCTTGCACCGTGAAGAAATATCTCGGATGTAATCGAGACGAGCCCTCTTGTGAGAAAACGGTTGTCTCGGCTGACTATCTGATCGCACTGAATACTGCAGTTCAATATCACGGATATACTTGAGTTTCAGGACAGAGTGATGCACGGAGGGTACGGCTCCGACTGGCACGGAGGAGAATACCGCCGCGCCGCACGAACATCGAAAGCCCTCAATTGACGAACTCACGTCGATCGGGACCCACCGCCCCGCCCCAGGAATGAACTCGGCTGCCCCCGCGCGAAGCACATGGCCTCCAGGAAAGGCTGGCCGCTGAGGAGGAGGGCGGAACTCCGCTGCATCCGCTCTGAGCTCGTTGGTCTGCCTGCCAGCCTTGGATACAAGGAGACGGTCTAATACAGCCGATTACCACACGCAGCCGCCACTGAGGGCGCGTGGCGGGCAATCACCCTGGCCTTCCAGCAACTTGCACACCACGGGAATGAAAGAATGCCCCTCGCTGTGCCCAGGACCGCCACCTCCAAGGCGGGGGCCTTTCTGCGCCTGGCGCCACTCTGAGAGCGGCGCATCTGCGCAGGGGCACTGCTTGGCGTGCAAGGCCACGTTCCGGATGAGCTTCTGCGTCCCCTCCACCGTGAGGCCGGCCACCTCCGCCGCCAGCACGGGCCTCGCGAGGGCCTCTCGCCGAGAGACCTCTGAGTCGGCACCGAGGGCGTTGATGAGGGCAGCCTGCAGCTCCCGTGCACGTTGGAGTTCGACTCGAACCCCGATGAGTTCTGCAGTGAGCTTCTGAATCAAATTGTCGGCACAAGCGCGCGCCCCTGCCTTGCCTCTCAGCGCCAGATACTCGCCAAGCGCCGCAGAGGCTCCCGCAGCCACCATGCTCGCACACCCGACCGCCGCGCCTGGGGGGTTCGAGCCAGCTTGAGCCAAAATGGCTACGGAAATTCTCCTCCCCCTCCTCCTCCCCCTCCTCCTCCTCCTTCTCCCCCTCCTCCTCCTCCTCCTCCCCCTCCTCCCCCTCCTCCTCCCCCTCGGCGTGGACCGCGGGCGCGCCCGCCGCGCCCGCCCAAGGCTCCCCCGCGCCCGGCACCGGCGAGCCCCACGCCTCCCGGGGGCGCGAGAGCTTCGCGGCCGACTTCCTGCGCGAGCTCGCGCAGGCGGGGCCCGCAGTCAGAAAGAGTCCAATTCGATGCTCGTTTCGGGGACCCTTCCTTTGGTGGTCCCCAAACGTGGTGGTGAGAACACCCGGTGGTGAGTTTTGGGCGATTTGGGTAATGGTTTTCGAGCGCTGGCTGGCCCAGGAAACGCAAAACCTCGTGGCGACCGCGTGTCCCCAAACCCGGTGGTGACCCAAACTTATTTCTTTGGGGAAGCGGGGTCACCACCGGGTGTCTCACCACCTGGTTTGGAGACCACCAATTCATGGAGCCCACCTAACGGATCTGTTCGACCCCAGTTCGACTCAGGTTCGACTCAAGTTCGACTCAGGTTCGACTCAGGTTCGACTCAGGTTCGACTCAGGTTGGCCTCAGGGTCGACCCACATCGACCGACGTTCGACGCAGCTTCGACGCACGAGTGGAGCGAGTGGCTCCAGGAAGGTCCCCAGAACGAGCATCCAAGTCCAAAAATAATGTGTGGACGATTTTTCTAGTAGTTTGACTCTTTGGGGGTAGCTTCGACCTTGTTTGATTTTCTTCAGAATCCCCATGCAGGAGGACATGCCAGACGCCTGTTCCTCTACGTAGCACCCCGCAATTGCGGATAAGAGTGAGGGGGCCAAAAAGAGTCAAAAAAGAGTAAAAAAATAATAACAGGTGGACGATTTTTCTAGTAGTTTGATTCTTTTGGGGTATATTCGACATTGTTTAAAGTTTTCTTCCAAATCCCCCATGCAGGAGGACAGGCCAGACGTTCCGTACCATCAGTGGTTTTGGTTTGAAGTCGGGCCTGTTCCTCTAACAGTAGGGACATACCAACATATTGTCTTTTATATAAAAGGGGGACGATTGTCCCACCATGTTTGACAATGTTTGGAGTATGTTTTAAGTATTTGCCCTTCTTGTTGTCCAAAATCCGCCTGTAGGAGGACATGCCCGACCTAATACTCGCAACAACAATGATTTTAGGCCTGAAGTGGGGCCCGTCCCTCTACATAAGGAGTATTCAAACATAGCCACACAGATAGCCTGGGGACGCTTTTTTGGGGTATGTTGTTGGATATGTTTGAAACGATTGTTCGAAGATGTCTTATTTCTCGTCTAAACCCCGCCTGCAGGAGGACATGCCCGACCTAATGTTTGCCTCTTCGCCGAGGCCATCTCGAACGCTTTGACTGGTCGCGACGCGCCCCCGTCCAGGTCCAGGGGGAGGGGGTAGGCGGAGGGGTCAAGACTCCCTCCCCGCCCGCAAACCGTCTCGCTCACTCCCACCCGCCCTCCCAACACATACGTAGCACCCGAGCCTGGCCCAAGCCGCAGCATATTCAGCAGTCGCCTTTGGATGGGCAGCTACTGGGCGCGAATCCGCCGCCGCCGCCGCCGCCTCCGCCGCCGCCGCCTCCGCCGCCGCCGCCGCCGCCGCGCCGCCGCCTCCGCCGCCGCTGTCCGCCGCCGCCGCCGCCGCCGCCCGCCGCCGCCGTCCGCCGCCGCCGCCGCGCCGCCCACCGCCGCCGCTGCCGCCGCCGCCGCCGTCGCCCCCGCTGCCGAATCGCCGCCGCCGCAGCCGCTGCCGCCGCAGCCGCTGCCGCCACCGCTGCCGCCGCCGCCACCGCCGCCGCCACCGCCGCAGCCATCGCAGCCCCTGCCCCCGCCGCAGCCGCCGCAGCCGCCGCCGCCAAGTGTACTCTGTATTGTTTTTTTGACAGGGGTGGTGGGGGGAGGCCGCATCGGGTTCGCTGCGCATGCTCCGACTTTGAGGCAGAGTGTGTGTTTGCATGCTTGTTTTACAAGGGATGGTGTGGGGGGGCAGCATTGTACCTGGTTGGCTCCCCGTCGCCTGGGGGAGGGGGTGTATATTAATAGTGAACAGTGATATATCCCTCCCCGAAGGGGAAGAACGGGGCTTGGAAGAGGAAGCGCTCCAAACCACTGACGCCCTACAGGGCTGGTGGTATTAGGACCCGATTGGTCCAAACCTCGCGACCCGCACCACGATTCCGCCCATATTACGACGCATAGCCGAGGCGGGGACCATAACACGGCCCATATCGTGATTCCGACTCTGCGACGATCCGATGTCCAGAGTGTTGGTTGAAGCAGCGGTAGTTGGTTTTCCAGGGGGGGAGCCCTCACGGCTGGACGCAACCCGCAATTGATTTTGGGTAGCCGTTGTCTCAAGTTTCGTGGCCCCACAGGGAGTTCCACCCAAGGCCTCAGGAGGGGGTTTTGTATGTGATTCTCCACAACCCCTTCATACGCTTCGTAGCCCCACAGGGAGCTCCACCGAAGTCTTGGAAGGAGTTCTGCAGGTGGTTCGCCACACCCCGCACACGTTTAATGGCTCCATATGGAGCTCCATCGAAGGCCTAGGAGGGGGTCTGGCATGTGTTTCTCCACACCCCTCACGCGTTTCGTTGCCCCATGGGGAGCTCCACCGAAACCGCCAGGGAGGGATTTTGCATGTTGTGCTCCGCGCCCCTCACACGTCGCGTGGCCCCACAGGGGGCTCCTCCGAAGCCCCCAGGAGGGGGTTCTGCATATGGTCCTCCACGCCCCTCACATGTTTCGTTGCCCCATAGGGCGCTCCTCCGAAGCCCCCTGGTTTGAGTTTTGCATGTGGTTCTCCACACATTCCTCGCACGCTTCGTGGCCCCATGGGGAGTTCCACCGAAGCGTTCAGGGAGAGGGTTTGTAGGCTGTTATCCACACCGCTCACACGCTTCTTGGCCCCACTGGAAGCTCCACCGAAGCCCCCAGCGGGGGGGAATTGAATGTGGGTCTCCACAACCCTCGCACGCTGCGTGGACTTTTAGGGAACTTCACCGAAGGCTCAGGAGGGGGGTCTCGCACTCACTTCGGCTCACACCTCGTACGTTTCGTGGCCCCATAGAGAGCTCCACCGAAGCACCCAGGAGGGGGTTTCGCATAATAGTAGTAGTTTTCGTATTCATTGTTTTGCCGATCGGCGCGAACCCTCGCACCCCCCCTCCCCACCCTCCATGGAGTAGATCTTGGGTAGATCTTGGCTGTTTTTGGCAAAGCAGGCGGAGTATCCCCCGTAGGACGCATTGCTGCAAACAGTCGCATTAAGCAGAGGTCCGGAGCCAGTCACCCCCCCTTCTCCCCTTCCGCCCAATGTCGAAACGCCGAAAAAGAAACGTTCACGCGCGGTTCTCCACCCATGTCGACACACCCCTCACACGCGCCATGGCCCCATAGTGAGCTCAACCACCGGCCCCAGCAGGGGATATCGCCTTCGGTTCTCCACCCATGTCGGCACACCCCTCACATGCTTCGTGGCATCATAAGGGGGCTCCGCCGAGGCGCCACAAACATGGGTTGTGCAAGCAGTTCTCCACCAATTTCGGCGCACCACTCACACGTCTGGTGCTCCACTGGGAGCTCCACGATGGGGGGAGCTCAGCGGTTTTCTAACCCATTTCGGTCAGAGTGAGGGGGCCGAACGGTCATTCATTGTCCCCGGGTGCGTGGCTGAAGTGGGCGTCCGTGGTGAGGATTCTGCTTGTTGCGCTGTTGCGTTGTTGTTGTTTGTTTGTTGTCGTCGTCCCACCCGCGACCCACCCGCGACCCACCCCGCGACCCACCCCGCGACCCACCCCGTGACCCACCCCGCGACCCACACCGCGACCCACCCGCGACCCAACCCGCAACCCACCCGCGACCCAACCCGCGACCCACCCGCGACCCACCCGCGACCCACCCGCGACCCACCCCGCGACCCACCCGCGACCCACCCGCGACACACCCGCGACCCAACAGCGACCCACCCGCGACCCACCCGCGACCTAGCCGCGACCCATTTGCGACACCCGCGATCCACCCACAACGGTTTCACGAAAAAATCGGAACCTGCGGCGGGCTTTTTGTACGATTTGAGAAACTTTGGTGCCTGCGGCGGACTTCTCCAGAGTCTCGCAGATTGCCGACGTCCCCACCGCCCCCTCACTCTTATCCGCATCTGCGGGGCGCGACGTACACCCCTCACATACTCCGTGCCCCCACAGGGAGCCCCACCGAACGCCCCAGTGGCAGGGCCAGCATGCGTCACAGCGTCCATGTCGGCACACGTCTGCAAACGTCCCGTTGCCGTTTATGGGATCTCCACCGAAAGTGGTGCCCACAACGGTGCATTCTCACTTGCACATGGCTGGGTCCTTGCCCAGCATATTTGTTAGTTCGATGCTGACCGCCCCTGCACGTAGAAGACGATGATCCTGGCGACGGACCGTACGAGCAGATTGGGTCAGAGCACGGCTCCGTATCGCCAAGGGATTGCATTTCGGGTCTGGCGATGACCTGGCTTGTCGGGCCCGCCGCAGGGGGTGCGCAGCATGGATGCGCGGGGGCACACGTGGGGCTGCCCAGAGCGAAAAGATTCGGTTTTCTTGGCCTGAACCTCCCCCCACCCCCCTCCCCCCCTTCTGGACAGCCTGGGCTGTCGCCGAAAAAACGACGAGCGATCTCCAACGCATCGCCGATGCGTCGGCGACGCGCGCGCCGCCAGCTGCCAGGCGGAGGACGACCCCGAGCTCGCCCGCGCCGCCGCCGCGGACGCCCAGCGGGCGGTCGTCGGCCTGCTGCGGGAGCAGCTCGCGGAGGAGTCCCGGCGCCGCCTGCAGGCGGAGGCCCGCTGCGAGGGCCTGGAGCGCGGGGGCCGAATCGAGGCAGAAGTTGACCCGGTGTAAATCGACCGCGCGCGCGCTCTTACATCGACAGCGATTTGGAAGAGAAGATATGTGGGTGGAAAGCACGGCGGCGATGATGCGCGCACCATGGTTACGAGGCGTTTTGTGAGTCTGGGGGTGAGGGGAAAGCGTGTCCTGATGAAGAGAACTTCTGGCTCTCAATGGCAAGTCCGTTTTTCCCCTGAAAAGACCGTTCTGTCTTGTTTCTTATAGCGGTCGATTCTTAATTAGAACTTTCTGTTCTTTCACACGCAGCCGTTTTTTACTCCACTTGAGCCGGGTGGGTTTGCTGGCGCGTTGGGAGTCTCGCGGGGCAGAGCACGGCCATCCCAAGGAAGCGCGCGCAGTACACGGATCGAAAGGCCTTCGAGGGGAAATATAAGTCCGGCTACGCCGTCGGTTTCCTCTCGGTCAGAAGTTGGAGCTGGCTGGGGGTCCGAGGTGGCCCGGCACTGGCTCCGGCGAGCAGGAGGGACGCGGGCGAGGTTCGAGGTGCTGGGTTCGGGAAGGTGTTCTCTGCCCTTGTCGGTGTTCCCGAGCCCTACGGGACCGTCAAAGACGGATCAGCTGGACACCGCGGGAGGGGTCCGGGGTCCGGGGGGCGATTTTTTTTCCGGGCCCCCGGAGACCAGGACACAGATCAGCTGGACACCGCTCCCGAACAGACTAGCCAGGACATTGGCTAGTCGGGGAAGCGACACCCTTTCCTGCAATGATGTCAGATTTGGTCGTCCAGTGCAGGTTCTTGCTGCTGCTCTGCGGGATTCGAGTCCTTGTCCGGGTCTAGGGGGTGTGTTTTTGCGTGCTTTGAGAGCCCGTGTCCGGGTTGATTCCGGAAGTGTTGCAGTGCAGTTTCTGTGTCGTGCCGCCGTCTAGCAAACATGGTTTCGAGGCATGTTGGAGGTCCTGGTCTAGCGTGTCGGGGTTTGCAGGGCCCTGATTTCTCGGCGGATGTGCCTTCATTGCATCCCCTCTTGACCGATTGCCGCGGGGCACAGCCAGCTCAGAGCCCCGGGCCGCCTCCAAAGGGTAGAGTGGCAATCTCGAAGCAACTGCGGCAGCATCCGCATCTTCGTCAGCAGCTGCATCGATCAACGTACGCTCGGATGCAGCTCCTAAGAGCTCAAATTCTGATTTTTACCCTGGTCTGACACCCAGCTAATTCCGGCTTAATTCCGCTTACCCATCGGTCGGATAAAGTAGGTAGAAGCATGAAGTAGGAAGGCGGATAGAGTAGATTGGGCCCAGGTCCGCCCAGAGAGCAACACGACGCAGCAGAAGCATATCAGTTCTCGAAGTAGGAAGGCGCTTGAAGTAGATTGGGTTCTGGGAATCCCAAAAAGCCTACTTTCAACGACCGATGGGTAATCCTGCTTAATCCCGCTTAGTCCCGCCAGATCCGGCTCAAGTCCGCTTATCCCGAGGCCCCCTCCAGCGTGAGGGGCCCCCGGATATGGCCTACTCTCCCTTGGCCCTTCCGACAAAGACCTCCCAGCAGTTGTCTCCTAACTTAATGGAGGATGACGATTAATAAATGACCGGGGGTCGTGTTCACGCGGCGGCGCCCGGGATGACGATTAGAAAAAAACGGCCGCGGGCTGGAATACAATTTTTTTAATTGTTCTCCTCTAGTCAGATTTTTTTTTTGCAGAAATAGCAGAAAACTATGTGTTGAATCGTTCTCTCCCATTTTTTTATGAATCGTCATCCCGCATTACGCGTGGACATGCCCACATCGAAGTTCACATCACCAGAATTCGCCCAGGGAGCTCGCGGCGAAGCCTCACGCCACGTGCTCTCGAAGCTCGCCCTGCCTGCGGCTGGGTGAGGGGGGGGGGCGCCTGGGCGTCGCAGGCGGAGCCCGAGGCGGGGAGGGCCGCCGGGAGGGCCGACGGGCGGCCGCACCACGGGCGTTCCGGGTTGGACCGACGCCGGCGGCCACTCTCGAATCGGGCATGCCCCTCGACAGAAGGAATGTGCAAACACAGTGCGACAATAGTCCGGGGATTGTTTTGTCCACCAGTTCTGACTCTTTCCGAATGTGTTCGGCCTTTCTTGAGTCGGGCCTGTCCCTCGACAGAAGGAATGTCCAAGCACAGTGCGACAACAGTCTGGGGATTACTTCTCTACCAGTTCTGAGACTCTTTCCGAGTGTTTTCGTTTGACTACTGCTCATGCTTGCTCCCAGCGTCCGCCTGCAGGGGGACAAGCCCGACGCAAGGCCGTTCGCCCAGCACGGAGCGCCGATACTTCAAGGTTCAGCGGTCCATGCGGTGACGGAAACCAGCGCCGATCGAGGTCGTCACGTCACGACACGAGCATGCCCTGGGCTCGGGGGGGGGGGGACGCACGGACCCCCAGTCTCTCGCTGGCTGGCGCGTTCGCCGTCTTCCGCATATGCTTCTCGGTCCCTTTCTCCCACTCGGCCGCCGCGCAGCGCAGACCTCGACCGCCAGAAGCCGCTGGCTCTCTGTGGTGATCACCGGCGTGGCGTGAGCAAGCCTGGGCGCAGAAGCCGCCCACTGATCCCTGGCGGGTGCCCTGCGGTCGAAGGCGAGCACGTTGCACCCATACATGTAGTCGTTCGCACCAGTCCGCGCAGAGCTCTTGGATCCGCGCTGGGCCCTCTGGTGGCGCCTCCAGCGCCGCTCGGGGCGCGCTCTGCGCACCAGGGAGGGGCGTCGAGCGCTTCTCCAAGAGATCCGCGCGGACCTCGGAAACAGCTTGTGCTGACAGTGCTGTTTTCAATACATGCTCCGCGTGCGGATCATGTATTAAACAACAAAAGGATTTAGTATTAAAAACAACGATGAGTTCATGCATAGATTTATTGATACATCAATCCTGTATTAAGAATCCTATATTCTTAAGAATCCCATGTATTAAAAACTGCCCTGCATGCAGCTTCTTGCTCTGGAGCGCTCGCCCCGCCCGGGAGCGTGTGTGGTCTCTCGGCATCGGCGGGCGCCTCTCGCCGATCCGTCGGGGACGCAGTTTCCTCTGGCTGCACCCTGCCACCCTGCGCAGAGGGCTCGCTTCGATTCCTCCGTGTCGATGCGAGGATTCGGCTTCGATGGCTTCCGATTCCGCTTCGGTTCGATGCCGGATTCCGGTTCGGGATCCGATCTCTCAGTGGAGGCCTATTAGCCTGCCGATGTCTGCGATGCGACTTTTCCCGCCTCGGCTGCCGATTTCCGCCGATCCGATTCATTTCGATCGCCGATCCGACGTATCGATTCGGCGCTGGGCTCTCCTGCATGCGGCGCGCGAGTCGATGCCTCGAGCGCCGGAGAAACGCAGCAAGTCTTAGCCAGGCCTGTTGCCGAGGGCCCACGGCACAAACGGGGGCCTGTGCGGGGTTGGCAAGCGCTCGAGCAGCTGCCCAGACATCCCTCGGTGTGATGCTGTTCCACCCGCGGCCCTACAGCAGTCCCGACCGCTTCCGCGGGGGAGGTGGTCCTGGGGAGGAGGAGGACCGAGGAAAAGGGGGGGAGGGAGCGGCGACGACGACGACGACGACGACGACGACGACGACGACGACGACGACGACGACGACGACGACGGCGACGGCGACGACGACGACGATGGCGACGACGACGACGACGGCGACGACGACGACGAGTCAAACGGAGCAGCGTCAACGGCCTCTTCGGGAAAGGAGGGGAAGCGGCGACGACGACGGGGACAGGCTCTACCATACGCCGACAGGGTCGGCGGATGTTGATGGCTCCGGGGCCCGAAAACAACACCCGAGGGCCGATATCGACGAAGGACTGCCCGGATTGAAAACATCGTGTCGTCGGAGATTTCGGCTTGTCAGCCGCCCACGATCCGATTCGATTGCCATTCGATTCGCCAGTTGGGGCCGCGATTTCGGGTCGATTAGCGTTCGTTCTAACGGGTGGCATCGGCCGGGGCCAGCCAAAGCCCGGCGCGGCGATCCGCTTTCGGTTCGATTCGGGACGATTCGTTAGCGTTCCGATCATGTTTTGATCCGATGCGATTTCGCGATTCGATCCAGCTCAGGCCTGCCCGTCGGCGATGCATCGCCGATCCCAGGCCGGAGTCCGCCCAAAATTGGCCCCCAGACCCCTCCGAGGGTCCATCGTGGCCCGTGTCTCGAAGCGGATCCAGCAGTTCGAGTGGGGGATCGCTTACAAAATTCATTCACCCTCAGAATTGATTTGCTCGCCGAGGCTACGAGAATACGTAGGATGACCCGTACATCTGCGAATACTCCTACGCATTTCTTTCATAACGTCGACGCGAAGATCAACTTTTGGCGTAAAGCCATCCTGTCGTCGATCCCCTGCTCGAGCAGCGGCGGCGAGCAGCCCGGCAGAGGCCCACCCCGCCCAGAGGAGCGTGCGCCCTCGGCACCGGAGGCCCATCGCCGATCTATCTGTCGGCGGTGCATCGCCGCGCCCCGGCTGGTGCCCCTCCTTTTAGGCCTCCTATGTCGGGGGCGGAAAAGAGGGGGGTGATGACTAGGGGGGGGGGGGGAATATCATGGCGGGGGCCATGATATTTCCCCAGATTTTATAGCGCCTCTTCTTATTTCATTACGTCCCTGGCCCCCCCGCTGGGCCGCGCACATGCCGCCGGTCATGATTTGCACCCACCCCTCTTGGACACCCCCCTCTTTGCCGCTCCCGACTATAGTCGGGGCGCATTGGCAGG
The DNA here is from genome assembly GCA_963575745.1 of Prorocentrum cordatum. Taxonomy (NCBI): domain Eukaryota; class Dinophyceae; order Prorocentrales; family Prorocentraceae; genus Prorocentrum; species Prorocentrum cordatum. The sequence goes on along the minus strand of CAUYUJ010018342.1, from coordinate 126,954 downwards.
TCGACCCTGCAAACACAAGGGTACTCGCGTGTCCTGTCCATCCCTTCTCGTGTCCTCTGCGTGCTCCTTGTGGTCTGTGGTTGTTGGAGGTCATGTTACCGTCGGCAGAGTATCGTGTCCTGTCGCGTGTTCTCTCGTATGCGCTCCGACTGCAGATGGGGTCGGAGTAGATGGGGTCGGAGGATCGCGACGCATCGCCGATGCAGCGGCGATGCACTTGCGATGCGGCTCAGTGTGGGGCCCAATTTTCTCCATGCCCACGTCGCCGATGCATCACTGACGTCGCCAGTGCATGTCTGATGCATGGCCGATGCATCGCCGATGCATCGCCGATGCATCGCCGATGTATCGCCGATGCGGCGCGATCCTCCGACCCCACCTACTCCCTCGGACGCCACTCCTGGGAGGTCAATTTTTTTTGTTGCCCTGCCCAGAATCCGGTTTAATCCGGCCTATTCGTGCTTCATCCCGCTGAATTCCGCTTGCTCCGGCCCAATCCCGCTCTATCCGCAGCCTCATCCGGCGCAGCAGCCCCCCAGTGGGGCTTAATCTTCTTGCATTCTTCTGGCGAAAACCTCCCAGTAGTTGCCTCCTGAAGCTCCGACCCCATCTGGGAGGCCTCTACCTGCTCAGAATGTTCGGAAGGCCCCCTGGCCTTTGAGAAGTTTTCTAAGCCTTCCCCGAAGACAGACAAAAACTCCTCTGAAGACGAGGGGGCTTCTGAGAAGTCCCGCCGCCTTCTGCGAAGGCCTCCTCTTTCTCCTTTGCCCCCCTCGCTCGCCGCCAAATCTAGGAGGCCTCTGCCTCCCTCCGACGAAAACCTCCCAGTAGTTGCCTCCTCATACTCCAAGCTTATCTAGGACTACGATGCCCCATCCCACTTTAGCCTTGATCGCCAAGAAAGTGCCGACATCTGAGGGTTTTCACGCGTCGGGCCCTGGGAGGCGATACCCGTCCGACGCCCCGTTTCGATACTGCCCCGGGTGCTCGACCTGCTCCTGGGGATGTGGTCCTGCAGGACCCCACGCCGGGAGCAACAGACATCGGGGAGGCCTCCTCCTCCTCCTCCTCCTCCTCCTCCTCCTCCTCCTCCTCCTCCTCCTCCGCCTCTGCCTCCCCCCCGCGCGCCGGCGACGCCCCCGCCGCCGCAGGAGCAGGAGCTGCTGAGGCCGCACGGCGCCCGGGCCGCGGAGGCCACGGGCCGGAGGTCCCGGGCGCGGCCGAAAGCCCCTGAAATCCAGCCGGCGATCTGGCTTCGACCAGTCCCTTCGGCATAGCAAATCGGAGGAGGAGGAGGAGGAGGAGACGGAGGAGGAGGAGGAGGAGGAGGAGGAGGAGGAGGAGGACTATGCAGGACTATGCAGGACTATGCATGCCGGGCGACAACGACAGTCGACTCCGCTGGGTATCGGGGAGCCCTGCAGGATGGCGCTCGTGATCTTTTACTGGCCTCCCGAAGGGCGTCGCATCACTTTGCCATTTACGCCACCTGCAGAGCCCCCAAGAAACCTGGATCAAAGCCAGACGAGTTACTGGACGTATTTGGAAATCTCGGCGTCCCGAACGTGCTGCGGGGGCCCCCCCACGTGCGGATATAAACCTCGGGCGATCCTCGCGAGGTTTTGCGCACCTTTGGGGGAGGCCCTGCATCTGTCAACCAACCACCTTGGGTCGGACGTGGCAGTTTTGCCACACACCGTGCAAAACGTTAATCCAAAGCGGCCCCAGAAAGAGAGCTTGTGGCTCGAACACAAAAGCTTGCCCGACACTATCTGGGGGCCGCGAAGCGGTGAGATGCCCTGGCCCTGGGGCTTAGGGCAGCACCTTGACTGGCACCCTTCTCGAATTGACTCACTGGTTTCGAACTGGGAACAGACCGTGCAGAAATACTTCGCACCAACCTTCCGCCACTGGTGCTCGCTGGCTCGCAAAATCCTGGTCAGGATGGGGAGACGCTGGGCCACAGGGGCCTCGGGCCGAGTCGCGGTCCAGGGATCGGCAAGGATACTCGCGACAAGAGCTCTCCGAGCCCGTCGTCTGACCAGGGCGGCCTTGGCATCGCGGCGGTCGGTGTCGGGATTCGTGAGACGACTCAGTTGGCTCGCCTGGGCTCCTAGGCCCGCGAGTGCGTCAGCACACGCATTGCCTACAGCGTTGCGAAGGGCCTCCTCGGTATTCACGTCCCTGGCCTCAACGTGGGCAGGGATCCACAGTACGCGAATGACTCTATCTCCCGCAGCCTCCAGGATCCTGGTCCAAAGGTCGACGTTCGCGGGAGGGGTCGAGGAAGCAAGGAGGAGCGGGACTCCTTTGGACCAGGCCTGGGCTAGGGCCAGGTGGTCCGTCATATATCGGATCTTCCCTGGGATTCGCTCCAGGGCGGCGAGACAAGCAGAGAGCTCGGCCCTCGGGACCGTCTGGACCCGCCCTTCCAGGGAAGACGAAAAACCAACGATAGGGTCCAGAGCACCAGGGGCCAGAGAAACGAAACCAAAGCCAGCGCGTCTGCGGCGCCAATCACTGCTATGCTCACCGCCCGACCCGTCTCTGAAAATCTCAGCGAATCCCTCCTCGTCGCGTGGGATCCTCGAGATGTCCCCGAAGCTGTCCGTGATGGGTGGGGTCTCGTCGAAGACGGGTATAGTGTCAGCTGCCGCGGGGACGCCGCGGAGCCAGAATGACGGGGAGGCCTCGTGGTTCGCGAACGCCTGTGCGGTGAGGAAGTCGCTGTCCGTGTAGTCGTCGTGGTCGCAGTTGGCTGCGCACGTCCATATTCTGTGGAAAATAGATTCATCTTGATCTCCACATCTCGGGCAAGTTGGGGAAACTTCGTACCCTGCGGCAGCCATCCGTGTACGTGTCCACTGGCCGCCCGTCGTGACCACCGTGTTGAGCACGATCTCGCTGTACTGCTCCTTGTTGGCGAAACGGCGGTGCTCCTGCTTGATCATGCTGAAATCTCCTCCGCTGTGGAGGTCGTCACCTGCTTCATGTCTCGAAGCCCGAGTCCAGAGAATTCTGTCAACTGAGCTGTTGATATCGCTGAAGATCTCCGAGTAGTCCGCGTTCAGCTTCTTGAAGTCCTCGTCCTCCCTTGCTGGGATCAGCCAACTCTTGCCAGCGTCCGTGTCCCACTGAGTCGCCGAGATCGGGTCCCAGTTTATCTCGAGGAGGGTGGCTATGGTTGCTCCCACTGGGCCTCGGACGATCCTCCACTTGCGTTGGCCCGCCTTCCGTATGCGGCCGAGGATCTTGTCCCAGGATTGCCGAATCCTGTCGTGGATGCCTGGGCACTGGCGCCACATGGTCAACCACGCTGCTATCTGCTGTTGCCTGGTACTCTTAGCGGGGTCGTCGTCGCCGTACTCGATGGCCAGGGCAGTCGTCAAGCATCTCCCTGGTCCCACTCCAGAGGCGGCTGCAGCAGCTTGACGTCGGAGGCGTAACACTTCGTATTCAGGAAGCCCGTGGTGCTGGTGTGAGTAGGTCCCAGACGGCATGGCACCCGTTCTCCATAGACCTTGCGATTCTCTCTTTAATCTGGCTATTCTCCTGATTCTGTGAATGGCTGCGGACCGCCTGCTAGCCTTCGCCATTCGCCTGCGTGCTGCGGCCCTGGCGCGAGCCCGTCCTGAGGCAACGTCGGCCCCCAAGTCCGTGGCAGCCTGGGCAGAGGTGGCCCGAATGCCTTTTCCCCGAAGTGCTCGCGCCACTCTGTTGGCGATGATGCTCGCGCTGGCGACCACGACTGTCTTGGGGCTGATCGTGGGGCCCTCGAGTTGCATGTCGTGGCCGATGGAGGTGCCAGCTTGGACCAGAGTGGTCTCCACGTTGCTGGCCGTGCCCTCGCTGCGGATGATCGTGTCGTCTACGAACGTCTTCATCATGATGCTGAACTGGTACTTGTCGTGGGCGCGCTGGAGGATGGGGCCCAAGAGAACCTTCGCCAACTTGCCGCCGTGTGGGGATCCAGCCACTAGCGACTTCCCGATCTTGATCGGCCTGCTGATCCACTGGCGCTCCTTCAAGCACCGCGGGGCGAGGAAGATCTGGAGCTCCATCGCGAGGGCGACTGCAGGGAAGCCCTGCCTCAGGCCGGCCTGGCAGAGCTTTGTGATGGAGATGCTGTCGTAGAACTGCTCCAAATCTAAAAGGATGGTCGCGCAGCTGATGCCCATGGTGAAGCAGCACTCGTCCATGCAGGCCCTCGCCAGTGAGGCTTGCAGCGGGCTGCTCCCCTTGATGGCCGTGTCCCAGAACTCACCAAGCTTGTCGCTCCACCTCTCGCTCAACGGGTGACGGAGCTTGGACCAAACCTTCATCGTGTACGGGAGCAACCCCAGGATCCTGTCGCCTCCCTTCGGCTTGGGGGCGACCGCGCCTATGACCGTGTAGAGTTGGTAAGGCCACATGAGGTGCTTCTCGCAGAGGTTGAGGACTTCCAGCATCTGTCTGCGTCCTGGCTCTAGAAGTCGTTGCACCTCCAGCGGGCCGAGGTTGTCAATACCTCTGGACTTCTTCGGGTTCTGCTTCGCTAGCAGGTGGTCGAGGTGCTCCAGCTCGAGCGGGTGAACGTCCTCCCTCTTGGCCTGCTCCGCGACGTACTTCAGGCCGTCGAGGATGCTCTTGGGGTCGGCGCTGGAGTCGGACCAGACGTTCTCCCAATAGTCGGCGCGGCGGTCCATGATCTCGCACGGTGTGGCGTAGGTGCTGCCCTCGTCCCCGCAGTGCTCGTCTCGCCGAGTGGCAGCTGGTTTCACATGTCGGTGAAGCGCACCTGGAGCCTGCTTCCACATGCGAGTGACCCAGCTGGCGAAAGCCCGCCTGCCGTTGGCGAGCCCTATGCCCACCGCACGGGCTTGGAACCTTAGGCCGATCTCCAGGAGGCCCTGGAGCGCGTCGATGTGCTGCCCGTTCAAATCGGCAATGGCCTTGGTCCAGTCATCCAGGACCCTCTTATCATCTGGCCCCGCATACTTGGCGAGGAAGTTGTTCTCGGTGGCAGCGTCCAGCAGCTCCTTCATCATGTTTGCCATGCGCACATAGTCCTGCTCCGCGAACTTGCGCCTCATTAGCTGATATCTGGCGATGATCGTCGTGGCCAAGTGCCACCATTCCAGCATCGGATCCCGCATGTGTGCGCGGGCTGGGGCAGCACGGGCCCTGCGCCAGGTGATCTTGTACTCGCTGGCCCTGCCTTCGTACTGCTTCCAGTCGGTCTCGGGGATGTCGTGGTGCTTGAGCGTGGCCTTCTCTACTGTCTGCACCCAGTCGCCGAACGCTCTGGCGACCTGCTCCTGCGCCTCGGGGTCGCGGGTCAGCAGGAAGTGGGAGGAGGGGGAAGTGTTCGAGTCGGCGCACTTTTTCCTCACCTCGTTGTCCTCTCCCAGGCCTGCCACCGTGACGGCTGCGGCACGCCGTACTTCGAGCGGAATGTCGAAAGTCACCGAGTCGTTGCTGTCAGTGTCCGCCGTGGTCGGCCAGCTGTGGGGCTCTTCGTAGGCGTCCTGGAGCTCCTCCTGGAGTCTGGCCTTTGCGCGCTGGCGCCGCTCGACTATCGACTTCTGGCGCTTGCTGTTCGGGTCCGCCTTCTTCACTTTTCGCCCCGCCGTCGGGAGCTGCTTCGGTATCCGCATAGCTCGGTGCCACCAGTGCTGCTTCCCCGCACGTATGGAGAGCAGGAGGCCCACGTGGGTCTTCCAGGGGACCTCGGGCACGGCTTCGAGCTTGAGGGAGCCGCCGGACCCGCTCTTGCAGATCCCGTAGTCGATGAGGGAGCCGCACCCCAGGTTGCACGTGGTCTTCGTGTTCTCAGGGAGGAACAACTGGCCGCCAATCTTGCGAAGCCACTTGGTTCCAGCCCATGCCTCTGGCGGGTTGTTCCAGTCGGCCAGACCAACCCACGGGTCGGATATCATGTTGATGAAGCTGGCTAACCTGATCATCATCTTCTCGTTGACGCCCTTCATGCCGTGCTTCGGCTGCATGTACGCGGAGATGACCACTATGTTGCCTGCCTTCGTGTGCCACGTCGTGGGGCAGAAGCCTTGAAAGGGGTCGACTGCGGATCGCTCTATCTCGTGCTTGCGCCACCCCTCGAACGACGTCGTGGCCAGTGAGCGCTTGGATATGATCGCCTCGCCGCCCGTCGTGCCCGCAGTCGATCGGCCCGACGGCACTGCAGCTGTGGCGGTGGCTTTCCAACCGTCCTTGCTGATCTTCTCGGTGAAGTCCAGGATCTTCACGCCTCGCAGGTGCATCTCCGCGAAGCCTATAACGTCGTACTGCTCGGCTTGGGCTTGCATGAATCCCTCAGCCTGCGGGCCCCACTCCGAGATGTTCGAGAAGAAGTACGTCGCGTCGTAGTTCTCTGGAACTGGAGCCCGCGTGTCGCTACTCGCCGCATACTGTGGGAGGGGCGGCTGAGCGGTAGCGCAGCCTAGCCGCGTGTGGCTGCCCCCTCCGACTCCGTTGAGTAGGTCACCCTCGCTGCGCGGCCGCTGCCGCTGCTGCAGGTCTGGGCGCACCATCACGAGAACCCCTAGCACCATTGCCAGTGCCCAGGGGAGGGAAGTCGCCCATGTTGGCCAGCGTGGCTTCCCTGGCGCTCGCGATCTTGGCGGCGATGTCGCTCTCTGAGACGGCGAAGCTGGGGCCGTCCTCCGCTGCAGCAGGTGCCTGGTCTTCGTCAGGGCCCTCGGCTTCGGCTGCGCCTGGGCCAGGGACGGCGCCGTCCTGGCCACGCTGCCGCTTCGCTGGGGCTGCGCGGATCTCCTTGACGCTCTTGAGCGCCTCCTGCATCGTCTTCTGGAGGTCCGCCACCTGCTTGCAGTGCTCCTCCACCTGCGTCTGGATGGCCTGGAGCTGCGCCTTTTGGGTGTCGTCGAACTCGTCGCTGGCTGCGAAGTCGAACTCGTCCAACGCCAGGTAGATCTTCTTGCCGTCTGCGGTGTAGCCGTCCTGCGTCTTGGCAGCGCCCGTGGAGTCCGCGAGGGCCTTGACAGCAAAGTTGTGGGCCCGTTTTGCGGAGAGGGCCTCCTCCGCCGTCTGGTGCAGCCACAGCTTCGCTTCCTGGAGAGCCGACTCCAGCTTGACGACGTCCGCCGAGGCCTTCTGGAGCGCCATCTCCTTCTTCTCCAACGTCTGGCTGCAGCGGTACACCTCCTGGTTGGGCGACACCGGTTTCGCCTTGCTCGCCTTGAAGGAAGTGTCAGCCTGGCGGAACACGTCGGCGTGCGCCGCGAGGGCGGGGACGTTCGAGAGGATGGCGAGCATCTGCGAGACGTCAGGCTCCTTGGACCACGGGTAAGGGCCTTTGCCTCCTCCAGTGTTGTTCCAAGCCGACTTAGCCTCGCCCTTGCCGCCCTTGTTGCCCAGCATGCCTTTCTTTCCTTTACCTTTGCCCTTCGCCGCTGCAGCGTCGGGCTGGAATAGTGCGACCTGCGCCCCACACTTGCCGCACATCCCGCCGTTGTGCAGCAGGCGGAAGTTGTAGGTCCAGTTGCCGCAAGTACACCAGGAGAATGGGCGCGGCGCCATGACTGCGTGACTGAACGCTTGAGGGGAGCTCTAATCCCAACTGCGCTGGCAGCTGGGCGGTGCGATTCTACCGAAATCTCCGAGTACTCAAGGGTGCTGCTCTGGCAGCTCAGATTTTGGCACGGAGGCGCGGAGCCCCCGAATGCAGGCATCTTGAGCCAAAATGGCTACGGAGAGGAGGGGGAGGAGGAGGAGGAGGAGGAGGAGGAGGAGGTCCCGGGCGCGGTCGAGAGGCCCCCGAGAGAGCTCTCTCTTCGGGCGGCGCCCCACAGCCGCGACGGCCTCCGGAATCCAGCCGACGATCTGGCTTCGACCAGTCCCTTCGGCGTAGCAAACCGGAGGAGGAGGAGGAGGAGAAGGAGGAGGAGGAGGTCCCGGGCGCGGCCGAAAGGCCCCCGAGAGAGCTCTCTCTTCGGGCGGCGCCCCACAGCCGCGACGGCTTCGGGAATCCAGCCGACGATTTGGCTTCGACCCGTCCCTTCGGCTTAGCAAATCGGAGGAGGAGGAGGAGGAGGAGGAGGTCCCGGGCGCGGCCGAAAGCCCCTGAGGTCTCCTCGGGCGGCGCCAAACAGCCACGACGGCCTCCAGAATCCAGCCGACGATCTGGCGTCATGGCGCCGACATCGCAGAGCGGACTTCGTTCGGAGAACAGTCGGATGGGCCTGGAGAGTTTCGTTCCGAAGTTCGATGTGTTTTTTGGGCCAGGAAGGAAGGCTCACAACAAAAGTCCATACGAAATTCACTTCGCTTTTCACTCGACGTCTCGGGTTTTTGCATTGGCAGGAACCCACGCCAAAATCCGCTGCAGCACGTCTGCAAGGTCGGTGCAGTGATCGGGCTTCCACCGACCCCTTCGGTAGCAAATCATGGGAGCCTGGTGCACTCGGCCACGCGCAGGGGGGGGTGGGGGGCCAGGGGGAGGGGGGGGAGGGCTTCTTAGCAGCATCCCTGCTCCTCAGAGGGCACGGGCCTTCTCTACAGGCGGCAGGCCGGCGCCTGCCGAGGAGCAGCCTCCTGCTGAGACTGCTCCAGAGCCTTCCCCCCTGCCCCCGCACATGCGCGCCGCCAACTTCGAGAGGTGGGCGGCGCCAAACGTCCGCGACGGCTTCCCGAATCCAACCGACGATCCGGCTTCGACTGGTCCCTTCGAAAGGGCCCCCAAACGGCGTGGTGACCACACTGCGTGGTGAGCAAGTGCAAACTCGGGGTAAACGCACGGTTTTGGGACTCGGGTCGTTCCCCGAAGACATCTCGGGCGATTGTGGCCCCCGAGGTTCCAAAACCGTGTGGTGACCGGCCGTGCGGTGAGGTCCTGCGGGATTCCGAGGTCTTTGCACGGTCCGTTACCACACGGTTTTGGGTCCCCGAATTTCGGTAGCAAATCATGGGAGCCTGGGAGTACCCACTTCATTCCCTCCTTAGCGTCGATTACCGTCTGGAAGTCAACGAAATGGCGCCGATTCAGCGTCGAATAGCACAGATTTAGCGTCGACGAGGCTCGATTAGCGTCGATTTAGACTCGATTAGCGTCGACATAGCGTCGATTGGCGTCGATTCGCAAGAGCCGACAAGATGGTACGGGAGGCTCCCATGAGTTGCCACTGAACACCCCTACCCTCTGAGATACGGGCGTCACATGCTTTTCATACTGGGCGTTTTCGCCCAGTTTCGGGCATGCTGGCGAGGAGGAGGAGGAGGAGGAGGAGGAGGAGGAGGAGGAGGAGGAGGAGGAGGAGAGGAGGTCAAATTGCTCCGACTCGAAAGATGCGTCCGACAGATGGGAGGGTTAGGGCTGTGGTCTTCACTACCCACGATGCCGCCATGTTTTCGCACCGTCTCAGGGCAAAGGCGCGAGGTGGGATCCCCAGGGGGCACCGGCACGCTCGGCCTGGCGGCCGCGGCATGCAGTCGTCAC
>CAUYUJ010018342.1:15000-110000 GCA_963575745.1 Prorocentrum cordatum | reverse complement strand
AAAGTGTGGCTCGTGATGTCCTACACTGTGCTCTGTGCGAGCTCGGCGTCGCAGAAGTCGCATGCCCGACCTCGCCGTGAGCCACAGCATCGCCGTTGGCGACGAGGCCTTGGCACGGGCCCCCGGCGAGGCCGCCCCCAGGCCGAGAGACTGTGAACAGACCTCCTTGCCCTCGTGCCTTTCGTTCTCGCGGCCCGAGGGGGTCCTGTTTGGGGGAAACCAAAAGGTACCGATACCGACTCGTGAGTCGGGCCTGTCCCTCCACAGGAGGAAGGTTCAGAAATAGTAGAACAAGAGTCAGGGGACGATTTCTTATTATGTTTTGGCTATTTGTTTTTTGTTTTTATTTGTCATTGGTATTTTTTTATTTTCCGCCCAAAATCCGCCTGTAGTAGGACATGCCCGACCAAACGCTACTCCCCGGACCTCTCCTGGGGTGCGTTCTGACCAGGATTCCGAGGCGAACCTCGCGGTGGCGACGAAGGCCTCCCGGGAGGCATAGAAAAGGGGGAAAACGAGGGAGCGGTAACGGTATGGGTGCAGCCGGCCCGCCTGGTAAGTATGGGCAACCTTCCCAGGGGTACTTTTGCATCCTTGCCCCTTCGGCCCATCCTTGGCCACTCTTGCTGGCCGCGCCCCGCTCGAGAGGCTCCGAAAATGGCCCTCCGAGGCCCTTTTGCATCCTTTTATCGCGCCTCCTCGTGACACGGGTCGACTGTGCGCCCGCCGTCGTTCTCGACTTGGCGCCCCTCCGACGGGGAGGGGTTCGGGGACCGACTTCGAGGCGACTTCGGTCGGACAAAGATGACGGCGACGGCTAGGGGCTAGGGCGACGACGACGACAACGATCAGGGACCAGGACGAGGAGGATGACGACAACGACGAGGACGGCGACGACGACGACGACGGCGACGGCGACGGCGACCTCGCGGGCAGCCGACGAGCCTCCAGGAGCGCCAGCAGTGCCGCGCGCTCGCCGCGGAGCGCCAGGAGCTGCAGGCTCGCGCGCGGCGCCGCTCCCCGCGCCCCGCCACGGCGCACGGTCCGTCGGGGCCCAGACAGTCGAGCAGTGGCGGAGCGTCTCGGCTTGCGGCCATAGGCCCGCCAGAGAGAGTTGGGAACCCCCAAACCGGGTGGTGAGATACCGGGTGGCGACCTGGGATCCCCAAAAAGGTCACCGCTGGGTTTGGGGACGCGGGGCCACCGCCGGGTTTTGTGACTCCTGGGCCCACCATCGCTCGGGACATCCTCGGAAAACCGCACGAGTCCCCAAACCGGGTGGTGACACCAAATCGCCCGAGACTCACCGCCAGGTGTTGTCACCACCACGTTTGGGGACTACCAAGAGAGTCTTCGAAGAACCTCTTGTGGTCCGCGCGGAAGGTTCTGAGAAGAGGTCTGGCTGAGAGACCGTTTTGTTTTCACGCATCGGGCCACTGTTCTAAGAGCGATTGTTGTTGTTCGCAGACTGTTGTTACCAGCCTCGAACTTATCCCTGTCCCTAAGGTTGGCACGCCAAAAGGCGATGACAATCTTAGGGATTCGCCCTCAAAAAATAAAGGAATCCCTAAGATTGGCATCGTGATGAGGCGATGCCCAGCATAGGGATAGGGATATGTTCCAGGCTGGTAAGTTGGGGGGGTTCTAAGAGAATTGGGTGGCAGGCCTACAGCGGTGCTCCGAGCCCCGCCGGAGCACGCTCCGTCGGAGCCCAGACCAAGTCGGCCGAGGAATTCTGCACCGGTGCACGCGACATCGGCAGTCGTCAGAAGGGGGAAATACGGGGCGTGAAAACGACCACAGCCACTGTTTTTCTTTTGTTGCCGCCTTCCAGCCCGCAGAAACAAGGCAGTGGTTGTGGTCATGTTCGTTGAGCTTGGCACCAGGGAAATGACCACAACCACTGCTTCTTCTTCGGCCGGCTGGAAGGCGGCGCAAACAAGAAGCAGTGGTGGTGATCATTTCCCCGTCCCGCAGGAAAGGGTACGTCCCCGTCTTGGGCCTCCTGGGAGGCCCTCGTCGCCGCCGCGGGGTTCGCTTTGAAATTCTGGTCCGAGCGCACCCCTGGGGAGGTCCCGGGAGCAGCCGTGTCGGCACCTTTCGGCCTCTCCATGCGATTCGTAGGTCGGACGACGCCTGGACAAGCCGGCCGAGGAAGTTATCCAACAATCGTGGTTTTTTCTGCGTTGTCTTGCGGGCGGAGTCTCCCTCACAGTGAACGCACTGCTGTAAGCCGCCGCACTCAGCATAGGTCCTGAGCCAGACCCCCCCTTCTCCGCCTTCCGCCCAACGTCTCATGGCGCCAACATCGCAGGTCGGATTTCGTTCGGAAAACGATAGGATGGGCCCGGAGAGTCCTGGAGACTTTCGTTCTGGATTTCGAAGTGAACTTCGTGCGGATTTTGGTTGGCTAGGAATGAAGGTGAAAACAAATCCACGTGAAATTCACTTCGTTTGTCGTTCGCCGCTTCGGGCAACAATTATTCACTGCGTGGAGCTCCCCATATGTGCATCTACTCGCATGGACCTGTCCGCCGTGAATGTCTAGGCGCAAGAGCTTTCGAATATTAACGGGCTTCAGTTGTGACGGTCTGGACATCAATCTAACTGCGAATGAACTGGAGTGTGAATGAGCCTCAGTAGTACGAGCGCGTCTCTGTGCATGAGCCTGGGGCCTCCTGGGGCCTCCTGAAACCTACTGGGGCTTCCTGGGGTCTCCAGGAGCCTCTTGGGACCTCCTGGGACCTCCTAGGAAGGTTTCGTGCCCCAGGAGAGGCGCAAACTATAGCAACAGACGTACATAAAACATTGCGGATTAGAGCCACAGGAGAAGGGCAATTTATAGGAACACGCGTAAAACACCAAGGACTCGTGCCCCAGGAGAGGCCCAATCCATAGTAACATGAGTAAAACATTTAGGATTGTGTACACAGGAGAAGGACCATCTATAGAAACATACGTAGAACATCAAAGAATCGTGCTCCAGGTGAGGCCCAATCGATAGGAGCATACGTAAAACACATGGGATTGGAGCCACTCCTGTTGCCTTCTGAGGCCTCCTGCTCCTGGGGCCTCTCGGGGCCTCCTGTTGCCTTCCGAGGCCTCCTGGCGCTTCCTGTTGCCTCCTGGGGCCTCCTGTGGTTTCCTGAGGCCTTCTGGAGCTTCCTGGGGCCTCCTGGAGCCTCTTGGGACATCCTGTGGCATCTTGAGTCTTTCTGTGGCCTCCTGATGCCTCCTGGGACCTCATGTGGTCTCCTGGGGCCTCCTGGAGCCTGTTGGAGCCTCCTGTGGCATCCTGAGAAGAATCTGCGCCCACGAGCCTGGCCACCAAAACAAGCAAACCGATCGAGACATCCTCAAAATCTGGCCCACCTGGGGAGTGAAAATGAGCGCCTCGCTCGAGACATCCTCCAAATCTGCTCCGAAAGCGAAGGATGTTGGGCCCAGAAACAAGCAAACCGCCTGAGACATCCCCACAAAATGGCCGCGAACGAGCCCGTGCAAACACCCCTGGCGGCTCCCCTTAGGGGTGCTGAAATGAGCGCCTCGCTCGAGACATCCTCCAAATCTGCTCCGAAAGCGAAGGATGTTGGGCCCAGAAACAAGCAAACCGCCTGAGACATCCCCACAAAATGGCCGCGAACGAGCCCGTGCAAACACCCCTGGCGGCTCCCCTTAGGGGTGCTGAAATGAGCGCCTCGCTCGAGACATCCTCCAAATCTGCTCCGAAAGCGAAGGATGTTGGGCCCAGAAACAGGCAAACCGCCTGAGACATCCCCACAAAATGGCCGCGAACGAGCCCGTGCAACCACCCCTGGCGGCTCCCCTTAGGGGTGCTGAAATGAGCGCCTCGCTCGAGACATCCTCCAAATCTGCTCCGAAAGCGAAGGATGTTGGGCCCAGAAACAGGCAAACCGCCTGAGACATCCCCACAAAATGGCCGCGAACGAGCCCGTGCAAACACCCCTGGCGGCTCCCCTTAGGGGTGCTGAAATGAGCGCCTCGCTCGAGACATCCTCCAAATCTGTGTATGAGTAGTCTGTGTAAGAGTAAGTCTGTGTATGAGTATGTCTGAGTGTGAGTAAGTCTGAGTATGAGTAGGTCTGAGTATGAGTAAGTCTGAGTATGAGTAAGTCTGTGTATGAGCAAGTCTGAGTATGTCCGACAGGAGGGGAGGAGAAAAGAGGAGGAGGGAGGAGGAGGAGTAGGAGGCGTCCAAGTAATAACAAGAACCCCATCTTAGGATATGGAGAAAAACACGCAGAAATCCTCTGCAGCAAGTCTGCAAGGCCGGTGCATTAAAGTTTCGAAACGCCGAAAAAAACGCTCTTCAGTACCGGTTCACGCGATATTGGCATTCGAGCGTACCAGTGCAAACCACAGTCGGTTTCGTTGATCGGCGTGCGTTTCGCCGTATACGTGCGGCTGGCTTTGGCTATCTAGACCGCTGGCGTGCACTCGGAATGCGGTGTCGCGCGCACGTTTAGTGCCCTGTCAGTTCTCACCACATGGCTTTGTGCTAAATGGGCTCTTTTTTCTGTCCACCTCCCAAAGAGGGGCCTTCATTTGGTGGGCCTCCAGTAGGACGCTCCCGGATTGCAGGTCGGAGGCTTCCGGACCTCCCAGTCGATTCTCGGCGGCGTTCCAGCCTCGGGGTGCCTTCCTCCCAGCGGCGGCGGCCCAGAATCCGCCAGCATGGAACGATCTGGCGATCGAGCAGCCGCCGATGGTTCAAGGTGGAGCGCCCAGCGTTAAAACTGTTCCGGCGTCAGACTTGTTAAAGCTGTTCTTCGCCCAGTCCGGCGCCTCCCTCAGGAAAATCGGTTGTAGTCTCTAGGCTCCGCCACAGACAGCAGAGCAGGGTATCCAAATTTGAATGCCCAGTGGGCCTTGCTCTACTGTGGGAAAAAATTGTTCAAGCAGTTCTTCGCCCAGTCCGGCGTCTCCCTCAGGAAGATCGGTTGTAGTCTCTAGGCTCCGCTACAGACAGCAGATCAGGGTATTCAAATTTGAACACCCAGTGGGCCTTGCTTCGGGGGCGGAAAAGAGGGGGGTGATGACTAGGAGGGGGTGGATATCATAGCGGGGGCAATGATATTTCCCCAGCTCTCATGGCGCCTCTTCTTGTTTCATTACGTCCCTGGCCCCCCCCCGCTGGGCCGCGCACATGCCGCCGGTCATGATTTGCACCCCCCCCTCTTGGACGCCCCCCTCTTGGCCGCCCCCGACAGGGGGCGGGCCGGCAGCTGGGCCTGTCGGCCTCTCGGGCGGCGTTGGCGCGAGGTGCAGTCGCGGGCACTATTTATATCCATGCCCAGCGCGTCTTGGACTCTCTTTTGGAGGGGCGCCGCCAGGCCGAGGCGCACTGGATATGGACAAGCATCGAGCCTTTCGGAGGCAGATGATAGTCCATGTCCAGTTCGGCTTGTGCTTCTTGGGGAGAGGGTCCGAAACTCCGAGACGCACCCTGGATGTGGATATATATATAGACGCTGCCCGCAGCAGTCGGGGCAGGCCCGGCACGAGCCGAGCCCTGGATCGGCGGCGAGCGAGGGGGGGGAAGGGATAATTCAGGAGGGGGAAACACACAGACACAATCAATCGTCGAGCCCCAGGAAAATATGGGAAAATATAGGAATTGAGGGGGGAAACAAAAACCCCGAAAATATAAGAAAATATGGGGGCTCCTGTTATTTGTGTGTATTTATTTGTGTGTCCCAAGGCCCCTTCAATAATGGGAAGGCCTTCGCAGAAGGCGGCGGGACTTCTCGGGAGCCATCGCGCCTCCTGAGGGTGCTTGTCGGCGTCTTTGGGGGAGGCTCAGGAGACCTCCCAGAAGGCCGCGGGACTTCCGAACCTCCTGAGAAGGCATTCTCCTTCTGACGTCCCCCCCCTGGCGTGCCGCCGAGAGGACGCCCGATGTGGTGGACGTGCAATTCGCGATGCCTTGATTTGTTCCACGCGTGGTCCGCAGAAGTTTGAACTCTTTCCCATGGCAGTTTTGTTTCAGCCCCCCGGCCGTTTTGTGACAGCCCCGGGGCCCGGCGGGGGCTGCCCGAGGCCGAGAACGGACCGAACATGCTCGTCGTGGCTTTGCCACGACGCGACGCCTCGCTGGGGAAACCAGCAGTCATCGAGGATAAGATAACCCCTGACCCTAACAACATAGTGAGTGAAGATGTGGCCTCGCTGAGGTCCCCGTCCTCGCAGGAGGGATGATTCTTCTGGGCGATCTGGCTCGATACATCTGCAGAACCTTATCCCCTATCTATCCCCAATGTTTGTTGGCCTCCTAACTTGTAGGTCGCCTCCCAAAGGGTTGGGGGGTGCCTTGGTTGCTATAATCAAACAGAACCCGACACCGCTGCTCCCCGGGTCTCTCCCGGGGTGTGTTATGACCAGAATGTCGACGCGCATCCAGTCGTGGTGACGGAGGCTTCCCAGGAGGCCCAAGAGGAGGCGAAAGGAAACTTAGGGCAGGGCAGCGGCATGTGATCGTTTTCTGATTCATCGTTTCGCCGATCGGCGCGGGCCCTCGCACCCCTGGCGCCTGTTTCGAGCAGGTGGAGTCTCCCCCGTAGGACGCACTGCTGCAAAAACAGCCGCCGTAGGCAGAGGTCCGGAGCCAGAGCCCCCCCCTCCCCCCCCCCTTCCGCCCAATGTCGAAACGCCGAATACAGTGGAGGCCCATGCCAAGAAGCACCCTGCTTGCCTCCAGAGTGCCCTGGGTTCCTTGGGCTTCGATGGTTTTTGCGACAGAAGGTGTGACGTTCCCACCAGGAATCGATGGACGTCCTGGGGTCTCAGGGTGGGGTTTCTTGTGGCAGGTCTCTTGTGGTCGGGCCCCCACTGTACACAAGTGGCACGCGTGCCCTGGCTCTTGCACCAGGGAGCGGCGAGGGACAGGAGGCTTTCGCCTCCTTCCTCCAGGAGGTTCCTTCTGCAGCCAGGGGGGGGAGAGACGAACGACGGACGCACGAGCGACGACGACGAACGAAAATCAAGAGGCCCGAGCTCTGGAACACAGCTGCGCAAGAGAATAGAAAACGCCTACCATCGGCCCCTGTCGCGGCGCGAGCGCGCCTGCAGGGCCGAGGCCCGCCCCCCCCCCGACGCCAGCAGTGGGCCACCTGCGAACCCTACTCCAGATCTCGTAATAAAAGGGAGAGGGTCTCAACCCTCCCAGACGAGAAGTTTTAGACCCCCCCCCCCGTGGGAGAACCCTCCAAAACGTCGTCCCCAGACCCCCCCAGGCCCTCCAAGATAGCCTGGAAGAGACCCCCCCCCGAAATGAGCCCCCCCTCCCTTTATTACGAAATCTGGAGTACCCCTATGCCCCCCACGAGTTCTGAGGGGGACGGGTGGGGCTCACTTCGCTCAGAAATCGTGGGGGGTAGGGGTAGGGGTAGGGGGTTCACTTCGCGCAGATATCGTGGGGTGGGGGGTTCACTTCGCTCGGGGAGCTCCCGAGCGAAGTGGACCCCGCCCTCCTCCTCCTCAGAAATCGTGGGGGGTAGGGGTACAGTGCCGTTTTCAATACATGCTCCGCGTGCGGATCATGTATTGAAAATGCAGGGATTTGGCACTAAAAACAACGATGAGTTCGTGCATAACTGCATTCATGACTGCATTCATGTATTAAACATCATGTATTTTAATTATCCCGGCAAAGCAACCTAACAGCGATGTGTAGAAGCATATCTGGAAGCATTGCCCTTGAGATTCATGTAGGAGTCCTGGTGTAGAATTCTGGTGTCCTCGCAGTCGCTCGTCCTCCTGCTTGTCCTCGCATGTAGGAGTCCTCGTCCTCCTCCTCATCCTCCTGCTCGTCATCCTTCTCCTGCTCATCCTCCTCGTGCTCGTCCTCGTCCTCCTCGTCTTGCTCGTCCTCCTCCTCCTCGTGCTCTTGCCCCTGCTCCTCCTGCAGTTGGCTCCAGGCATTGAAAATGTGGCCCAGGAATAAAATTCTGGGAACTCGAAGAGCACGAAGTGGCCTACAGTTGGCTCCGTGCATTGAAAATGTGGCCCGGGAATGGAGTTCTGGGAACTCGAAGAGCACGAAGTGGCCTACAGTTGGCTCTGGGCATTGAAAATGTGGCCCGGGAGTGGAGTTCTGGGAACTCGAAGAGCACGAAGTGGCCTACAGTTGGCTCCGGGCATTCAGAATGTGGCCCGGGAATGGAGTTCTGGGACCTCGAAGACCACGAAGTGTGCAAGTGTTGTTTAAAACGACTTCCGCAGATCCCTGTCCGGATGCCGCCCAGACCCCCCTGGGGAGTCATGATGCTCTCTTTTGACCCCACCATAGAGACCTATCAGTCCTCGCTGTTAGGTAGAAATCCCTTGCATGAAAAGCTGCCCTGTAGGGCTCGCAGGTGGCCCCCCCCCCCCGACGCCAGGCCGAGCTGGGCCGCCAGCGCGCCCAGAACGCCTCGCTGCGCCGCCGGCTGGCCGCCGCGGAGGGGCCGCGCCCGGACGCCCGCGGCGCCGGGCCGCCGGAGGAGGGCCGGGGCGCCTCCGGAGGTCGGCCGGCGGCGCGGAACGCCCCCAGACATTAGGATGCTCCAGCCTATGCTTTGGCCTTGATCGCCAGGAAGAGTGTCGAGCGGCCAAAGTCAGGAGGAACATAAACACACAGACACAATGAATCTTCGATTCCCCCGAGAATCTGGGAAACTATGGGAAGTGGGGGGGAAGACAGAAACCCAGAAACTATCGGAAAATATGGGGAATCATTCTATTTGTGTGTATTTATTTGTGTGTCCTGGGGCCCCTTCACAAACAAAGTACCGAAACTCAAGGGTTTTCACGTGTCGGGCCCTTGGAGGCACTCGCCCGAAACTGTTTCGACATTCTTTTGACACTTTTCCGGGTGCTCGAAATTATTTCTGGGATGTGGTCCTTAAGTCGGATGGGAACAACATGATCCAGACACCGGGCGTCTCGAAAATATCGGGGCGGAGGTGTTTCGCAGTCTTGGGCGTCTATAGGGGCCCTCGCCGGGCCTCGGGAGCGGCAGAGAACGACTCGGGATGGAAAAGCGGTCCTGGGGAAGGTGTCGAGACTTCCAGGGACCCTATTGAAAAAATCACAAGATCGGATCTCTGGGTAAGAGCGACCTCTCGACGGAGTGACTTTTGGTGCGGGCCCGTTGGGGTCCCCCGATATCGCCGAACGCGAGGTGGCAGTGGCCTCTTGCGCGCATGTTTCAACCCCCCCCGCGGCCACCAAAAAGCCGCGCACCAATGGTCACTCTTACCCAGGGTCACTCTTGCGTGTCGCCGAAACGTCCCCAGACATCGGGCGTCTCGAAAATTTCGAGACGGAGGTGTTTCGCAGTCTTGGGCGTCCAGTGGCCCTCGCGGGGCCTCGGGAGCGTCAAAGAACGACTCGGGATGAAAAAGCGGTCCTGGGGAAGGGGTCGAGACTTCCAGGGACCCCGCATTGATGAAAAAATCACAAGACCGGATCTCTGGGTAAGAGCGACCTCTCGACGGAGTGACTTTTGGTGCGGGCCCGTTGGGGTCCCCCGATATGCCGAACGCGACGCGGCAGTAGTGTTGTGCGCGCTTGGGGCTCCCCGAAGGCCGCGCACCAAAGGTCACTCTTAGCCAGGGTCATTCTTACGTGCAGCCGATTCAGGCCCCCGCAGGCCAGGGCACGGCGACCGACCAGGGCACCAGGCAGGTCGGGCACCTTCCCAGACCCCTTCGGGTCATGAAGAAATCATGACGGGAGATGTTTCCGTATTTCCGGCCTCTCGGGGCCCTCTCACGGGGAATGGGTCGAGACCTCCGGGGGTCGACGTTACGAAAAAACATTACGTCGGGAATTCGAGTTGTCCTGCAGGGTCGGATGTGGTAGTCCCAGGCATGCGGGGCTCTGTCCCGGTCTGGGTCTGTGTGGGAGGTGTTGTTGTCTCTGAGGGCTTCTGTGCGGAGTTGTGCCGGGAGTGTTGCAGGGCAATTTTTGTTCGGGCCGCCGTCTGATAGGAAAGTTGGCGTCGAGGGATGTTGGATGTCCCGGTCTAGCGTGTCCTGGTTTACGGGGTTCTGAACAATCTGCTACGCGTAAGAGCGACCTGTCGCTAGAGTGACCGCCGGTGCGGGCTCACTGGGGTCCCCCGGTCAGTGAATTCGGTGCGATGATAGCCCCCAGCATCCGGCTGCTCCAAATCCGCTGCGTGGGCCCTGGAGGCCCGGACCCTTTCCCCGGGACCGGTTTTTCGTCTTGACGCTCCCGAGGCCCCGCGAGGGCCCCCGGAGGCCGAAAATGGCCAGAAACCTCCCGTTCTTATCTTTTGGCGACGCCACTGCAGAAATCTGTTCGCCCCAATTTTTCCGGAGCGTCGGATCTGTGGGGCAGCTCGAGCGCCTGGACGTTGCCCCCCTGCGCGGCCCCTGAGGCCGCGCACCCAGAGGCGCTCTTTTGCCATGGGTCGCCCTTGCGCGTAGCCGTAGAGCCCAGACATGCTCGCGTCAAATAGGAGGAGGAAGAGGAGGATGAGGAGGAGGAGGAGGAGGAGGAGGGAGAGGAGGAAGAGGAGGAGGAGGAGGAGGAGGAAGAGGAGGAGTTGGAGGAGGAGGAGGTGGAGGAGGAGGAGGAGGAGGAGGAGGGGGAGTTTTAGTTTTCGGCCATCCTCTGCCGCTCCTTGGGTGTCCTCGCCAGGCCTCAGGACATGCTTTGCGTCGTGAGAGACATAACCAAAAACACTTTTGATCCGCGGGTCGAGAGCGCACCTCTTCCAGTCGAAGCTAAGCGGGCCGTGCGAAGCTTGAATTAGGCAGAGAAGAGGAGGGAGGAAGCGGCGGAGCCTCAGAGCGAGGCCGAGAGGAGGCATAGCCTGGGATACAGGCGGTGCCGAAGCCGAAGTTCTTGCAAAGGGACGCCTGCAAAAGCAAAAACACGACGGGAGTGTTTGAGCCTCTGCAGGCCGGGGCCGGGGCCTCGAGCGCGGGGCCCTCCTCTGGGGGCCAGTCTCGGGGGGGGGGGGGGGGGGGCGCGGCAAGGGCCCCCTTTTCCGCTGGGCCTCCGAAGGGCCCCTCGGGCCCCCCCCCCCCTCCACCTTGGCGGCGGGCGAAGGGGGGGGAAGCGGGGAGGGAGGCGAAAGTACAGGAGGAGGAGGAGGAGGAGGAGGAGGGGAGGAGGAGGAGGAGGAGGGAGGAGGAGGGAGGAGGAGGAGGGAGGAGGAGGAGGAGGAGGAGGCAGGAGGAGGAGGAGGAGGAGGAGGAGGAGGAGAGGAGGAGGAGGGAGGAGGAGGAGGAGGAGGAGGAGGGAGGAGGAGGGGGGGGAGGAGGGAGGCGAAAGGATGAGGAGGAGGAGGAGGGAGGCGAAAGGATGAGAGGAGGAGGCGGAGGAGGGGTAGGAGGACGACGAGGAACGGGAGGGGAAGTAGGGGAAAGAGGCTGGTGAGCGAGTGGGAGGGTGCTTGCATAGCTGTGTCTGCGACTTGAGGCGTGCAAAAGGGTATCTTGTAGTCTCTGCGGGGGCCGCCTGAGACCCTTTAAATGCCTGTTCTGGTCTCTGGGAAAGCCTCTGGGCAGCCTCTAAGAGAAGGAGCAAGCCTTTTCAGAAGGCGGCGGGACCTCTCAGAAGCCCTCGCGCATTCTGAGAGTTGTCTGTGTCTCCGGGGAAGGCTCAGAACACTTCTCAGACAGAAGGACGGGGGACTTCCGAGCCTTCTAAGAAGGCCTTCTCCTTCTCATTTTCCCCCCTCGTTCGCCGCCAACGACACCCTGCCCGCCTCATCCTCCTCCCCCCACTGCCGCTTGCCCCCTCGCCCTGGTGGCACCCCCTGCCCCTTTATCCCCCTCAGCCCACTGCCCCCACAGCGTCGCAGAACGAACGACCACGACAGGAGGCAGGCACTTCTCGGCAGTGCTCGGCTTCTGGGGGCCCTCGCCGGGCTTCGGGACCGCCCAAGAACTGGCCCCGGGCATGGGGAACGTCAGGCCATCGCATGCTCGGGGAGGGGGCTGTGCCCCGTTTGGCCCCGAGGCGCCCCCTCGGCCGCTCCGACGGCGCCCTGGTCCCAGGCAGCCGCGACCGACAGCGTCTGGCCGAGGGGGGCGGCACGAGGGGCCCAGACCCGAGTTCCCCTCGCGCCGCGAGCAGAGAGAGAGCACGGCGGCCGCCCCCGGAGTGCTCGTTCGGGTTCTCGTCGCCACTGCCGGATCCGCCCCGACAAGGGCCCGTTTTCTCTTGTTCCTTGCTTTGCCGATCGGCGCGGGCCCTCGCCCCCCCCTCCCCCCCGCCCCGCCCCACGGAGTAGCTCTTGGCTGTTTATGGCGCCTGTCTCGAGCAGGTGGAGTCTCCCTCATAGGACGCATTGTTGCAAACAGTCGCATGAAGCAGAGGTCTGGAGCCAGACCCCCCCCCTCTCCTCCCCCCCTTCCGCCCAATGTCGAAACGCCGAGTAAGACAACGCTCACCAAACGGACCAGGGTGGACCCCGAGAGGGGTCCAGGGAACGTTCTTTGAGCAGGCTTCGAGTCGTGTCAAAAGCCCCGTCGGGAGCCGTTCGGACATGCTCGGCGCTCGGCCGGCCCCGAGGCTCCCTTGCGGGGCCATCAGGCTGCGAGGCTTAGGTTTGCTGCTCCCGGCGCCAGTTCAAGCTTCCAGTTCCCAATGTTACAGTATTGCCGTCTGCTCCCGACGCAGTACTCACTGGTACATTGCGCTGTGTTCGCGCCCCCGAGGCCAATGCCTTCGTACATTTCGCGGTGTGCGCGCCTCCGAAGCCACGAGCCTTTGCGTAAACTACTCCGTGTTCACGCTTCTGAGGCCACGATCCCCCCCTAAAGAACGTGACATTTTCGTCTCTGGGGCCACGATCCCCCGTAGATTAGCCACAGGCGCGCCCCCCGAGGCCTCGCTCCCTGGTAAATCACGCTACGTTCGCGCCCCGGAGGCCACGATCCCGTGTAAATGACGCCACTTTCGCTCCCCCGAAGCCACGATGCTTCACAAGTCGCGCCGCATTCGCGCCCCCGAGGCCACGATCTCCAACAAGAGGCCCCAAGAAGCCCAAAGGATACCCCACGAGGCCCCAAGAGGCCCCCGAGAGGCGCCCAACCAGCCTCCGAGAGACCTCCGATAGTCTCCCCCCGACACCCTGACACATATACAAAAGGCCCCAGACCCACAACCCAGGCACGGCGACGGGATGAGCCAGAGGCCACCAGGCCACCAGGATTCGCCGCCCCCTGTTGATTCATCACAGGGGTACCTGGCGTGCCAGATCCTTCCGGTTTTGGTTTTGGTTCTTTTTCCAGAAGAACTCCCCCTGGGGCTCCGGCGCGTCCCGCTGGCCACCCGAAAGGATTGCCCAGGATCTTCCAGAGGTGGTTGCCGAGGGTTTTCCTGCTCCAGACGGCTCCAAGATGCCCCAAGATGGCCTCCAAGATGTTTCCAAGACGGCCAAGATGGCCTCCAAGACGGCTAAGATGTCCCCAAGACGCCTCCAAGGCGGCCCAATATGTACCCACGATGGCGTAAGGTAGCCTCGAGATGGCCCAAGACGGTGCCCAAGAGGCTATCATCATTGATTGTCCTTCGGTTTTAAAGGTTTTTCTTACTTGCTCCTTGTCGGCTTTCCGACGACCCAAGACATTCCAAGAGGCCTCCAAGACGCCCAAGATGGCCTCTAAGACAGCCCTGGAGCACCCCAAGAGGGCTCCAAGTCGGCCCAGAGAGGCCCCCCAAACGTCTTCCGACGGCGTCAGACGGGCCAGGAGCCCACCAAGATGGCCGAAGTTGGCTCGAAACTGGCACAAGACGGCCCAAGAGGCCTCCAAGAGGGCCTCCAGGAAGGCCAAAGGCCAAACACACCTGTTTTCCTTAGGTTGTTGTAGGATTGTGGCATTTGCTTCTTTTCGGCCTCCCGACGGCCCGAGAGCCCCCAAAGAGCCCCCAAAGATCCCGAAAAGGCTAAAATCATTGAGTTCCCATGAGTGTTTGAAGGATTGTGGCATTTGCTTTTTGTTCGGCCTTCCGACGGCCCGACACGGCCCAAGTGCCCCCAAAGATCGCCCAAGAGGCCCAAGACGGCCCCAAGAGGCCCCCAAGACGGCCCAACAGGCCTCCAAGACGTTCAAGATGGCCTCCGAGACGGCACAAGAGCCCTCCAAGACGTCCTCCAAGAAGGCCCGAAAGGGTCAAAATGGCCTCCAGACGGCCAAGATGATTTTCAAGATGCCCACGTGTTCCCCGAAGGCTTTCCAAACCGATTCGGGGAACACATAGTCCGATAGCTTGGCATGTTTGGCCTCAACGTTCGGCCACATAGGCGCTTCCAAAATGGCGGGGGGCGGCGGTGATTCGCCGTAGGCGTATTCGATAACGCCAACGTTGCAATATGCGCTGATGACTCCTATCCGCCCCCGCATGCTGTTCCCAGATGCGCCATAGCAGCGCCGAGACGCACCGACGCGACTCTGTCATATCCGTTTATGATAGAGAGGGGGCCGGCGGCAGGGGGCGAAGCCTTTACGGATAACGGCCGGCCCAGAGGTGGGGGTCTGACTCTTCAGGGGGACACTCTGTATAACAACCTGGTCACGTCGGAGAAGAGATCGTTGGGCGCTGCGTAATGGGGGGGTCGTAAATGGGGGGGCGGCGAGTGTGGCCCGAAAAGGTACCCAAACGGTACCTAAACGAGCCCCCCGCGGCTCCGGAGGGGCCCGAAAGGGGCACGAAAGGTGACCTTTTCTGACCCCCCCATTTGTGACCCCCCCATTAAGCCACGCCCAAGATCGACAGGGACCATCGCCACCGGCAAGGGGCGGCCTCTGGCCAGTGGCAGGCCTGCGCGTCGCCCAGTGCAGGGCCACGCTCCGGCGTGCCACCGCCCAAGGGTCGCCCCCCGCCCCCCCCAGCCCTTTCTCGGTGGCGTTGGTCCCTGCTCCTCCTCCTCCTCCTCCTCCTCCTCCTCCTCCTCCTCCTCCTCCTCCTCCTCCTCCTCCTCCCTCCTCCTCCTCCTCCTCCTCCTCCTCCTCCTCCTCTTCTTCCTCCTCCTCCTCCTCTCGGCACGATCGAGATGGGCTCGGATGGGCACGGGGCCGAAGACCGACAGGGCTCCTTGCCGGTGTCGCCGCGGGCATTGTCAGTTTGAGGCGCGAGGTCGCCTTCCTAGCGGCGACCGTTGTTTGTGTGTTGGGCAGCAAGCGCGTTGTTCGTCTGCGCCTGGGTGACGATATGCTGCAGTATGTGTGTGCTATATGCCAGGTCGGATGTGCACCTCCAAGGTGGGGCACAGACGCCTTGCATTCTTTGGATGCAACTCCTGGGAGGTCATA
The DNA here is from genome assembly GCA_963575745.1 of Prorocentrum cordatum. Taxonomy (NCBI): domain Eukaryota; class Dinophyceae; order Prorocentrales; family Prorocentraceae; genus Prorocentrum; species Prorocentrum cordatum. The sequence continues at coordinate 94,704 of CAUYUJ010018342.1, read as the reverse complement.
TTCTGATTTTGCCCTGGTCCGAAATCCGGCTCAATGCGGCTTACTCCTGCTTGATCCGGCTTGATCCCGCTTACTCCGGCTTAGTCCCCCTTAAATCCGAGGCCCACTCCGGCGTAACAGCCCCCCAGTGGGGCTGAAACCTCCTTATAGTTCCTCCGACGAAGGCCTCCCAGCAGTTGCCCCCCAAGGTTCTCGTAGACAGCAAGCATCCGTATCCACGGCCTCGCGGGCCAGGCCCCTGAGCCGCGAGCCAGTGGACACGGAGCTCTCTGTTCGCGGAGGCCCCGCGCGGAACGCTCACCGTGCTGCCGCGTATCCACGGGGTCCAGACCGTCACCACCCACCAAACCACCCCAACCCAACCCGAAGGCTCAGATTTACCCTCGATTTCTAGTGGGGGGGGGGGGGTCCGGGAACGTCGAAAAAAACACATATGGAGCCCATACCCCCCCCCCCCAACCCGAAATTCGGGTCTTCGGGTTGGGTTGGGGTGGTTTGGTAGGTAGTCAGACCGCGAGGGCGTGGATAAGGATACGCTCGCCGCTCGTGAGGCAGCTGGTGTCGGAACCATGGCGTGCGCCGTGGCGCCGCCAGCTCTCTCACGCCATCGGAGGAGCCCTGGCAAGGGGGGACCGCGTGCACCGACGAGGCCCTCGCAGCGGGGGACGGCGTGCGCAGGAGGGGCCCTCGCAAGGGGAGGGGCCCCCTCGCGCCACCCGAGGCGGCCTCGAGGCAGGCGAGGGCCGCCTCGGCGGCAGCGCGGCGAGCCCGCCGCCGGGCCCGAGGCGGCGGCGGCTGCTCGGGCTGACGGCGACGCCGCCGTCGGTGCTGGACGGCCTGGGCCTCGCCCTCGGCTCGGCGGGCTCCCAGGGGCAACGCGCCTGGGCCTCCCGGGCGGGGTCCGAGCAGGTGGGGCCGGAGGCTCTCGCGCGCGCCGCACCGCGACTGCGTCGCCGATGCGCTGCGCGATGTGGAGGCGGATCTGCGCCATCCTCCGGGCCTCTCTCGTCGTTGGGGGCACTGTTCTCTGAATCCTCCGGTGCGCAGCGGTCGTTGCCCGGGCCCGCCCCCCCCCCCCCCACCCCCCACACCCCCACACCCCACCCCACCCGTACGTGGGGATGGCCCCCCCCCCTCATGCTGGCGCTCGCGCGCGCACTCTGGCGATTGCGGCGCACCGCCGCTCCGACGCGCCCCACCCCGCCCAAGCGTTACCGCTACCCGGGGCTTCCGACCCGCCCACCCACCGCCGCCGGTAACGCTCGTTACCAGACGTATCTCAAGGGCAGAACAAACGCCCCTACCCTGGTTTACGAGGCGCTGTGCGCTGAAACTCCTGTGGGCTGACAGGGTAAACCCTGAGTAATGTGCCGCGTCCTGGCGGCTCTAGGCTTTGGGGGTTCCCAGGAGGTTTACAGACCACGCACTTGTAACCCAGGGTAGGGTAGTTTTTTCATCCCTCAAGTATCGGGGCATAGGCTCACGGGGGAACGCATCGACCCCGCGTCGCCCACTGATCGCCGACCGCCGAGGATGCGCAGACGTGGATCAGGGCGCGGGGATTAGCGACGGGTCCCCCTTCCGTGCGGACTCTCGGCGCGCTCTCTGGCCGCACTGGTGGCAGTGGCGTCACGCCTCATGTCTAGGCCTCCTAGATGGGGTCGGAGCAGATGGGGTCGGAGGATCGCGCCGCGTCGCCGATGCATCAGCGATGCGGCTCGATGTGGAACCCGATGTTCTCCACGCCAGCGTCGCCGATACATCGCCGACGTCGCCGATGCATCGCTGATGCATCGGTGATGCATCGGTGACGTATCGCCGATGCATTGACGATGCGGCGCGATCCTCCGACCACATCTACTCCGACCCCATCCTGCAGGAGGCCTCTATCACGCTTCGGGGGATACTCGCCTCGTCCGCGGATCTGGCGCCCGCGCCCTCGCGCCAGACCCACGGATTCGTAATCCACGGCAGCGCGCGCTCGAGCGAGGGGCCGCATGGCCCACCCAGCCCAGGCGCGCGCGATGTCGCTATCGGGGGCCCATCGCCGATCCGTCGGCGATGGGTCGCCGAGTCCAGCTCGATGTTTCCCCCGCCCCCCCTGGGAGCTTCGGCGGCGAGCGAAGAGGCGTCACGAGGAGGAGAAGGCCCTGTCAGAAGGCGGCGGGGCTTCTCGGAAGCCCTCGCGCCTTCTGAGAGGCGTTCCGTGTGTTCGGGGAAGGCTTAGACAACTTTTCGGAATTCCGCAGGACTTCCGAGCCTTCCGAGAAGGCCCGCCCCTTCTCACGTCCCCCTTGGGCTCGCCGCCGACTGAGGGCAGACGATAGACGGGGGGGGCGGGCGCAGGGGCACAAAAAAACCGGCACAGACACCCAGCATCACCGTGTGTCTTGTCGATCGGGGTCTCAAATCAGGAGCGACAAAAGGACGTACGCGTACATGAATCCACGCTGGTTTCGAGAATACGCGTTGCGCAAATGTTCGTATAACGCGGCCGGTCTCGCGGATCGAGGGGCCGTGTTCATGTACATAGCTGGGCGCGTACGTCCTTTGTGGGCTCCCTATCAAACACCAGCGTTCCGCTCGGGAGGCCCACGACGTGACTTTCAATGTCGCGATCCCGCCGCCGAGAGCCGGAGCCCCCCCCCCGCGTCGAGCGCCGCAGGCTCGCTGCCCGCAGGCCCGCCGGCGGACGAGGCGCCGCGGACGGAACGGAAAAGCCGCGCGCCACCGCCCCCCAGGAGGAGGAGGAGGAGGAGGAGGAGGAGGAGGAGGAGGAGGAGGAGGAGGAGCCCCCTGGTTCTGGAGGTCGGAGAGGGGTGTGGCATCAAGGGGTGTGGTGCCAGTCGTGGAAAGTGAGGTGCTACCTCCCATGGAGGGCATCGCCAGGCTCAGCATCGGCACCGCGCCCCTTTTTTTATGCCACACCCCCTTGTCCTGCCTCCAGGCGCCAGTCCCGGATTAGTAGCGACTCGAAGCTTGAGATTTGGGCGGCGTTGCCACTCGCGTTTTTTCGCCTGGGTTCGATCACCTCCGGCACCACAATCTAGGATCAGCCTCCCCCAGGGGATGCAACCCCATGCAAGGAGACGGGGGGGGGCGTTTCTCCAGAGGGTTTCTGGGTGCTTCCAGGAAGGCTTCCTTCCCGAAGGCTGCAGGGCTTCGAAGAAGCCAGAGGAGGAGGAGGAGGAGGAGGAGGAGGAGGAGGAGGAGGAGGAGGATCAGCCACCCCCTGGTGTCGGGTCCAACTATTTGTCTCTTTCAGCACGTTCAGGGGTCGGGCGGATGCCCAATCGCTTTTCCAACGCCTTCCTGCTTCATGGTTCCACCGACCGATGGGCAATTGACAAATACACAACCTGTGCTGTGCTTCTGATATCTTCTGCAAGAGAAGTACCCGAGAGAACCGATGAAACGCCAGCAGTGTCAAGACACAGTGGTACGGATGCAGCTCCTGGGAGGTCAGATTCTGCCCTGGTCCGAAATCTGGCTTCATCTGGCCTATTCCTGCTTCCTCCCGCTCAGTCCCGCTCCACCCGGCTTCATCCCGCTTATCATCCGCAGCTGGATCCGGCGTAGCAGCCCCCACTTGGGCCTCAGTCTTTCGCAGTCCTTCCAGGATTAGGGAGCATTTCTCAGTCCTTCCTCGACCCTTTCTCGAAAAATCCTTCCTGAATCCTCCATGAATCCTTTCGTAAAAAAAGAGTGCTCCCCAACCCTCCCGACGAAAAAAGCCTCCCAGGAGTCCTCCTCCTCCTCCTCCTCCTCCTCCTCCTCCTCCTCCTCCTCCTCCTCCTCCTCCTCCTCCTCCTCCTCCTCCTCAATCCAAGTGGCCGTATGCCCGCGCCGCGCCCCCCTGCCCTGATCATTGAATCCCGGAAAAATCCAGGCGCGAACGGTAGCGACCGGTAGCGGCGATTCGTCGGTCGCGACCAGTCGCGACCGACCCGCGACCGACTTCGAAATCTCCTTGTTCGCGACCGATCCGCGACCGACCCGCGACCGACCCGCGACCGACCCGCGACCGACGTCGAAATCTCAGATCTGAAGATGATCTGTCGACAGACCATCTTCAGATCGCATTCTGGGCATTCTCTATCTGTAGATGATCTGTCGACAGATCATCTACAGACGATCTTCAGATCTCATTCCTGGACATTCTCAATCTGAAGATGATCTGTCGACAGATCATCTACAGACCATCTTCAGATCTCATTCCTGGACATTCTCAATCTGAAGATGATCTGTCGACAGATCATCTACAGACGATCTTCAAATCGCATTCCTGGGCGCTCTCAGTAGCTTGAGACATCTTCCTGATGGCGTAGGCAAGATGAAAGGAAGAGAAATATCGAGGATGGGCAGAGATATGCTGAGGATGAGGGGCAGGTGCCATGAGGGGGGTAGCTGGAGGAGAAGGAGGGAGACGTAGGCGGTAGGAGGAGGAGGTAGGCGCAGGAGGTAGCAGGAGGTAGCAGGTAGGAGGTAGGATGTAGGAGGAGGAGAAGGAGGAGGAGGAGAAGGAGAAGGAGGAGGAGGAGGAGGAGGAGGACGTCACATTCTATTATAACTCATCACATCCTAGCCTTGACACCGTTGTCTTTGTGGAAACGCTGCCTGGAAACAGCCCTGAGACTCGCCCCTGCGAAATATAAGGGTTCGACCCTCCGAATTTCGAGGCGTTTCCAGCCGTTGCAGCGAGTAGGCATAGGTTGTCCACGGGACGCAAAAAACATCCTCGTATCCTCATCCTCAGCGGACGCTGTTTCCGCACACCGCAGCCCACCTGGCCGCTTCGACAGCGCTATCCGCGCACGTGCTCGGCTTCGCCCTTCTCCGCCCTGCCCGTCTGCTGCTCCGCCTCCTCCTCCTCCACCTCCTCTTCCTCTTCCTCCTCCTCCTCCTCCTCCTCCTCCCCCTCCTCCTCCTCCTCCTCCTCCTCCTCCTCCTCCTCCTCCTCCTCCTCCTGCTCCCCCTCCTATTCCTCCTCCTCCTCCTCCTCCATTTTCTCCTTCTCCTCCCCCTCCTCCAATGTTATCCTCCCCCTTCTCCTTCTCCTCCTCCAACCTGCTCCTCCTACAGTGCTCGTTCCCTGTTTCCCTATACCTCGTGAAAACCGTTGGATCCCCTTATCAGATTATTTCACAGACCGTTGTTGATGCAGTTGCCATGGGTCTGGATTTCTTCTCATTTGGGAACTGTAAAAAAGACAACTGCTGTATTTTACCTACAGCGAATGCCACTCATCGTTCCTGTCCGTTGCTCTCTCCGATCGCCCCTCCATCTTCTTCGCGCTCTTCGCTCCCTCCCCCTGCCCCGAACGAGAGGCAGGCCAGGCCAGGCGCAGGCAACACCGCCCGCCGCATGCTACTCTCAGGCCTAAGTTCCCAAGTGGAGACCCATGGGGACGCAGGCAGAGAGCGGGGCGGAGCAGGGCAGGAAAAATGTGGAAAGGCATAGTTACGAGAGATAGAACTAAGTCAGGGTGAGCAAGAATGGCACGAATGAAAAATGAGAAGGGTGGTGTACAAAGGAGGAGACGGGGGAGAGGGCGATACAGACGGATGACATTGGATCTGACAGGAAGGAGGGAGGTTGAGGAGTAGGATCATGTAGACAAAGGAACTTGGGCCTGAGCAGAATCGGCTACTCCACGCAGCCTCTGCAATATTGTAAAACCTCCGCCCTTTCGGGCACCCGAGCTAAGACTGACCTCTGTCTCGTTCCGCTCTCCCCTCGTCCTCTCTCCTCTCCCCTCCCCTCCCTTCTTCCTTCCCCATCCTCGCCGCCCCTCCCCCACCATCCTTCCTGTATCCTCTCCTACTTTTTTTGCCGCCACCAATCCTAGGGAAAATGTGACCGACGCCAGTCTGAATTATGTCTTCCCAGGCGCACACGCTGGCACAACTTTAGGGGGACACTATATATGCTGGACCCGACGGCGCAAGCTGCGCCGCACCTCGTGATGAACCGTTGCCAATCTTCGGGCTGGTAGCACCACACCCATCGCGGGTTGAGTGGCGTCTGCGCGGCAACATGAAAAAACATGTGGTGTTTGTTCACGAGGCTGTACTTAAATTTCGCACTAGCGTAGGCTTTCTGGGCTAATGACTGGTACGTTACCAAAAAGCCGTCTACTGCTGCCTTCAGCCGCGCACACTCATTGGCCGTCAAGAACTGGCCCGCATCACTCACCACGTCGTAAAAACGAATCAAGTTCTTGAACATGAGTGTCCTCGTTCTGAGACGAGTGTCCCCGCCAGCTGGCGCCTTTGCCTGGAACTCTTTCGAAAGCACAAAGCACACCCGCGCCAAACTCTTGGCCTCTGCGGCTTTTATGCTGTGTGACAGCACAGGGTAATCAGAATGGGGGCTATCAGGATCCTTAACGAACATCGACAGCCTGAAATTTGATAGCCGATGTGGCAAGCCAAGCTCACCATAAATCTCTTGAATACGTGTCCACACAATGCGAACTCGGTCGCTGACTCGGCCGCCCAATTCCTCGTAAATTAGCTCATACAGAAGGTTGGCCACAGCGTGGCCAGCCACGCCCAAGTCCACCGTGTGCATAACATCGATGGCGAGGCAGTGGATCGACACTCCCCACGTGGTGAAAAGCGGGTGGTTCGGGACGAACCCCCTTTCGTGCTTCGACCAATGGTTCGGATTACCGCTGGCGTTCGCGAAATCGTTCCACGGATTCCCTGATTTGTCCGCCGTACAAAGCCAACAGAACTTATCGTCTCCAGCATGAGGAGTTCCAAGACTAGAGAAATATTCCAGATCCCCCAAGACCGAATGTATGAATGCCCTATACGGAGCCTCCTCACTGCACAACCATTCCCCGCCTAGTTTGGCGCGCTCCGAATCTAAAGCCTTGTCGTTCCAGTCCGCCGCTCTCCTCCTGGAGAGATTCACCTTCCAGGGGAAGCGCCAGGCCGTGAAACCGCCAGAGCAAGCCGACGACCGCGACGACGACAACGCCCATGTTCACGATGGGGCAGCGCGAAGCGCAATCATCCCCAAGTTTCACAATATCAAATCTTCATGCCCGTTCTCCCTCTCTCCCTCCTCCATTCCCCGTCGCTCCTTTATTCCTTTTTCCGCCCCCTCCCTCATGACCTCTTGCCTCCTCTCCTTCAACTTACCCCCTCCTGTCCTACGCCACCCCACTCCATCCATGCTCTCGCCGCACGAGCGCACGCACCCCTTCCACCCTACGTCGGCCCGCGGGCCGCCGCATCGCCGTGAAGGTGCCTGTTGATTTGGTGGCGGGGCGAAGGGCGACGGAGTGGGAAGTGTAGAGTGGGCGGGGAGACGGAAAAGCGAGGGAGGGGAAGGGAAAACGGGAGGAAGGGAGGAGGGGTGCGAGGGACGGAATAGGTGGCCCCTGGGGAAAGGCGAAGCCTTCCTAATCGACACTCGGAAACCTCCCCTCTGCTAGCGCATTAAAGGACCATCGGAGCACCTTCCATATTTCGTTCCAGCTGTCCTCCCCATGGGCATTTTGCTTTGCACATATACTGAGAGGGAACGACGCCAAGTTCAAAGTGAGGGCCTTCGTCTTCCCGACAGCCCCCAGGCCAGTCATTGAAACCGATGTCATAGAGTCCCGAGCCAGGAACTCAGCCCCGTCCCCATGAACGCGGAGGGGAATCATAAATGACTCCCTCTCCTTCTTGTTTACATGCCAGAAGGGATGGTCACGTAAGCGAAGGTCTGACCTGAGATTGTTTCGATTTTCTGATCTACGCCAGTGCGGAGAGGGATGAGGAAAGGGAGGGGCGGGGGGATGGGGGGAGGGATGGGGGGCGGAGGAGAAGGAGACAGCAGGACGGAAAGATGGGGGAGGAGGAGAAGGAGGAGGAGGAGGAGGAGGAGGAGGAGGAGGAAGCCGACAGTTTCCATATGAGCTAAGGTAGCGCAGGCTAGACCGCGCGACAGCCTCAGTTTCGTTCTAGCCCGTTTTACCACCCTGGAAATTGTTGACAAAACAAAAAAAACGCCCACCTGGAGGTGTTCTGCCAAAAAGTCGGCAACTTGTCGATGGCGAAAATCTCATCGAACTCATCGCGGTGGTGCTTGAATAGCGAGGCGAACCATTCGTGCGGAAGTAGTGCCGCACATACTTTCTGCTGCGCGCTGGCGGTCTTGGAATCCCAAGCTGGGATCTCGAACTGATACGGTTCGGGCAAGGGCGAATCGCCAAACTTCGTCATCAGTTCATGGTGAACGTTCCCAGGATATTCCCCCCACGTCCCCAGGGCTGCCAGCAGCTGAATCTCGGGGTGGACGAGGCCGTCTAAATGAGCGGCGTGGGCCGTGCGTTGGACCTCTGTCGCGGGGATGAGCCCCCACGACCAGGAACCCAACAGTTTAGTGCCCAACTGAGAATACATCGGGGGTCCACGGTCCAAGGGCGCCACCTCCGCTTCGTCCATGGCCCCGTCATGGACCAACCGTCTCTTGTTGTGTTTCTTTGGTGGCATCTTGGGCGGGGGAGGGGAAAGCCTGCCGCCAGGCAGGAACGCCGCCGGCGGGCCCTCGAGCCCCAAATGCCAGCTCGCAGAAAAAAAATCATGAGGCCAGACAAACGGGAACGCCACGACTTGAACGCCCTCGGCTGGATGGCGGTGGAAAGGCGGGGAAGGGAGGGGTTGGAGCGGAAGGCTTCGGGGAAGGGGCGGAGGGGAGGAGCGAGGAGGGGGGGCGGGGTTGGGGGAGGGGTGGGGGCGCGGGATTGCCAAGTTCAGACTGACGGGTTATGCATATATAATATGTGTGTGTGGATGTGAAGACTAGAGGGCAGGGCGGGAGGTGCGGATGATTTCGAGAGAAAGGAGTTCAGGGGGTGGGTCTGGTTCGGGCAACGCGAAGCCGAGCATTCCCGTTTGCCTCGCCCCTTACACGGCAGAGGCGAGCGGCGACGGGGCTAGATAGGGCGGCAGATACCTAGATAGACGGAGCACGGCCAGCACCTCGCTTTCTCGCTCGCTTGCCCAACGTCTGGCTTGCCATCTCGCCACTCTCGCTTCCCCAACTCCTTCTCTCGTCAGGTTCCCCCCTACTCCACCTGATCTGGTTCCTGCCTCCCCTCCTCCCTCTTTCCGCCCTCCATGGTACTGGTTCGTTCCTCATTGGCCCCTTCCTCCACTTACCGCCCACGACCCTCAACGCCTCCTTCGTTCACATCCACCTACACATCCACCTACCATCCACATCCACCTCCCGCATCCAGCTATCATCCACATCCATGCCCACCATCCACATCCACCTGCCATCCACATCAGCATCCGAGGGAGAGGGCGGAGGGGAAGGAGGACACGGAAGAGGAGGGGGAGGAAGAGGAGGGCGATGAACAGAGGGAGAGGGGGGCCGATGAGGGAGAGTGAGATGAGGGGGAGGGAGGAGAAGGAGGTGGAGGAGGAGGAGGAGGAGGAACGACTGTGCTGAAGAGGAACCGACGAGCGACGACCTGCCCGACCCTCTCTCTCTGGCGCTGGCTCCGACTATCTAGACGGCCATTTTGATGACGCCCACCGCGTCGATCATGTGCACCTGAAAGGGCTTCAGGTTCTGAAGGACCTTGCTGTTCTTGGGCTTCTTGTCCGTGGCCCACTCGCCGATGGTGCCGCCGTGCTTGCGGAGGAGGCCCAGCACCTACGCAACGCCGCCCCTTCCAATTTGCCCAGCGAGCCCTTCGAACCTTGCCCGTCCTCACTCAACTCCTGTACCTCTCCCCTCACCCCCTCCCCTCACCGCTTCACCATCCCTCCAGCCTCATACTCCACCACCTCCAAATCGTTCATCTTTCGTTTTCCTCCTTCCTGCTTCTCGCCCTCGACCTCCTCCTCGTTCTCCGCCGCCCCCTTTCCAACCCTCGCGGAGGGGGAGGGGTGCGAAAAAGAACGTGGACGATAACGAATGAAAGTGGGGAGGAGGATGACCAGCACAAGCAAGAACACTTGCAACACTAGAACGTCCAGCAGGCCGTGGGAGGTCCAGGAGCCCGCGGGGGGTCCGTGGGGGGTCTCGTGATCTTCAAAACAAAGGAACGGGAGGACCAGACCACGCGGTCGGGATGGCTCGGCGAGCACTCTTAGAGAGCATCCTCGGTAATTCAGAGCAATGTTGGGATATCCAAACTTAGTCTGAACTCTATCGAGGCACCTGAAAACAGTTGGGGACACCTGTTGGCCTCATGTTTTACAACAGCTTTGAGAACCCAGGCAAAAGCAAGCCCTCACGAACAGCACACTACAACACATCAAAGCACTTCGTAGGTTCCTGAACGCTTTCGCAACTAAGCAAGGCGATGGCCTTCTTGGCGTTCGCTGCAATGAGCGGGTAGCTCTGGCACCACGTCTTGTTGTTGATGAACCCCAAGAGCTTCTCACTGACCGCCTGTAGCCGATATGTTGCCGTGTCCCTCGTTGTCATCTTCTTCCTCTCTTTTCCCTCATACTCTTCCCAATTGTGCCCCTTCTTCCCTCACTCCAGCATGTTCGCAGGCATCATCATCATCTCCCCGCCTTCCCTGCCTTCCATCTTCCTTTCGGCTCATCGCCCATCCTCTCTCGTTCTTCTGTTTTGTATCGTATTGCCCCTTTTTCTTCCTTGGCCGTCTCATCAACTTGCTTATCCGCTTGATCCGACCTCCAATCGGGGCATCGGGGTGGCATCACCACAAATTGTGCACTCTGTTCCCGCGCGTGCAATGTAAATGTGCGGTTGCCTCTGGGCGCGCAAGGCCCCCCCTTCATTGCCTGGCCCTTGTCGTCTTCGTCGCCGCCATCATCATCATCATCATCGGCATATCGCATGCCCAACCACATCCACATCATCATTATCATCATCATCCACATCAGCATCATCATCATCATCATCTCATCATCATCATCATCATCATCATCATCCCCCTCATTCTCCTCATCTGACCGATACAAAAAGTTTGAGGAAAGGGCTGTCCGAGAGGCAATCCCCGACGTGAACCACCACCTCCGAAAAGTCAGTCTCCGTCTTCAGGTCTTTGGGCGTGAAGGTCTGCATCTGATCGTGCAGCTCCTGCAATTTGATCATCTTCGGGTCGACCTGCTAGCGAGAGGACAAGGGAAGGGGCGCTAGCAGGGTGAAGGCCTCCCCTTCCTGCTCCTTCTAGTCCTCCTGCTCCTCCTCCTCCTCCTCCTCCTCCTCCTCCTCCCTCGAAGCCTACCTCCTCCCTGGTACCCTCCCCCCCTCGCCCAACCCCGCCCCGCCCCCCACCCCCCACGCCCCTCACCACTGCCACCACCACCAACTCCTCCTCCTCCTCATCCTCCTCCCCCCCTTCCTCTAACGTCCTCCTCCTCCTCCTCCTTCCGCTTCCTCGAAGCATCCCTCAACGCCCTTGCCTCCTGACGCGCCGCGGGGTCCATTCCCCTATTCCGCGGCCATTTCGCTTGGAGAAATCCGAATAGCGCCATGGGTCTTCTACCCTCATCCTCCGCTGCCTCTTCTGCTTCCTCTTCCTCTTTGTCTGCGCTCGAAGCCACTGGCCACGCGCGTTCAGCCTCGGGGTGCGATTTCAGATTAGGGTTTCAGGAGGCAGAGGGGGTTGAGTGAGTGCACAGGGAAGACGTGTGGGAGGATGCGTTGAATACATCGCGCCTCCTGGCGCGTGCGCCCACGCCCAGCGCCGCCGCCACGGCCGCGGCCTGCTCCGCCGCGGCCTGCTGCGCCGCGGCCTGCTGCGCCGCGCGCTGAAGAAGAGGGAACGTCACCGTCGTGTCCGCCAGCACCTCCGTCCTCGATGTTCAGGCCCATGGCAGCCATGTTGCCTGGGCTGGCGTTGAGGGAGTCTCTCTTTGGATCAACCTTCCATCCCCCTCCAACGCCCACTCCAATCGCCCTCCACTCTTCCTTCTCCCCAATCGCACCTTCCCCAATCGCTCTCCACTCCTTCCTCTCCCCTTCCCCTCCCCCCATCCAAGTCCCTGTCCCCCCCTTCCTCTTGCATTCCCAACGCAGGAAGGTCGTTGGGGGAGGTTTCAGCTTGTTTCTTGTTTTCAAAGGCCGAAGGAGACGAGAGAGTGGCCTTTGACAGGCGAAGGAATGTGATGTGGCTGGGGCTCCGCGGGCCATTAAAATAAACGTGGCAGGAGGGGCAGGATGAAGGAGGGCAAGGCAAGGAGAAGGGAGGGGGGGTAGGAGGGGGTGGGGGGGAAGGAGAGGGAGGATAAGACGGAGGAAGAGGAGAATGCGGAGGAGGATGGATCGCACGTTTAGCAACCCTAGCACCAAACGCTGCGCGGGAATGGAGCATCTGGAACTTCTCCATGCCGTCCACGGACTGCCTGAAGGCGTCCTCGTCCATCTTCCCCCCTTGCGTGCCCATCGTGGCTTTGGACCTGCCCATCTTCTTCGTGTGCGAATCCTTGCGCACGCAGCACTGCTTTCTCTTCGGGTTGTCGGGGTTGGGCCGCGTCTGGCGGCGCGTTTTCTCGGCAATAAGAGGCATCGCATGGACAATCTGACACAAACTATAGTAATTGATTTCCTGGGAAGTGTTGCACGTTCATGGGGGCCCTGATACAACGCGGCGGGGCGCAGAACCACAAGGCCTGCCATCATCCGAAATTGCAACTGACCAGAGAGAGCACAATGTTCCGCGATCGAACCTCATCACGTTCACTACGAGCTCTGTGCGACTCGACCGCGACACTGAAACGAACACTGCAAACATAGTAGCAAACAATTGCACGAAAAAGGGACAGGCCTTCACCAAGTCGTCAGCGATCATCTCCTCGCCCTCGGACTGCCCGTAGTGGTCGTAGAACTGCTTCTCCGTCATCCACTCTTCCGCCCTGGTGTTCTCCTCCTGCCAATTGATGGACCAAGACACCTGCATGTACCGCTCCCCGAGGCTCGGGTCCACGATGAAGGCCGCCAGCATCTTCGCCTTGGTCTCGTATTTCGAGGCGCCCTTGATGTTGCCAGCCTCGACCTCCTTCCACTGCGCTTCCACCTGCTCGGCGTTGTCGCTGTTCTTCCTCGCGCTCTTGAAGCGCCCGTAGAGTGCCCTGGAGAGGTCGATTGTTTATTGTAGGACGGATGGAACCACACCACATCCCTGGAACACAAATCACCACCGCAATCTTCTAACGCCACGGGGCCCAAAGTCGCCTGCAGGCTAAACACCTAACACATATTTGCATTGCTGCGACATCGCACACGCAAGAACCCTTTGGAACCTAGCCTTACACATACTACAACAGTTGTCGGTGGCCTTTCACTGGAGCCAGCGAGTATCTGCGCAGACCGCATCTCTGATCGGACGGACACACACGAGATTTTGAGAATTTGCGAGATCTTTGCAAGGCCGAATGATGGCAGCCCAAAGCGCGACACACACACACACGCAGATCGAATGAGGCCAGCTCATATCTCAACGGCACTGCGAACGGAGAAAAGATATGAGAACATGTAAAACGCGCACTTCATCTCGCCCTCGTTGAAGATCTTTTTGACCAGCTCAACGTTGTCCATGGACCCGTACTTCCTGGCGGTGGCGCATTGAATTTTCGGTTGCCATCCACGCCAACCTTGCCACCGCCACCTTCTCTTCCAACCACCTCAATCTGCACGTGAATCACCACATGCGCGCTATTCTAACAAAGAACTACACACCTGTATCCATCATCCACGCAAGCAGAGAAACACATAACACACAAGCACGCATGAAACAAATCGCATCGCACGAGCGATTCGAAAGAGCTGCATTGGAATCCCCGCCACTTCTTGAAACCAAACCCACGAGAAGGAAAAAGATCACTGTCCTGAAGATCAGCATCTTCTCGTCAAGGTTCCTGCCCTTGCACTTCTGAAGGATCTGCTTGTCGTCAAGGGACTCGGCCTCCTGCTCGCCCCACCTGGCGATGGAAGGCGCAAGGTCTTGCCAAAATGGCATTGCGAGGAGGGTGAGGAGTGGACTTGGGCGGGAGGACGGCGGAGGAGGGGGGGGCAGGGGGACCAGGAGGAACACAGTCAGGAGAGAGAGGGCCAGGAGGATGTGGAGGACGAGGGAAATGAGGTCCAAGGGTGCTGGCGTTGCTGAGGATATGGCTGGAGAAATCGGAGAAGGATGACGGTTGGCCTTTGGAGAGGAACTCTTTTTTGGAATTGGCCTCTCAGGACCATCCCCCATCCGAAATGCTCATTGATGCAGTCAGATCTTCTTGGATGCTTTCAGACCAATTTGCAGCAACATGACAACGAACGTTAGGTTTTGGCCCCCGAGTAGGAATTGAATTACATAGCCCTGGCCACTTGCCAGCGGCCTTCAGACGAGCGCCCGCTTTCGCCTTCGCCGCCGCCTTCAAGGTCTCCTCCGATGGCGTGATCCCCCAGCTGGCTCAAACTATGTATTCTTGTCCCGAATTCACGCGCCAGCTCGGCACGGTGATATTTGCGAATCCAGGAGGCAGGTCGAGTGGCACACGGGACAAAGTGCGTTTCGGACCTTGGAGTTTTCTTGGTGCAAGGGATGGCAAGCGAAAAAACGTTCTCATCAATTGCCCGTATCCTTCCGCACGCCAATCTTGCGCTTCGGGGCAGCTGTCTTTCCCTTTGCAGCCATGGCCCCAGCAGCGGCCTCGGGTTTCCCTGGAACCCTGGAACCCAATCCAGAAGCCGTTCCTGCCAAAGCTGGCTCGAGATGGAGAGCACGGGCGGGAGGCACATTGCAACGCATCATGTTACAATGTGTGAAAATTCATGGCATGCCCGTACATAACCACACATGATCCCTGAATTATTAAATTATTGATACAGAAATAGAGCGGTTGTGTTGTCATGTATCTTGCACAATATGTGCCATTCAGGTAATATATCTGAATCGTTTTTCTGTTGGGACTGTTTCAGAAATGGTATATTCTGAAATTTGAATTGTGCATTTCTCGATCAATTCTCATTTAATTCTAACATTATTACTTCATTATTCCTTGTTTCTTTCTTATTATTTGAGTATTATTTGAATAATTTTCAACCCATAATATTTGTTTCCTGAGCGGGTGGTCTGAAGATGGTCTGTCGACAGACCATCTTCAGAGCTCAGATCTGAAGATGATCTGAAGATGCTCTGAAGATGGCATCTTCAGAGCATCTTCAGATCTGAGCTCTGAAGATGGTCTGTCGACAGACCATCTTCAGATCACCGATTGAGACATTAAAAACTATCGTTTGGAAATCGCCAAATATTATGCAACAAAAATTTAGGAAATCGTGACTAATTCATTTATAGTTCTACAATTTCGCTCGAAATATGTTAGAAACACTCAGCCAACAATCCAGAATAATTTATTTCTGAAACAGTTAACCTAGACAAACCAAAAACAAATCATACCGTATTCATACATGCTTCACGCATAATGCAGAATGTGTTTGGACAGTGTCAGAATGTCGAAAGGACTTATTCTGAATCCCTTCAGGTTTATTAGGATCTATTCGAACCAATGGTATCTTTGTACATGTACGCCCTAACATATCACATGCACGAAACGAGCAATCGAGATAACAACACATTATGTAACCAAGCTGGGCCAGATGACTGACCAAGTACACTCTGAACATCCGTGCGCCGATAATGCACATTTTGATGCGTCGAGCTCAAGTGGCGTCATTGACGGCCTTGACAAAATAGATGCCACCCCAATAGATCAGCCGTGACGAATAAACAAGGGCGCGCCAATTGGCAGCATATTGGATATGATTCGTCACACCCCTCCTCCACACTTCTGGTCTTTCGGTCGCCCTCTCATTTACCGATCAACCTCAACGCACGTCGGGGCACTGACGGAACAGAGCACACCCCAGAATATACGGCAAGCATCATCTCATCGTCTTCATGCCCGTCTGCTCCGCCTCGTCCTTCCTACCTCTCCGATCCACCTCGGTCTCGCTCTTGTCTCAGTTTCCCATTTTCTCGACACCATCGTATTGCATCTCCTCCTTCTCGTGCTCATGCCCTCATGACACGAAGCTATGTTATTAAACGGCAACCCTTTCTTGCGTTGGTTGCGACTCTTGCGTTGGTTGCGACGGCTTGCGAATGAAGGAACGGGAGGGGCGTGGACGCGGAGTGTTGGGAGGAGGAGGTGCGAGAATAATTGGGAAGAAGGTAAGGGCGTTGTGATTTGGGAGTGCATGTGTATTTGTGGGGGCGAACAATGAGGGCGGCAGAGGCAAGCATCATGATATGAGGGCTGCCCTGAGAGGACAGTTCTGCACTATCCCGTAGGTAGACGAGTCGGCGCTGCCCCGCCTATTTGGAGGAGAAGCAATTGAGAATTGAAGAACGCGCTGCTGGTTGCAAGCATTTCGATCTCGCAAACGAGCGCTCACTGAATCCCTGAAAGTGCAAACTGACGGATGCCCACTGAATGAGGCCGCGGGCGAAACCTTGGATTGAATTCATCCTGCGCAGCCACGAACGACCGCGCACTGCACGCGGCAAGGAAACTCATGCACGTGATCTGACCGAGCTGACGGCCATCGATCGTTCGAAATGTCGGGTCCCTCTGCAGTTAAACCAAAATGAGTGTTTACATGTTTTGTCGTGAATTCTCATCTCATGAAATCCTTGGAACTGGGACCCGCGCGCCTGGGACCGAAACACAAGCCTCACCGACTGGAAAGCATGTCCGAGCGCAAAGAGCGTGCTTCTGCCTTGTCAAGGCCAGCCCCCGTGCAAGACTCTTTCAGAATCGCCTCTGCAACCCCTGCGTGGTCCGCGAAGTGTGTCTCTGAAACCTCCAAAAAAAGAGTGGGTTTCTTCGAAACGGGATCGGTCGAGCAGATGTAGCTCTTCTTGGCGGCGTATGTCACCTTCAGCGTGCCGAGCTTAGGGTGCATCATGCTCCTGAGCCTGTCCCCTCCGAAGGTGCCCCCCTGCTTGCCGTTCTTGGCCTGCTTGCCGCTCTTGGCCTGCTTGCCCCCCTTGGACGCCTTGGCGTCCTTGACGTTGGCCTGAGGCGCCGCGATTCTGTATGTTGGAGGGGTTATGGGGGGGAAGGGAAGGGCGTGTTTTTTTTAGTTTGTTCGGGCCATCAAGCGTTCTGATACAACATCATGGCATGCCCCCCCCCCCCCATCTACGCACAAACAACACAAAAACAAAACGTACAGGCAGAATAACTCATGCAGGAAAATCGCATGCGTCCCAGACCGCGCTCAAAGATGTGAAGTACGAACATGAGCAACAGCGCCGAAGACAAGTGGCAACATGGAATTACAAAGTGAAACAAATGATACCCACGGCAAGGGGCCGAATAACGAAGAACATGAGGACATGCTTTCCCCTTCGTTCCTCCGAAGCCCAAGCCAGTGCCACAGTGAATATTTAGATAGGTTTCTCATAGATGTTGCTCCTTCTCCCAAATCCCCCCCTCGTCAACATCCTCTTCATCCTGGTCCGTCTCCTCTCCCCCCTGCAACCTCGACCCTTGCATCCGCTACAGCCCCGTGTCTACTCCTTTCGGACTCCTGCCGCCCTCTGAGTACTACCAGCCAACCCCTGCCAACCTCCAACTCCCCTGCCCAGCAGCCTTCAGCACTCTTTTCTTCGGAGGGACGACGGGTGCGTTCAGGGCCAGCTGCATCAGGGCGCACTCGTCGTCGGACACGTCGCCTCCGGACTCGGGGTCGCCGCCTTTCATCCACGAGAGGAGCTCCTGGAAGCAGCTTGTTTGCCTTCACGCTCTCCTCTTTCTCCTTTCTCTGCGTCTTTAGCTTGTCCTGCAATCGTTTGTCCACCTTGCCGCCTCTTCTCACCTATCCAGCATCTTCCTCATTATCATCGTTGTCTTTGTTACTTTATCATTCCCTATCCAGCATCTTCCTCATTATCATCGCACCTCCAGCCTTTACTGCTGCTGCTTCGCCTCTTTCTCTCTCTCTCTCTCTCTCTTGTTTTCCCTCTCTCTCTCTCTCTCTTTATCGTTCCCCTTTTTCCTCTCTCTCTCTTTCTCCCTCTCGCTCTCTCTCTCTCTCTCTCTCTCTCTCTCTCTCTCTCTCTCTCTCTCTCTCTCTCTCTCTCTCTCTCTCTCTCTCTCTCTCTCTTCTCATCCCCCACCCCCCCACCCCCCGCGGTGGAGGCAGGGGGGAGAGGGAGAGGGGGATGAAGATGTATGGAGGGGAGAGGAAGAGGAGGGAGGAAGGGCAAGGCGGAGGAGCGGAATGAGGGGGGGGGGGAAGGAGGAGGGACACTGACGAGATCTCACCGCGTTGGGTTGCGAGAGGGGGATGCTAAAATGAAATTGAGGCGGGGGGGGCATGCGCGAGGGTGCAGCGTTGCAGACATTGCAGACCAATTGCACGTGAATTCGTAGATGCGTTTCCAAAAACAATTTCTGGCTATGCGATCGCATTGTCCAGAGTGCTTGCGTTGAGGGTAGCGCGCGCGTTGGCCTGGACGAAACAGCGAAGGGGACTTTGGCAGGAAGGATGCAGATATGAATGGTGGGAGGATGGGGTTGACTTTGTTAGCACGATCGAGGGATGGGCAATCAATTCGTGAGATTGCTAGGTATGGCAAGCGGGTCAGACGAGAACATTGTGGGTGAGATGGGGTGACGGAGGGGGGGATTGTGATGGATCATATTTGGTGGAGGGATTGGCGGTGGCGGAGAAGTTGGAGGATGATGATATGCGACCATTTTTCCACAAGGCTTCCCCAATAAGCCACCCAAGCGGTTTTGAGAACCGAGCGGCTGCAGGCTAGGCGAAATGCATCGCAATGCGGCTGAGCACCAGCGCACCCGCGTAAGTTCGAAGTGCCCCACGCACTCACAGGCCCGTTGCCAGCCACCGCGTGAGCTCCAACATCTCGCTATCATTGATCGGCTCCGAAGCAGGGCCGCTCGCGACGCTAGTGGGGCTCGAAGGCGATTTAGGTGGCGACCGCACCACCTTGGTCTTCTTCTTCTTCTTCGACGGTGGAGTGGCATCGCTTTGGATCGAGTCCCTGGAGCCCCTTGATCGAACGGTCACGTTCTTCACGACGACAGGAGGATCCACCTTCACGTCAGGAAACGGCATGGGCGGGAAGGCCACCTCTTCTGGTTCATCCGCGACGGTGGCGAACGTAACCTGCGCCAAAACTGTTTTGTTGATGGCCCTCCATGCGGGGATCGGCAGTAGGGGTGGGGGTCGAAGGATCGGGCGCGCAAATCCGAACTCCGAGCGTACTATCTCATAGGCCCGTCCAGGAGCCACGCGCTCAACTCTGATTTGCCACCCCAGCCCCCTCCCCGTCTCCACCACCACCACCGCCGCTCAATGTTTGGAGGGCCGACAACTGAACAGAAATAACAACCTGCGTTGGCGTCGGCGCGAGGAGCGGCATCGGCGTGTAGAGATCGCTGCACTCCTCGGATGGTGACTTCTGCATGATCCTCGAACGTTTCGAGGGAGGCGTGAACACCTTCGAGCTCGGCGAGTCCTGCGGAGGCGCGTTGGGCCTTTTCGCGCCCAGCTGCGTCGCGACGTCCTGCGCCCAGTCACCCACAGGCTTGGTCTCGGGCGTCGTCTTGCCCAGCATGACCATCTCCAATGGCTGCCCGATCTCTTCAGTCTGCGATGGCAGCTCCGTGGGGGACCCCTGCTCTGCCGGCGGCTCATTGTCACTGAGCTCCCCGACGTAGTGGGACTCCTGGTCGAGCTCCGAGAACTCCTCCTCCTTGACTTCCTCTTTGACTTCCGCCTGATCCTCCTGCTTTACCTCCTGGAGCTCGTGAGGCGACGTCTCTTCGAAATCGCGAAGGGGCGAAAAGGCGGACACCTCGCTCAGCGTAAACGTGTGAGATGGAAACCGCTCCAAGCCCTGTTCGAACCGCCTGGGAGTCCTGAATGCGGGCGCGGCCTTCGACAGGAGCGAAATAGGCTCCATGACGTCGCGACCCCCAGCCTGCTCAGATGGGCGGGCGCGAGCCTTAACCTGCTAAGATGAGCCCAAAATGGCTACGAACACCCACAGCAACACGCCGTTCAGCAATTTGGAGGCACGAAGGGTAGACGGTGGTCGGGCGCGCACAGAGGCGAGCAGGGCAGGGGGAGGAATGGGAGGATGAGGATGGGGGAGGGGGAGAGGAGGATGAGCAGGAGGAGAGGGAGGAGACGGAGGAGGAGGAGGGGGAGGATGAGGAAGAAGATGAGGTCGACGAAGGGATCATATTTAGCTGGCCCCTCTTGGCCTTTGGAGTGCCTGACTGAGCCTCGAGACCATGCGTCTGATGCTAGATGCAAAAGCGGCCCTGAGACAAATCTGCAGTTTGTGGCTTGAGGGCCTCACTGGGATTCGGCACCATCAAAATAAACCTCGGCATGCGAACGCCGTCCTGGCAACGCTTATCCTCGGAGAGCCTGCAGCGCGACACAAACACGGCGGAGGCTCATAGGTTCCAGGAAGGGGGGGAGAAGAGGGAGAGAGAGTAGGATCTAACAATCCGTTTACGTCATGTCGGCGGGTTGCAGATTCACTCTTCGTTTGGTTTACAACCGCGCTGAGTCAGTCAGTCAGTCAGTCAGTCAGTCAGACAGTCAGTCAGTCAGTCAGTCAGTCAGTCAGTCAGTCTTTCAGTCAGCCAGTCAGTCCGTCAATCAGTCAGTCAGTCAGGCAATCAGTCAGCAACACAGTCAATCAGTCAGTCAGTGCGTCCGTGAGTTTCGGCAGCGCGAGCGTCAGAGAGGCGAGTGGTTGTTTGAGCGTGAAGCTTTGCTCCAGTTTCATGCAGAGTTCAGAAGGTTTCAGTCTGGGTGTATAGTAGCTCAATGGATTAGCCAGTCAGTCAGCCAGTCAGCCAGAGGGCGAAAGTTCAAGCCCTGCAGTTCCAATTCCAGATCCGATACAACGCCTGGCCAACCGAAGCCACATTTCAACTAATCGTTTTTTTTTTTCAGGACGTTCGAACAGAACAGTTGACTACCTCCTCGAGCCCAACCATACCATCTTCAGAAAAAGGGGAAATGTCCTTCATCTGGTCGTCCGTGAGGGGCTCGCCGCCATCACCAGGCTCATCTTCTTCATCTGCATGCTCCAATGGCGCGGCGTCGGCATCCTGGGTGGGAGGGGTGAGGCGGGGGGGACGCAGGGGGGCGCAGAAGGGGGGCGTTGCGCAGGAGGGGGCGCGAGAGCGCGGTGGTTCCCGATGGCATTAACGCATTGTTCGAGACATCCTCTCACGGTTGCTGTCGGGGACGCCCTCGGACGACGTCCAATGTGATCCGAGGAGGGGGGGGGAGCGGAGGAGGACGGACGAGGAGACGGATGGAGGATGGTGGGGAACGCGAGGGAGGGTGGGCGTTGGGGGCAGAGTCGTCTCATCTTCCCCCATCCTCTCTCTCCCCGTATCATCTCTCCTTTCCTCCTTCCTCCTTCCTCCAAGCTTCAACCCTCTCCGTTTCCCCTCCGCTCTCTTCCCTCCGTCGTCTTTTTCCCCTCCCTCCCGCCAGTTGGCCTCTCCTTCCTCACCTGTCTCGGGTACGGGATAGGGAAACCCAACCAGTATCATGCCACGAACGTCTCACTATTCCCATCCAAGTCCTCCTTGCCCCATTTGATTCTGTATAGAGGTGGCGTCCTCGACAGGAACGAGCGACGTCGATGGAGTAGCGCTCGGCGACGGCGTCGGGGACGGTGACGGCGCCGCCGTGCTTGGCGTCGCCACTGCGCTGGTCGGATTGGCGCTGACGGGCGTCCGAGGGCTGGAGGCCGATGCCGTTATTCACTTTGAGGGCAGGCATATCAATCAGTACGCGTGCGCATGTGTACCCCCTCCTTCCGCGCAGCTGTTCCAGACACTTCAAACAGATTGCGAGCGGCGCTCAGGCGAGAAAGTCGTTTTTCCCCTCCACCAGCCTCCTCATCTCCCCCACTCTTCCCTCCTCATATTTTCCTCTCTTCTAGACCGTGCATTTTCCTCGGCCCCGTGTCCCTCCTCCACCTTGTGTCATCTTGGATAGTATCTCCGACAGACGAATTGATGGTGTGGGCTCAGGGAAGAGAAATGCCGAGGGGGAGGTTGGAGGATGAGTGGGAAGGGAGGGGCGCAACCATTGAGCAGATGAGGAAGGAGAAGAGGCGCGGCGAATAGATGACGAACAAAAGGGGGGGGAACCAGACGGAGGGGCGGGATGAAGGAGGCCGAGTGGGGGAAGGGTGGGGCGGGGGCATGAGGGGCAGGAGGGAGCGGGACGCCGACGAAGGAGGCCGAGGAGGGAGCGGGAGGCCGACAGGAACCATAAACCGTAGGCAATAACAAAAACACGACCAGGTCCTCTGAAAAGGATACTCTTCGGGCGGGACGCCCAGCAGGTGCAGGATGTACTGCATGCGGCCCCTGTCGCGGCCCAGGCAGCCAGTCATTGCCTCGGTGGGGCACCGCATCCCCTGCTACTCATCCTGCGTTGCATGCACATCGGGAGACATCAAATTGCGCCCAGCAGTGGCGACGCTGGCTGCCCAAACGGATCCAAAAAAACGAATTACCGTCGCCATATTCATCTTCCTCCTTCTCCTCGAACACCTCCCCCCACCTACTCCATCCACATTCCCTACATCTTCTACATTTACCTCCTCACCCTGCCCCTCCTTCACCTCATCCATCGCCCTCTTCCTTCTCCTCGAAGCCCTTGTCCTCCGACCCCTCCTCGCCCATCTCGTGCTTCTGCTCCCCGCAGCCGACGTCGTCGTCGGCGAGGCCGCCACCGCTGTCGAAGCCATCCCTCGTCGCCTGACGTCGGCGCACCCCGTTGTCCCTGATCCTCCGCAGATGCTTGAGGACGCAGCTGACTTTGTCGGCCATGGAGCCCGCCCGCTTGACCAGCGGGCCAGCGGGCTCCTTCCCGACGGTGGGGTGCCTTGGGCACCATGGTCGTCGCCGTCTTCGTCCACGCCATCGTCGTCGCTGTACGTTTGACGCCGCCGCCTCGTCCACTCGACATCAGCAAGCGCAGAAACAGACCCAGCACAAGGACGAGGAGGGGGCCAATGGCTGGAGAGAAGGCGGGGGAAGGGTGGACGGATGACATGTGAGGAGCGGGAAGGAGGACGTCGCATACATGTGAGGATGGTGCGCCGTAAACTCAAGAATTTGAGATCTGAAGATGGCCTGTCGACAGACCATCTTCAGATCGCATTATCGGCGTTCTCGGACTGAAGATGATCTGTCGACAGACCATCTTCAGATCGCGTTCCCCGCGTTCTCGGTCTGAAGATGATCTGTCGACAGACCATCTTCAGATCGCATTCTCGGTGTTCTGGGTCTGAAAGATGGTCTGTCGACAGACCATCTTCAGATCGCATTCTCGGCGTTCTGGGTCTGAAGATGGTCTGTCGACAGACCATCTTCAGATCACATTCTGGGCCTTCGCGCCCTGAGGAGGAGGAGGAGAAGGAGACGAGGAGGAGGAGAGGAGGAGGAGGAGGAGGATGGGTCGGAGGAGGAGGAGATGAATGAGGAGGAGGAGAAGGAGGAGGATGGGGAAGGAGGGGGAGGAGAAGGGGATGAGGAGGGAGGGGGGGGGGGGGGGGGGGGGGGGGGAGGAGGAGGAGGAGGAGGGAGGAGGAGGAAGCTGAGGATGAGGAGGAGGCGGATGAGGAGGAGGAGGAGGAAGAGGAGGATGAGGGGGAGGAGGAGGAGGAGGAGGAGGAGGACGACGAGCAGAGAAAGGGAGGGAGGGAGGGAGGGACCGAGGGAGGGAGGGAAGGAGGGCTGGCGGGCGGGAGGGAGGGAGGAGGCATAGAGAGAGGGAGGGAGGGAGGGGAGGTGGGGAGGGAGGAAAGGACGGATGGAGGGAGGGAGGAGAAGGAGGGGCGAGAGGATGAGAGGAAATATTGGGGAGAGGGCTGGGGCGAGGAGGGGGGATGTCGTCCTCCCGCCCTCGCCTCCATCCAAGCCCCGCACGCGCGCTCCCTCATTCGTCTCACTCCTTGCTCCCTCAACGAACGCCTTCCTCTCGGCACCCCCCCCGCTCTCCCTTATGACGTGTACTCAGCTCGAATCCACCCTCTCCTGATTCCTCCATCTCCTTCCACTTTGCCAGCGGCTTCTTCGATTCCCTATGTTTATCCTCCCTCTGTGATCCTACTCCAAAGCTTCTTCCTATTGTTACCCATGACCTCGGATCCCTCCTGGCTCTTCTCCCTTTCCTCCTGCATATCGTTATTTTAATCCACCCCCCTCCTGCTCCTCCTATTTCTCCTCCTCCTGCTAGTCGCCGCGGGGGGCCGCGGGCGCCTCTCTAGCACCGCCTCGAGGCCCGTCCGCAAGGCGCAGAAGCTGACGTCGGCCTCTGGGCTCTGGCGGATGAGCACTTCTACCTGGGCTTATCAGAATGGCAATCTCCTCCTCTTCCTCCCTCCCCTCCCCCTCCCCCTCCTCCTCCTCCTCCTCCTCCTCCTCCTCCTCCGCCTCATCCCCCTCTAGTTGTTAAGCAGACAGATTTCTGTCCCAGGGGATAACCACATGCGAACAAAACGCTTCAACATTACCTCCCCCGAAAGCATGAACGATCCTCGTCCTGGAAACAAACAAGTTGGATTCGCCGCCTCCTTCTCCAGTTGCTCCTGTTCCTCTTTGGCTCCTGCCCTTTCTCCTCCCACCCTGGCGAAAGGTCATCCATGCCGAAAGGTTGGCGGACGGAGGGGGGCATGATTTGAAGCCGCGGCCCACCAGGGATTCCATGGCGCACAAGCTCGGGGCGTGGACCGCATGGTCCTTGTGTAGAAAGTGATAGTGGCCCAGCGGAAAAGCTGCCTTCACCCCCTCCCCCTCCACGTAATCCAGGAAAGCTTGCCCGAGATCGGAGACCACGTCGAGAGAGGCACTCGACATCGGGGAGGGGGTGAAGGCCTTGCACAGCACGCAAGGGAAAGGGGCGGTCCGCCCTGCGCCAAAATGGCTTAGCGGGGCACGCGTTGCATCGTTCCTCCTGCTCCCGCTAATCATGCCCCGTGCCCGCCATCCTAATCATGCTTCCAACTCCGTCATGCCTCCTCCTCCTCCTCCTCCTCCTCCACCCCTTCCTCCTCCCTGCCTCCTCCCTGCCCCCTCCTGGTTCCATTCGCCCGCCATCATGTTTAACGTCGTCCGCGTCGTCAGGGCCGTTTATCGTCCACGTCATCAAATCACATTCTGACATCACCATCTGCATCATTTTTGAAGCGTGCCACCTTTACAGGAGCGTGGCCGCCACGAAGATCATGGGCTCCAACGGGGACGGATAGTATTCCTCGTACTTGTTAGAAGGTTGTGAATTGCGGGCAGGGCGAAACATTCTTTTCTGGCAAATCCAGGCCAACGCAAACGCAAATCGAAGCCATGTCCGATGGGAGTTCAACAAAACAATATATGCCACAATGGACGGCATGTCGAATTTCACATCCAGGGCACCCCGTGATGACCCCATAGCTCCACCACAGGCGTAGCATCACTACCATGGAGCGTCCAGGCACACCATCCCAAACAACCAACATATTTCTTGACATCTCGCACACTGGGGGTAGGCATATCGAACGGCAATGAAAGAACGTGCCCGCGAGGTCGCTGGGGACCTTGAAAGCCTGGGGAACCCAGTGGCGCTGGTTTGAGCGACTGGTGAAGAAAGGCAAGGGGTCGGGGTACGGTTCGGGGCGGGGTGGAAGCCTCGGGGGGGGACTCCTCCGAGGCATCGTGATAGCTTGAGCCTCAAAACTGCAGCGACATCATCAGCAGCATCATCGTCGTCATCGTTAGCTGTACCATCAACATTGTTCTAGTTGCCGTCATCTTCGTTATGAGTGAGGACCTGAATGCGTCGTCATTGGCGCTTGTTTGTCCGATCCTGGCCAACGCAGTCATTATCGTCATCCTCATCATCCTCATCATCGTCGTAGTCAATATGGGCATCGTGGTTACTGTACTCCGAGTTAAGCTAATCCTCGTTTCCCTCGTCATCCTCATCCTCATCCGCCATGGAATGCCCGTCTCAGGACTACCCTTCTTGGCCGTTCGCTTCCTCCTAGATACTTCGTGCGTTCATCCTGACCCATGTCCCAAGTCGACTCTCCTCCGTGCCTCCTTCCCTCCCATCCAAGCCCGCATCCCGACAGACCTACAACTTTTTCGTCACCCCATGAACTCACCAATCGAACCTTGGTTCATCTCGAGACACCAATCATCTTCAGATCATCTTCAGACCCTTCCTTCCTCCAACCTTGAATCATGTTCAGACCACCACCTTCCCCCGCGACCGATCGCGACCGATCGCGACCGACGCGCGACCGATGCGCGACCGACGCGCGACCGACACGCGACCGACCGCGACCGACGAGTCGGTCGCGACCGAACGCGACCGAAACGACCGAAACGACCGACCGCGACCGAAGCGCGACCGTCGCGACCGGTCGCGCCTGGATTTCTTCGGGATTCAATGATCAGGGTGCGGGGCCGAGGCGCCGCCCGCCCCCCCCCCCCCCCCCGCGAGGAGGACCTCCCCGCCGCCCGCGCGCCCGCCCCCCGGCCCCGCGTCGTCCCGCCGCCCGCCGCCGAGCCGCCCCTGGCGGAGCTGGCGGCGGCGTCCGCCCGGGGGCGGCCGCCGCCGGAGGCAGCGCCGCTGCGGGGCGCAGGCGGCAGCCCCTCCACGGAGGTCGTGTGGCGGTCGCGTCGTGGAAAAAAATCTCATGGCGGGAGGTCTTTTCAGGAGCGAGAGAAGGACGTACACGTACATGAAGCCACGCCGGTTTCGAGAGTACGCGTTGCCCGAAAGTTCGTATCGCGCGGCCGGTCTCGCAGATCGAGGGGCCGTGTTCATGTACATAGCTGGGCGCGTACGTCCTTTGTGGGCTCCCTATCTTTGGCCCCTTTCGGCCCCTTGGGGCCTTCGCCAGGCCTCGGGGCCGTCAACAGAAACGACTCAGGATGAAAACCGGTACCGGGGAAACGGTCGGGACTGCAGGGAGTCCCTGCAAGTCGATCCCGACCCTTTCCCCGGGACCGGTTTTCAGGACGGCGTCCCGGACGCCGTCCTGAAAAAATCAGGACGTCGCATGGTTGGGAAAGTGCACCCATACCTTCACCCTTCGCCTCGTTATCCGCTTGTTGGGGCCTCCTGGGAGGATCTCGTCGCCACCGTTGGATACGCCTCGGAATCCTGGTCAGGACGCGCCCCGGGAGAGGTCCAGGGAGCAGCGGTATCGGTACCTTTTGGCTTCCCCACCTCCAGCGAGGTTGTGATGCTCCGGCTTACTTTGTAGCCTTGAGCACCAGAAAGAGTTTCGAGCACCAAAAGAGCACCGAGATTGGAGGGTTTGCACGTGTTGGGCCGTGGGAGACGCTCTCCTCGTTCGAATCTTCGCCATCGAGTCTGGCAGAGACTGCTTCGGCATTTTTCGGGGTGCTCGACATTATTTCTGGGATGTGGCCCTTAAGCATGATGGGAACAGCATAACAACATAACAACACAACAACGATAGATCGAGGCGCGTGGATTGGCGACGGGCCGCGCTTCCAGTGGAAATCGCCGCGCTCTGTCGCCGAATCAGGCAGCGCTGGTTTAATGTTGAACCTTGGTCCGTGGAACTCTAGTCCAATTCCCTTTTTAGTGCGCGCCTGGCTCCAGTCGCAGGAGGACCCGTCCAGACAACGGCAGTCCTCCCTGGAGTCTTGTTGGTCTCTTCGGGCCTCCTG
The DNA here is from genome assembly GCA_963575745.1 of Prorocentrum cordatum. Taxonomy (NCBI): domain Eukaryota; class Dinophyceae; order Prorocentrales; family Prorocentraceae; genus Prorocentrum; species Prorocentrum cordatum. Next base: position 67,003 of record CAUYUJ010018342.1, on the reverse strand, counting down.
CGATCGAAACGGCTACGGAAACAATTGTTGCGGCAACTGGCAGCAGTTCCTGCCCGTTTTGAGGAGGGTTCTCAGTCGGTGCCGCCGTGGTTGTCCATTTGATACAGAAGGCCGCCTGTCCGACATCGGCCGCCGTCGGAGTTGGACTAGATTTGTTGGCGGCCATCGTGCGCAGTCTTTCCATACCGATTTCGGGTGTCCATGGAGGAGGGCCAGCCGAGATTACTGTCGCGTCGTAGCGGCGCCGCCCCCCCCCACTCTTCCCTTTCCGCAGGCCCCCGCCTCCACCCCCTCATCCCCATTGTCCTCCAGCCACTCAGCGTCATGATGTTCCGGCTTATCTTTAGACTTGATCACCAGAAAGACTTCCGAGCACCAGGAAAATACCGAAACCTGAGGATGTTCATGTGTCTGGCCCTGGGAGGCGACACTCGCTTGACACTGTTTCGATACTTACCTAACAGCGAAGACTGATAGGTTTCTGGTATAATCAAAACAGAGCATGTTGACGCCCCAGGGGGGTCTGGGCGCGATCCGGGGGAGGATGCCAGGAAGTTTTTTTTAGCCAACAGTAACGCACTGCGTGGTCTTCGAGTTCCCAGAACTCCATTCCTGGGCATGATTTTGAGGGCCCGGAGCCAACTGTAGGCCACTTCGTGTTCTTCGAGTTCCCAGAACTCCATTCCTGGGCATGATCTTGAATGCCCGGAGCCAACTGTAGGCCACTTCGTGGTCTTCGAGTTCCCAGAACTCCATTCCTGGGCATGATTTTGAATGCCCGGAGCCAACTGTAGGCCACTTCGTGGTCTTCGAGTTTCCAGAACTCCATTCCTGGGCATGATTTTGAATGCCCGGAGCCAACTGTAGGCCACTTCGTGTTCTTCGAGCTCCCAGAATTCCATTCCCGGGCCACATTTTGAATGTTGAGGCAGGCTGATGCTGAGGCTGAGGCAGGCTGAGGCTGAGGCAGGCTGAGGCTGAGGCCGAGGCTGAAGGCAGACTGAGGCTGAGGCTGAAGCAGGCTGAGGCTGAGGCTGAGGCAGGCTGAGGCTGAGGCTGAGGCAGGCTGATGCTGAGGCAGGCTGAGGCTGAGGCTGAGGCTGATGCAGGCTGAGGCTGAGGCAGGCTGAGGCTGAGGCCGAGGCTGAAGGCAGACTGAGGCTGAGGCTGAAGCAGGCTGAGGCTGAGGCTGAGGCAGGCTGAGGCTGAGGCTGAGGCAGGCTGATGCTGAGGCAGGCTGAGGCTGAGGCTGAGGCTGATGCAGGCTGAGGCTGAGGCAGGCTGAGGCTGAGGCCGGCTGAAGGCTGATGCTGAGGCTGAGGCTGAGGCTGAGGCTGCAGGCTGAGGCTGAGGCTGAGGCTGAGGCAGGCTGAGGCTGAGGCTGAGGCTGAGGCTGAGGCTGAGGCTGAGGCTGATGAGGCTGAGGCAGGCTGAGGCTGAGGCTGAGGCTGATGCAGGCTGAGGCTGAGGCAGGCTGAGGCTGAGGCCGAGGCTGAAGGCAGACTGAGGCTGAGGCTGAAGCAGGCTGAGGCTGAGGCTGAGGCAGGCTGAGGCTGAGGCTGAGGCAGGCTGATGCTGAGGCAGGCTGAGGCTGAGGCTGAGGCTGATGCAGGCTGAGGCTGAGGCAGGCTGAGGCTGAGGCCGAGGCTGAAGGCAGACTGAGGCTGCAGGCTGAGGCTGAGGCTGAGGCAGGCTGAGGCTGAGGAGGCTGAGGCTGAGGCTGAGGCTGAGGCTGAGGCAGGCTGAGGCAGGCTGAGGCAGGCTGATGCTGAGGCAGGCTGAGGCTGAGGCTGAGGCTGATGCAGGCTGAGGCTGAGGCAGGCTGAGGCTGAGGCCGAGGCTGAGGCTGAGGCTGAGGCTGAGGCTGAGGCTGAGGCGAGGCTGAGGCTGAGGCTGAGGCTGAGGCAGGCTGAGGCTGAGGCTGAGGCAGGCTGAGGCTGAGGCTGAGCAGGCTGAGGCTGAGGCTGAGGCAGGCTGAGGCTGAGGCTGAGGCAGGCTGATGCTGAGGCAGGCTGAGGCTGAGGCTGAGGCTGATGCAGGCTGAGGCTGAGGCAGGCTGAGGCTGAGGCCGAGGCTGAAGGCAGACTGATGCTGAGGCTGAAGCAGGCTGAGGCTGAGGCTGAGGCAGGCTGAGGCTGTGACTGCGACTGCCGTTGCCAGTGCGACTGTCATCGCGAATGCGACTACCACTGCGAGAACAGCAGAATTCTACAACCGGATTCTCATCTGAATCTTAAGGGGAATGTTTCCAGATATGTGTTCCTACACATTGCTGTTAGGTTGCTTTGCCGGGATACTTTTTTCCTGGGTGCTCGAAATTATGTCTGGCATGTGATTTTTAAGTACGATGGGAACATACGCCAAGTGCCGCTTCCGCCCCGCCCCTTATTTATGTATGTGTTTATGTATTTATTTATCTATGTATTCATGTATTTATTTATTTATTTAGGTATGTATGTAATTATTTATTTAGTTTTTTTTATGTATGCATTTGTTTATGTATGGTTTTATGTATTTATTTATTTATTTTATGTATTTATTTAAGTATTTAATTATTTATGTGTTTATGTATTTGTTTATGCATTTATTTATTTATGTATTTATTTATGTATGTATGTATTTATTTATTTATTTATTTGTTTATGTATTTATTTATTCATTTATTTTTTCTATTTATTTATTTATTTATTAATATATATATATATACACACAGATACACAGATGGCGAAGGCCTGACGGCCGGTACCGCCGACCCTGCAGACGGAGACGACGAGCAGGACAAGGACGTTGAGGAGCAGGAGGTGGAGGACGTCAGGGTGCAGGAGGGAGGAGGAGGAGGAGGAGGAGGAGTTACGGAGTTACGGATATTGCGACTGTGTCGGTTACGATGACGATTAAAGAGAACGAGCCGCTCTTCTGGCCTTGTCAGCTTTGCTATAAGCTTTAGGCCAGATCCCCCGTTCAATATTCTTTAAATAATCAGCACGATTACCTGTGGCTCTGCCGTCGCACTTCTTTCCGAGTTGGGCCAACTGTTGGGCCGCAAAACTTCCACAAGTGCCACAGAACCAAATCCCCAGCCCAGCGTGAAACTGTAATGTGTGACTGTCGTCAGCCCACCCCCCACAGATGTGCACCCTGCAACGGGGGGGCGGTCTGAGCAAAACGCCATCTATAGCCCTCAGGTCAAAGCATGGGGTTTCCAACCAAAACTTGCGCATACCTTTAGTGGTGGAGCTCCTACACTTCAAACAAGAGAGACCGTTTTCAGACAGCGTATGCAGGGTCGAAAACTCTTCACAAACCAGAGGCGCTGGTGGCCTGGGCCCTGGATTCCTGACGCGGGTTCCTCGGGGCTCTTCGGCCGCCAGGGCGGCCTCGGCTTTTAAAGTCTCGACTGTGGCCAGTAAAATACGCATGCGGACGGCGAAAGCCATCTTCTCATTCAGGAAAACTTTCGATCTATCAGAGGCTGGGATGCGTACTAAACGAGCCGCTGCCTCGGCCAACTTGTCAGCAGCTGCATTACCTACCGTCAAATACAGAGGTGCTTTACCCTGGAGTACGTCTCGGGCCTCCTGGTGGGAGTGAACAAAAAGGACCGTGCAGGATAAGGTCGGTTTTCGTCTGAGCACCTGACCTACCTGATACCAAAGGTCCGCGTTCTCCCCCTCTGGGGCGAAGGCCCGCCCGCAATACCATCCTGAGCACACACTGGAATTATCTGTGGTATAAAGCGTGACACCATCAGCACCGATCAGCGCTGTCAAGAAACTGAAAAGTTCACCCCTGGCAACTGTCTGGACGGGCCCAGGGAGGCCTCCCCAAACTGAAGCAACAAGCTGCATATTATCTGAGATGTCAGAATACTGTGCAATTCCACACCCTACTCTGCGGAGCCTGGGGTCGGAAGTATCTTCGCCCCCGCTCGCGTCCCCGAAAAGGCACAGGGGGGCCAACGGAGAGCCCACGCCGAAGCAGTTATCTTCGAAAACCTCGACTCCCTCAGACCACCAATCTGCCTCCTCTTGTGGGGGCGGGACGGCTACCCAGGACTGCGGCAGCAAACCTCGGTGCCAGAAACACGGTTCAACTTCATACTGTGAATGTGCTCTGGGTGCATATTCGTCTGACACACGATATATATCATGATCTACACACTTAGAACAACTCCAAATGCGGTGGAAAGAGGTCTCCCGCTCTGCTCGACACCGTGCGCAAATCTGGGATATCGGCAACTTGGATTTCTCTGACCTGCGCTCCCGTGGCCATGCTGCTCCCGCTGCTGCCGACAGGAGTAGCCCAGCCAGCTGCTTGCCGTTGGGCCCCTCCTCGAGCTGCCGAAGAAGGGCCCGCAAGGAGAGATTGCAGATCCCTCCTTCCATGCCGCCTCCGTCAAAATGCAAGGCTGCCTGCCGCCAGAGCCTCTGCATCACGGCGCCCTCGTACTCCTGCAGGAAAGCCTTCGGCACGTCCACCTGCTCGAAGCCCGTGAAAGCCTCAGGGTTGAACTGCCAGTTGTGCTGGAGCCCTGATCCGTCGTCTTGTACTCGCCAATCTGATGGACCCTCTGGCTCCCATCCTTCCTGCAAGAGATAGTTGATAACTGCTGCCTGGGGTCCGCGTATGTGGCGGCTGCGCAGCTGTGGCGGCATGGAACGAAATTCTTGGGCCAAAGATCTCCAAGTTCGCTCGATCCCGCTGCGCAGCGCCGGTTGCGAAACCCATGTCCGAACCCACATCTGTAAACACTCCCTCGGCAAGCGAAGGGCAGGGTCACGTCCTGGTGCAAGAAGGTCCAGCAGCGTGGTGACGCACCGCCCTGTGAGCCTAGGGCTGGAGGCGTCGCACAAGAAAGTCCTCATCTGCCGCATGCGATGTCCAAACATGCCGTGAACTTGATGTGCGTACGCTCCTGCCGCTGCAGCTCCTTGCTGCTCCAGCCTAGCTGTAAGCCGATAGCGACGAGCTGTACGTGCATACTTCAAAACCTTCTTGTGCATCTTCTGATGGCGAGCTGCTCGCGCCGTCTTGGTGGCGCGAACGTGGCGCCGTCCTCCGCCGACGTCAACCCCTAGATATGGGGTCTGCGCCGCTGCCGTCACCGAAAAGCCCGCCACCTTGAGCCTCCTCACAACCTCCTTGGCGTCCGCAAGCTTGGTGCACACCACCACGCTTTTCGGAGAGATCTTGAGGCCGTCGTGTTGCATCATCTGGCAGGTCTCCTTCAAACATGCCACTAGCCTATCACGAACTGCTCGTCGTGACCCTTTGGATACCTGACTCAAATCGTCGATCCACAACCGATGTGAAAGATGCACGTGAGTTGTGGCAATCTTCTGCATGATAAAAAATGTGACCACCTTGGCGAAACGAGTGCCTGATCGGAGGCCTTGGACCACCGACCTCGTGGGGCAGAAGGCCTCTGAGTAGGCTCCTGCCTGTCGGAGGCACCGCGCCGACATGCACTGCAGCAGCTCCAGCCCCAGCACCTCGGCAGGGAATTCCAGCCGCAGTGCTGCCTCGCCGAGCCGCAGCCACCCGATCGTGTCGTAGTAGCTGGCGATGTCCAGCAAACCGTGGTCATGGGCCACGCCTAGCCTCGCAGCCAGCTCCTCGTCCACCACTCGGATGAACGCCTCCTGCAGCGCCGCGTTGCCGCGTATCGCTGCGTCCCACGGTGCCTCGCAGTCGTCTGACCACGAGCGCACCCACGGTTCTCTAGTCATGGACCATAGCCGTGCTATGTGGGGCAGCAGTCCGATGACCCTGTCGCCAGCGGTCTTCTTCGGCAGCAAGGTGCCGATCGTCAGCAGCAGCTGATGCGGCCAAGCCTGGCAGCTTTCACAAGCTGCCAGGATCGCCGCCAACTCCTCGAGCGCCGTGTCGGGAAGCCGATCGATGTCCAGCGCCGTGAGACGATCGACGCCCATGGCCGACGTCTGCTTCATCTGTCGAGCTGCTGCTCGAAGCATCTCGCCAGACAAGGGAGGTAGAGGTTCATCTGCGACGCGTGCACGAATATCCGCGAACAGCTCGTGAAGCCCATCCAGCTGCTGGCCCTCTGGGGCCCATAACTCCTGAAACTTGACACTCTTGCGATCCATGATGTCCCGCGGGTGCTGTATGGCCTTATCTCCGTCTACGTATTCATGTGGAATCTGCGGCGGCTCCCTGATAGCACGATGAAGGGCCGATGCTGCATTCTGAGACTCTGTCCATTCTCGAAACTCAGCGATCGACTGGTTGACTGCTCGTCGCTGGCTTCTCTGGGAAACTCGTTCACTAAACTTGACTGCCTCCGACAACTCCTGCTCGCTCAGGGATGCCACCGACGACTGCAGCTGTACCCGAGCGCTCCAAGAAATGCCGCCCCTAGGCCGAATGACCTGATGCCCCTGCTCTGGAGCTTCTTGACTCAAATTGTCACACGTGGCTAACAACATCTGCTGCTGCTTGGCCCCGTTATTCTTCACTCTATGCTTGGAGTATGTATCCAGAACCACATGGGCTCTGGTCCACCAACCACTGATGCGATCCCGCAGCGGCGTCAGTCTGGCTGGCGTCGCCTCTATGACCGTGTCGGTACGAAACTTGGCCCCCTCTGCTCGAGAGCGCCCAAGATTGGTCTGGCCGTGGTGCGAGGCGAAACTGGCCTCCACCGTGCGTATCCACGCACTGAAAAGACTGCTGGTGGTATCACAATGGTTGGAGCCAAGGGAATGTGCTACGGAGCGAGCAACAGCAGGTGCGGGCGGGTAAGAACCCGACGAAATGAAGCCGACGTTTTTCCTTTCATCGCTCCAAGTGGCCTCGTCTATTTTGAATTCGACGCTTGGCTTTAAATTCCCCTCTGACCGTTCGGGCGATGGCTCTTGAGACTTACAGTGAGACTGTTGCTCGGGGCTACCACCTGGGGGGTATTCACGCTGGGCCGAATTACTCATTACCTGAGGGTCTCCACTCGGCGAGAGAGAGGCAGCAGGCGGGGCGGGGGCAGGTCCAAAACTGGGCTCGTAGGCCCACGGGTCCTCCTCGACATCCGAGACGTCAAAGCTGGTGTCCTGCAAATCGCCAAGACCTGTCTCAGCGTCGCTAAGGGGAACCTGCGGACCGACCTCTCCTCCCTCACCTAAAGATTCACCTACACTCTCGATGGGAAACCACTCGCGAATTCGTTCATGACGCTTCTGCTTAGCCAACTGCTGTGCAAGTCTACGTTCCACCTTGGCTCGGCTCGACTTCGAGCCCTCCACGGGCTGCCGAGCGGGGCGGGGCACCAGTGGGAGCTGGGGTGGTAAATCCAAAAACCTAGTGTACAATTGGCTACCTTCTGAAACGAACTCGAGACTGAGGCCGATGTGGGGTTTCCAAGGAACGTCCAGGACGGCCCTAAGCCCCAGGATATAAGGCCTCGCAGCCTCAGAACAAACTGCGAAGTCCAAATGGGACGGTCGATTTTCACCTGGCGTGCAGGTAAACTCAGCCTCAGACTTGACAATGATGCCGCTCACTTTTTCCACGAAGCCCGTTGCACACAGCTGCTCTGGCGACATGTTCCAATCACCTATTGTGATCCACGGTAATTGCAGTGATGCTAACAGACTGCCTATTCTTCTGAAACGAGCAACATTGTCTCCTGTGAGGCCGATCCCCGAGTGACCGTACATGATACACACAACTAATGAAAATCCACGCATATGCAGTAGAACAGGCAAGAACCCGTCGAAAGCTGCACAACGATCATGACGTAGTGCAGGGGAATTCCGAGCAGCGTCCAGAACCTGAGCAGGGCGATGGTTACGAACCAGCATCCACTCACCTCCTTCATTCGCACGGGCTTCCTGACCTGGGTGTGCCTGCTTCCATCTGCTCTTACTCCTCGCGCTGTTGGCAAGAAGCTTGTACTTGTGCGCGCGGGCCTTGGCCATCCACTTGCCGAGGTCTCGCTGATGTACATGGGTCTCGCACGCTGAAACATAATCATGTGACTGTGCCGCCTGACAGAGATACTCCCAACTCTTGTCCCCTATGCATGTCACGTTCCCGAAAAAGAGCTTCGCCGATGAGGGCGGAGCTGGCGATGGTGCAGTACTCCCCGTACTGCAGGTCCCCGATGTTGACGCACCAGTGCCTGGCGGACTGCTGCTGACCCCCGATGGCGTCGCCGTGGACGCCTGCGCGCTGGAGGCTGCCGCAGCCCCGTGTCATAGGTTCTCGTCGCCGTCGGGAACCTTCACGTTGTCGCCGCTGCCTCTGCCGACTCCACCCTTGCCCTGCTCGACAGCCTTCGCTGCATCGAACCTGGCCTTGGAGATCGCAGCGGCCGCCTGCTTCACCTGCTCATCAGTGGGCCCGCCGCGGCACCCGCGGGCGCTCCTGAAGCCGCTGCCGCAGAGGAGGCGGCAGGGCCAGGAGGAGGCCAGCCTGGCACGGCCCCGCCCGCGGAAGCCTCCGCGGTCGCTGCGGGAGGCTTGCCCTCGCCCTCCTCAGCTGCGACCTCGGCGGCAGGCTCCTCGGCCTTGCGCTTCTTCTTCGTCATGCGCTCCCTCACCTCCTTCTCGAAGGTGTCCACCTTCTCGATGAAAGCACGCACCTGGGCGTCCTTGGACTCGAAGGCGGATTTGTAAGAATCCAATTCTGTCTTCAGCGCTCGCAACTGAACTTTGTCGGCCCCCTCACACTCCCAGCTCTCGAACTGCTCGAAGATGGCCGCATTGATGCGGAGCTCGAAAGCGGGCTGCCCGCCTGAAGTGCTGGCTGCCTGCGTGGCCGCGACGCCCTCCGCCTTTGCCAAGGCCTCCGCCGCGCGCTTCTTGTCGATCTCCGCGCGAGCCAGGTCCTCTGCGGCCTTCTGCACCTTGCCCTCCGCCACTTGCAATTGCTTGCGAAGGCGGAGGACTTGTGTCACCGTCTGCTCATGGCGGTGAGACGCCGCACGCCAAGCCCCGTCGGCCTTGCGCACCGTCTCCGCCTCCGACACCGCTGCCTGCTCCTCCTGCTGCGCCTTGAGCTGGAGCCGCACCTTCTGCGCCGCCAAGGCCGACTTGAGTGCCAAGTCGTCCGTGACCTCGGCGGCCTGCTGGAGCAGTGCCTGCAGCTCCTCGTTCTGCGCCTTGGTTGCCGTTCCCGCGCCTCTCCTGGGGCTGCGGTTGCGGCTGCCGCGCTGCTGGCTGTCACGCCCTGCTGCCTCGGTGCCGCCATTGCCCTGCACGGCGATCTCCTCCACGTGATCGTCGAAGGAGACTCTGCTGGGCGACCTCGGCACAAATAATCGGATCTTCTTGCTGCAAGTGGGGCAGCGGGCGTTTGTGGCAGCCAGCTTGTCGTTGTACTCACACGTCTTGCAGTGCGCGCACCTGCTCCATGGCCGACTGGTCGTCCGACCGCGGCTGGAGCTGCGAGGGCGCGCTGCACCTGCTGCTGTCATCCCTGCTCTCGTTAGCCTCGCGAGAAAGGGCTGGTCTCTAAAGGCTATCCCTCAAGCGCCCCGATGGAGGTACAGGGATCGGGCTCGTGCAAAATGCTCGAGCCCAACTGGCTTGAGAGGAGGAGGAGGTGGAGGAGGAGGAGGAGGAGGAGGAGGAGGAGCAGGACCCGCCGCCCAGTTGTCTCGCCTGGAGGAGCTTGGCTGCGCAAGGATCGACAGGATCGACAGGAGGAGGAGGAGCAGGAGGAGGAGGAGGAGGAGGAGGGGAACAGGAGGAGGAGGAGCAGGAAGAGGAGGAGGAGGAGGAGGAGGAGGAGGAGGAGGAGGAGGTCCAGGAACGGCTGCCCCGACCGAACCCATAGGAACGGAAGAGGGCCGAATTGAAGAAGGCGAGGAGGAGAAGGAGGAGGAGGAGTAGGAGGAGGAGGAGGAGAGGGGGGAAATTCACGTCGCAGTCCACAACTCCCCACGTCCCTGCCTCTCGGCGGGCCATCTCCACTGTATGCGCCACCGCCCCCGCCCCCCCCTGTCCCCGACCCTCGCCTCCCCGCAGGCCGCCGCTCCCGGTCCCCGCGGTCCCCGCCGTCCTCCAGCAGCGCACAGTGCCCCCTCCGCCCCGACCCCTCCCTTTTCTCGTCGCAGCCCCCCCCCCCTTCCCATCCCCTCTGCAGGACCCCCCCCCCGCCGCCACCTTTCCCGACTGCCCCCAGCAGCCCAGTGCCCCGTCCGTCCCGACCACTTTAATTCCGAAGGCCTTGCTGCCGGTGCCGCCGACCCTGAAGGGGAGCGATGACAACGGCGGCGGCGTCAGCGACAACGGCGCTGACGTGGGTCAGAGCCTCATGAATGCTTCTTCGGGTCTCTTCGAAGCGCTCTCGGGGGCCTCTTGGGGGCCTCTTGGTTCCTCCTGGGGGCCCTCGGGGCCGAGGGCTCGAAGCGTCCTTTCTGGTCCCTCGTCTGGGCACCCTTTTGAAGCCGTCTTGGGGGCCTCGTGGGCCGTTTTGGAGGCGTCTTGGGCCGTCCTGGGGCCCTCTTGGGCCGTTTTGGGTCCCTCCTGGAGCCCTCGTGGGCCGTCTTGGAGCAATTTTGGGGTCCTCTTGGGCCGTCTTGGAGCGTCGGCGGAAGAGGCGAGAACGCCGAAATGCATCAGCAACCAGTGGGAAATCAGTGCGTTTTTCCTCTTGGGGGTGCTCCTGGAGGCCTCTTGGGGCGTCTTGCAGGGGTCTTGGGAGGCCGTCAAGGCGTCTTGGACGTCTTTGACAGATCGTTCGGCGATGGAGCCCTCTTGAACCGTCTTGGGGGCCTCTTGGAGCACTCTTGGCCCGTCCTGAAAATTGTTTTGGCCTCAGTTCCCCAAAGGGGGGATTCGTTTCTGATCCGGGACCCCCCCCGCAACCCGGCGGGGGAGGTATCAAAGGGAAGGGGCTTCCCTTCGAGTCAAGTATGACTTTGCTCAATTTCGCTTTGGTTGGTGCGCTTGAGGAGGAGGGCCTAGGGAAGGGGGGGGGAGCGGCGACGGGCCCAGCGCTTGAGGAGGGCCAAGGGCAGCGGCGTCGGGCCCAGGGAAAGGTGGGGCGCAGGGAAAGGGGATGACAGGACTCGAACGGACAAGCCCCTGACACACGCCGACAGGGTCGGCGGCGCACCACTGTCAACAGTGTGGAGCTGTATTGAGCCTACCTTGGAGGCCATCTGAGGGCTTAGGCGGCCGTGACGGAGCAATCTTGGGCCATCTCGGGCGCTCTGACCGCCCGACCCACCCCCCCAAACAAATACGAGAGGAGAGCCCTTCCCTAGAGGGAAGAGAGGGGTGGTGGGATTTCGGCACGGCACCGCCGGCGCCGCGCCCGCCCTCTCCCCCCCTCCCCCGCTTCTCGCTGACGCCGACGCATCGGCGATGCGTTGTAGTCAGGAGGCCTGGATGGGAGGGAAGGAGGGAGGAAGCGTCGTCGCCCGTCGCCGCCACCTTCGTCGTCGTCGTCGTCTGTCGTCCGTCGTCCAAAATCCATCGTCCGTCGTCGCCGCCGTCGGTGTCGGCGTCGTCGTCGTCGCAGGCGCCGCCGCCATCGTCCGTCGTCGTCGGAGGCGCAGCCGCCGCCGTGGTCGCTGCCGCCGTCGTCGCCGTCGCCGTCAGCGTCGTCGCCACCGCCGCCGTCCTCATCGGCGTCGTCGTCGTCGTTTTCGTCACTGTCCGTGCCGTCGTTGCCGCCCCCGTCGCCATCGTCGCCGTCTTCGTTGCCGTTGTGCGTCAGCCGTCGTCGTGGTTGTCGCCGTCGTCGCCGCCGCCGTCGTCGTCGCCGCCGCCGCCGCCGTCGTCGTCATTATCGTCGTCGTCGTCGTCGTCGTCGTCCGTCGTCCTTGCGCCGTCGTCCGTTTCTCGTCGTCCGTCGCTTGCCGTTCGTGGTCCGTCGTCCGCCGTCCGCCGCTGTCGCCGCCGTCGTCGTCGTCGTCGTCGTCGTCGTCGTCGTCGTCGTCGCGGTCGTCGTCGTCGTCGTCCGTCGTCGTCGTCTCCGTCGGAAGCGCCGCCGCCGGCGCCGTCCGCCGTCGTCGTCGCCGTCGCTGTCGTCGTCGTCGTCGTCGTCGCGTCGTCGTCGTCGTCGTCGCGTCGTCGTCGTCGTCGTTGTCGTCGTCGTCGCTGTCGTCGTCGTCGTCCGTCGGCCGTCGCCGTCGTCGCCGTGGCCGCTGCCGCCGTTGTGGCCGCCGCCGTTGTTGTCGTCGTCGCTGTCGTCGTCGTCGTCGCTGTCGTCGCCGTCGCTGTCGTCGTCGTCGTCGTCGTCGTCTTCGTCGTCCGTCCGCCGCCGCCGTCGTCGCCGTCGCCGCTGCCGCCCTAGTCGTCGTCGTTGTCGCCGTCGTCGTCGTCATCGCCTTGGCCGTGGTCGCCGTCGTCGCCGCCGTCGTCGCCGTCGTCGCCGTTGTCGTCGTCGACGACGTCGTCGTCGTCCGTCGGCCGTCGCCGTCGTCGCCGTGGCCGCTGCCGCCGTAGTCGCTGCCGCCGTCGTGGTCGTCGTCGCTGTCGTCGTCGTCGTCGCCTCTGTCGTCTTCGTCGTTGCCGCCGTCGTCATCATCGTCGTCGTCGTCGGCGGTATTGTTGTCGTCGGTATCTTTATCGTCGGCGTCGTCGTCGCCGTCGTCGTCGTCGTGGTCGTCTTCGTCTTCGTCTTCGTCTTCGTCTTCGTCCGTCGGCTGCCGCCGTCGTCGTCGCCGTCGCCGCTGCCGTCGTAGTCGCCGCCGCCGTCATCGCCGTCGTCGTCGTCGCCGTCGCCGTCGTCGCCGTCGTCGTCGCCGCCTGCGCCGTCCGCCGTCGTCGACGTCGTCGGGGGCGCCGCTCCTGGGCGCTCCGGTGCCGGCGAGCGAAACGGCTCGGGCCGGAAGTCTGGTCCACGGGGAGGCTCCTATTCGAGAGGCGTGTACAAAGTCCGCCGGCCCCCAAGAAAATGCACGACAGACTCTGTGCGCAGAACGACCATTGTGGGCATGCGTTCCCGGCACAAGGCCATAACATGTCACAGTCTGCTCTGCGAGGCTCCAGCAGCCAGGTCTGCTCAATGATTTCTTCTAGCCCTCCCTGGACCTCGGAGGCTTCCAAGGAGCCTCGTCAATGCCTTTTGGGGCTCCCTGGGACCTCTCAGGACCCTCTGTGGGCTCCCTGGGTGTCTGTAGGAGACCTCCTGGCAACATGTTAAGTGTCTTTAAAGCCATCTTGTGGGGGACGGCCCTTAGAGCTTCCGCCAGCGAGCTGGCCCTCTGAAACCCCTCTTGTGGCCCTCTTCGTTGCCTCCCTATCCGATGTCTCGCCCCCTCTTCCCCCCCTTCTCCTCCACCTCCCACTCCTCCTCCTCCTCCTCCTCCTCCTTTTCCTCCTCCTCCTCCTCCTCCTCCTCCTCCTCCCCTCGTCCTTCTCCTCCTTCTTCTTGTCCTCCTCCTCCTCCTCCTCCTCCTCTTCCTCCCCTCGTCCTTCTCCTCCTTCTCCTTGTCCTCCTCCTCCTGCTCCTTTTCCTTCTCCTCCCCCTCCTCCTACGCCTAACCCTTTTCTTTTTGTGCAAGAGCCATGGCACGCGTGCCACTTGTTTGCTTTGTGTTCGGATTGAAGCCTTGCAGTGGTTGCGGCAGGGTATCCTCCTTTAGTAGTCCGCCTAGCCCAGGGTACTCTGAGTCTCTTCGTTGGCAGTCGCTGAGGAAGAACCCGAACCTTGCCCTAAGAGGCTTCGGCTGCTACAGCTTAAAAACCCCTGGTGATAACGGGCGTGAGCAGGGAAGGGGGCGCGGGAGCCAAACACGTCGCGATTCGCGCCAGCGCCGTTCGGGAATGCTTATTCCCAGACGGCGCCAGCGCGAATCGTGACGTGACCAGGGGTTAGGGGAGGGGGGGTGCGGTTGTGGGAGCGGGGCCGGTCATGGGCGTCATGGTGAATAAACGAGAAGCGGCTCCTGTGGATTGGCCTTGACTGTACAGTCAACCCGCGTAGCAAGGATGAGCGACTCTCCAAGATTATGCGTCGAGCCCCGCTCGCAAAGCGTCGAAATGGCCTTCCCCGGCCAGTGCATCCTGACTCGGACGGGGCTAGGGCGAGGATAGAATCTGTTCCAGAGCGTTCCGGAACGCTCTCACAGCGTTGCGGAACGCTCTGGGAAGACCGCCGCGCCCGCGACATCCTCCACTACCGCCGGATCTCAGAGATTCTCGATTTAATAAATCGAGAATCTCTAGTGGATCTCGAGATTCTCGATTTAATAATAAGTCTAGTGGGGATAATATCCCCACTAGACTGCATTCTCGTCCTGGCTTCGTCGTACTTGCCGCGCATCCTTACTCATACGGATGGGCAGTAAGATGCCCTCCCGCGAGCGCGGGCGGCGGTTCCCCCCAACCCCCCCGGCGCCCCCCCCGGCCGCACAAGGGCGTGGAGCGAGGTCGGGGCCAGAGGGAGTGGTGAGCGAATGGCTTTGCGCCGCGCAGTCCTCTACATACCCGTTCTCCTCCCCTTCCTTTGCCCTTCTCACCACTCACCAAACCACCCCAACCCAACCCGAAGGCCTCAATCTGACCTCCATTTCCAGGGGGGGGGGGGTCGGGGAACATCGAGAAAACACATATGGAACCCGTACCCCCCCCCCCCCAACCCGAAATTCGGGTCTTCGGGTTTGGTTGGGGTGGTCTGGTAGGTAGTCACCTTCTCCCTCCTCCTTCTTTCTTGAACATCTCTGGATCGGACTTTTTTGTAGGGCTGGGTCGGGCAGGTCCCTCCACGGGAGGAGTACGCAAGAGGAGTCAGAGAGAAGGTAGGGACGAGGCTTCTGCGAGGTCGTATCCTTTTGTTCAGTATTTGTTTTGCTACTGAGGCCTGAGGCCCCGCCCGAGGCCCCGCCCGAGGCCCCGCCTGAGGCCCCGCCCGCCTGTGCCCTGTCTCCCCAATGAAAGCTGTGCGTAGCCCGCCCAGCTTCTGGCGGAAGAGGTTTGCTCTCGCCACGCCGACCAAAATTGTTCTGCTACTTTGAACTCTTCGTCCAGACTCCGCCTCTTAGGAGGACATGCCCGACCGAATCCTGCAAGGAGCCCCCCCGCAGCCGCCAGGCGCCGACGGCCCCGCCGTGCCGCAGGCGCCCCCGCGGCGGTGCTCGCCGGGCGCCCGCGCCGGGGCGGTGCGCGCCGACGGCCTGCTGCAGGCGGCGCCTCCCCAGCGAGGAGGAGGAGGAGGAGGAGGCGGAGGAGGAGGAGGAGGAGGAGGGGCAGGAGGAGGAGGAGGAGGAGGGGAACAGGAGGAGGAGGAGCAGGAAGAGGAGGAGGAGGAGGAGGAGGAGGAGGTCCAGGAACGGCTGCCCCGACCGAGCCCATAGGAACGGAAGAGGGCCGAATTGAAGAAGGCGAGGAGGAGGAGGAGGAGGAGGAGGAAGAGGAGGGGGAGGCGGAGGAGGCGGAGGAGGAGGAGGAGGGGGAGCCTGCGCTCTTGTTCAAGCAGTGGCGGAGCTTCCCGGCTCGCCTATGGCCCCACCAAGCAATGTTCTAGGAGCCTTTTGTGGTTCCAAGGAAATGTTCCTAGAACATTTATAGTTGAGGCTGGTTTGTTATAACATGTCGGGTATATGTTCTAAGAGCATTGTTTTTGTTCTCAGGACGGTTTTGGGTACTAAGAACATTTCGTGGTATTACTATAGGAATGCCGGGACTGTCGGTCCCTGTGCAAACGATCGCGTCGTGAGAAGATCATGGTCGGAGCTTCCAGGGGCGCCGTCCTGGAAAAATCAGAGCGACGCATGTCTGGGCCTTACTTCACGAACGAACAACACACATATCCATAGGTCGGTGGGGAGCGAGCGGGGGGAAGTGAGAAGGAGAAGGCCTTCTCAGAAGGTGGCGGGACTTCTCAGGAGCCCTCCGGCCTTCTGAACAGTTTTTTTGCGTTTTCGGGGAAGGCTTCGAAATCTTCTCAGAAGGCCGGGGATCTTCCGAACCTTCTGAGAAGGCGCGGGCCCACGGGGGTCCCCCTATCGCCGAGCGCGGTGCGACGGTAGCGTCTTGCGCGCTCGTGTTTGGTCTTTCCGCGACCCCACAAAGCCACGCGCCCAAGGTCACTCTTACCCAGGGTCACTCCTGCGTGTAGCCGACCTTCTCACATCCCCCCCTGGCGCGCCGCCTAATAGGAGGGTCGTTGCGAGGAGGACTTGCTATGGGCATGGCCAGGGGACGCTCCCGTTCGAGCGGGGACCCTCATCCGACAACGCGCACGCATAGCCCCCTCCGACCCCCCCTATGGGTATGGGTTTGTGTTGATCGCTCGTCATTGCTATTGCAGGTTCAGGAAGGGATTTCCAAGAAGGACTCGTGGCTACGGATCCCTCTTAGACCGCATTCCGAGCTGAGGCTTCCTCGCGAAGGAATCCTTGCGACGAATGGTCTAGTCTGGATGTTTTTGCATTCCTTTCGAAGGGGCCCTTACTGAAGTCTCTTAGGTAAGGGTTCCTTACGGTTCCTGTCTTCAAGGGGCGCGTTCCTCTATTCGTAAAGTGCCTACTAGCAAACGAACGGAAAAAACACATGTTTGTTTCGATGCAGTGTATCGTAGATCCCCCGCGGCGGATCCAGGCGATTTGCGAGTAGTCACTTTGAGAGCAGTGGAACGCGCTCGTCTATGTCTGTTGACCACTTGCTGAGGACTGGTCACCATGGCTGCTTTGGTAATGGTTCCTTTCTCAGTTCCCCTCTACGGATTCCTTGGTAAGAATATGTTGTCAACGGATCCTGACTGCGAAGTCCTCACCGAGGGTTCCGTTCGGACGGCTGGCCGGAAGGAGGTGCCGGCTGCACGGGAGAGCCCGAGCCCAGCTCCGAGGAGCCTGGGGGCGCCCCCTCCGACATGATCGCGTCGTGCAAAAGCCCGCCCGCAACAGCCCGTCTCGCGCACTCCCACCCGCCCTCCCAACACATGACTAGCACCCGAGTGTCCCCGATCAAATGCCAGTGCAAAGTGGTCGCGGGGCGCCCGCGCGTGCCCCAGATTGGGAGGCAACGTGCGTGCTGCATGATTTTCTGTGGGACGTCGGCCTGCGAGCAGCAAGCAGTATGAGCCCCCCCCGCCGCCCCTGTCAACACACACACACACATGCAAAGTTGTCGCGGGGCGCCCTCGCGTGATCCAGATCCGGAGACACGGTGCATGCTGTCTTGTCTCTGGTATGGACACTCGACCTGCGCGCAGCAAGCAAGATGCGCCCCCCACCCCCCACCGTCCTCGACAAAGACCGCGCAAAGTGTTCGCGGGGTGCCCACACATGCTCCCTATTGCGAAGGCCTTACGGCCGGTGCCGCCGACCCTGAATGGCGACGACGACGACGACGACGACGTCGACGACGAGCGCTCTTGGGGGCCTCTTGGGGGTAGTTTGTGGGCCTCTTGGGAAGCTCTCAGGGACCGCTTGGAAGCCTCGTGGGGGCCTCTTGGGGCTTCCTGGGGGTCTCTTGGAGGGGGCCTGGGACGTCTTGGGGTGCAAACGCGTGCTCCCTATTTGGAGGCAGCGTGCATGCTGCATGGTGCGCTGGCAAGGATGGTTGTGTGGGGGTCGTCAAGGGGGACGGGTCTGCTGCCGGTCGTCGGGGAGGGGACGCTCTCAACATGGAGCAGTCAGGGAACAGTCAGTGATCAAGACACCCCTCCCAGACGCCAGCTGTTTGGCTCACTCCGACCCGCCCTCCGAACGCATAATTACCCCTCGGTCGTTGAAAGTAGGTATTTTTGGATTCCCAGATTCCAATCTACTTTCAGCGCCTTCCTACTTCAAGAGTCGAGTGGTTTTCCCTCTTCCCTCCTCTTCAGGAGGCGGGGCGGAAACCCGATCTATTTCCAACGCCTTCCTACTTCATGTTTCTACCCACTTCTTCCGACCGATGGGTAGTCCCCGAGTCTCAGCTCATTCAGCGCCGTCGTCTTTGGATGGGCAGCTGTGTTGGAAGCCCATGAAGGCCCTAGGTGCGCGCAGGGCCCACACGCGTGCCAGGCGCGCCACGCGCACCAGGCGCGCCAAGCGCCCCTGGGGCCCAAGCGTGTCAGGCACGCCTTTTGCGCCGGATGCGCTACGTGTTCCACGTGCGCCAGATGTGCCGCATGCTCCAGTCGCGCCAGGTGCACCACATTCGGGGCACGCGCAGAGTGTACCAGGTGCTCCCGCACACATTGGGAAACATGGCGCCCCGGCCCGCACCGTACGTGTCAAAGGCCAACGCACAGTCGCGGCGGAGTGGCCATCATGATGTCTAGTAGGCCTGCGCACAGCAGGCAGTATGCCAGCCCCCCCGCCGTCCCTGACAAATTCTATGCAACATAGGATCCTGGGGGGCTCACGCATGATCCAGATTTAGCCGCGAAGTGCAGTTAGCATGTTGTTTCGATAGGGATGGTGCCCCTGCGCGCAGCGAGCCAAATGCTGCCTCCCAGCCGCCCCCGCCAACAACCCACACAGAGTGCCCGTGGGCCCCCCGAACAGGACCCAAGATGTTGCCACAAAGTGAATTGTGCCTTCATTCCCCAAAACGTGTTTGCATTAAGGGCTCATACAGGCCCCGGAACAAATTATCGAACACCCATGCCACATGCATCTGTCAACGCCTCCCCCCCCCAATATTCAAAGCTGGCGCTGGGTCTGATGGGCTGCACCCCGACCGCAGTCTCCCCCGCGCGTGCCAACGTGGAGTTTGGGGGGAGGGAGGCTGTTCAGTCATTGCTTCCCTCTACACCTTAGGCGATGCTTAAGAAAACTTAGGTCTTCGGCCAGAGTCTCGATTATTCTTAATGTTTCAAGTTTAATCCTAAGATTTTAATTTGATTTTTGAGTGTTTATTCAAATTCTGAGACTCTGAGTTTCTTAACCCATGATTTCCTAAGCATCTCGCAGGGTGTACCCCTCGAAGGTCACTTGGCCCCCGGCAGCGGTCTGCCCCTCTCCCCGCCGCCCGCCGCCGCCCGCCGCCGCCCGTCGCCGGTGGGCCTCGGTGGCGGCCCGGCCGGCACTGTGGACATCATCGCACTCACAAGCACGTTCGAGCGGGCGGCACCTGACCAACCCACTGTGTTCACCACGCTGCGCTATCACTTCGCGCTCAGGTGCGGATTCACACCAGGTAAGTTTGTCAATCGCTCGTGTGGCATTACTCTTCTTCTCCGATAACGTGTTTTTCGACGTCGCCACCTTGTTGACGTCCCTGCAGTGCCAGTCTCTCTCCGAGGCCGTGTTGCGTTATTTCGGCTGCGGTCTGGCCGTTTCGACATTCTTCTTCCAGTGACCTACTTCCCTCCGAAGCCGTCGGGGAAGCGAGTGGGCCGCGAGAGCGACGACGGTCCGCAGCGCCTTTACATATTGACCGTCGACGCGATGATCTCGTGGCTTGAGAAGACTTTGACCTGGTCTTGCAAGCGGTCCGCCCTTCTGTGGGGTTTCGACATGAACGACTCGTTCGGCTGGCGTCGGAGGGCGGGGGGTGTGCAGGAAGCCGTCGTATCGTCCGCACTGGGTCCGCACAGGACGGGCGAGCAGAGGTATGCTGCCGATCGCGTTCTAGAAGTCATGGAGCTCCACGCTGTGGCGGTGACCTCGACGGATTTTCCCCTGGGACCCAGCTACTACGGAGCTGCGGGATCGTCTCAGATTGACTTCGTGGCTATTTGTTCCTGGCAGAAGAGCATAGTTGACCGCTGCCTGGCGATGCGCTCGTCCAACTTGCGGCTGAAGCTGGTCAAGAAACACGGGCTTCAGGATCACGTGCCCATTCTCCGACGCTTGAACTACGAGTTCGACATGGCGGCATCCAAGCACGGCACGCAGTGGGACTTCGACAGACTCGGGGAAGCTCTTCGTCGAGGCGCAGGAGTGGGCGCCTTCGTCGCGGACTTGGAGGTGCAGTTCGAGGGGGTGGACTTCCACGAGTTACTGCTCCACGCCCCCACCCCTGACCTAGGCTGGGAGAGGTGGATTACTACCGTGTTCGAGGTTGCTGACAGGCACTTCTCACGCGCTGCCGCTGCCGATCCTCAGGCTGCTGAGCATGCTCGAGAGCGGAGTCGCCTCCTCGAGGCGCGGCGCTCGGCCAGGGCCAACGGCGACGACGACTTCGCGACGTCCATGCAGTTGGCTCGGCTCTCTCGTCACCTTCGCCGGCTGCGGAGGGCCCGCCAGGCAACCGTGACTGAGCAGCTGGTGTCTGAGATCGGTTCGGCTTGGCAGAAACGACAGCACGCTGAAGTCGGGAGATTGGCCCATGTACTTGCTGCTAAATGCGGAGGCCCCAAACGTAGGCGGTACAACACTGTCGACGAGTTCGTTCCGAAGATCGGAGAGATTCGGGAGCACTTCGCCAAACCGGGGCCCCGGGGAGGTTTCGAGGCCGTGCCGATCGAGTTTCAGGAGCACCAGAAGGCCCAGCTCGAGGTCGCCCCGAAGCCCCCCATGTACGGTATCGATAACTTCGAGCACGTTGAGTTAGGACGGTCCGACCTCGAGCAGGTTCTTGAGCTGTTGGCGACGGCCCCCCGTCGTAAGGCCGCTCCTCTGCACAGTGTACCCTCAGAGGTCCTCATATTGGCTCTTCATCCTCAGCGACGATTCGACGGCACTTATCGACGGCCGAAGAAGAGAGACAACGACGATGAGGACGGCGACGGACCTTCTCGAGTTCCTGCCTTCGTTCCTCGTCATCGCTTAGCAGGGGATCGCCGTGGGTTAGGCACTGCGCCCGAGTCGTTCGACAACGCTCGCGCGCTCAAGGGGCTCCAGAAGGTGTTCCACCACATCAGGAGGGTAGGTGGGACCCCGCTGGTCTGGCATCATTCTCGGGCAACTGGACTGAGCAAGCAGAATGGCAAGCAAGGCTTCGGGGCCCTCAGGTACATTCACGGGCTCTGTCGAATGGGGGTCGTCTGGTTTAAGGCGCAGCTCCTGAAAGGTCCCCCCGATGAGGCCCCAGACCGTGAACGCGGGTACCATCGTGGGCGCAACAGGGAGGGGGCCATGATCTGTCAGGAGGCTCTCTAGGGCAGGCTGCGCAGTCTTGGGATTTCTTCGGTTACCTCGAAGGAGGATCTGTCCTATGATTTTGGGTGTTCTACGTTTCCTGAACTTAGGCGCACGGTGGCCGAGTCTATCGCGGGGCCTGATCAGGCCTACTTCCATCATAGGCATGAATACGGTACCTTCACCATCACGGGGGCCGACGGGGAGCTTACCATGCACAATCGCTGTGGAGCTTTCATGGGCGACAGTCCAGCGGCCGTATCTTTTCACGCACTTTTAGACGACCCGTGCAGAAGTGGCTTGACTTTATGCGTGCGCAGGTTTTGCTTGTTGATGTTCCTCCTCGTCCTCTCTCGTACCAAGAGTGGCTTGATCCGCGACCTGGGCGCAGGTGATGTGGCCAAGCGAGTCTCTGTGTACAGCGTGGGCGCCATTTATCCAGCACCCCGTGGATCTCTCGTGTCGTATATATGTTGATGATACCAGTAAGACTCATGTGGTGAAGACGGCTGAAAATGCGCAGTTCACTTTGAATGTGGCCCACAGGGGCCTGACGGCTGAGGGAGAGTGGGTGCGCGCACAACCGTGGGAAAAGTAGCATTTCTCCGTCGTTCGTCGGTCGAGGAGCTCACGCACATGCTGCAGCGATCTTCGGGGGGCAGGTGAAGGTGGAGGGGCAGGCGCAGTTTGATAACATCGCGCTCGGAATCCAGACTGCCGTGAATGGAGGAGTTCAAGGGGAGCTGAGGAGACGGATCTTGGCGTGCAGGAGGGGGTACTATTCGATGGGGAGGTTTTGGTCTCGGAACAGGGTGTGGCGTTTTACTCGCATTGTATTTGGGGCCGTCGTGCAGGGTGCGCTTTTGTCCGGCCTCACCACCCTCATCCTGACAGAGGCCCAGGAGTCTCGGCTTGATCGTGTGCTTGTCGGGTTCGGCCGAAAGTTGCTCGGGCGCGACGCGTGCGCTAAGACGACGGTAGTGGGCGGCGACGGCCTGCCCATTATCGACGACGAGGGTCATGAGGTTCTCAAGTATAAGGCCCTCTCCGATGCGGTCGTCCTGCGCAGAGTGGGGGCGGCGCCTTCTGGGGTCGAACTCTGTGCCCGCCGACTTCGCACATATCGTCGTTGGCTCGTGTGTCCTTCTCGGCGCCCTCAAGAGATCGCCACGGTGTTTGGGCAGCTCCCGCTAGAAGAGACCCCCGCGGTTTCGGAGAACGGCACCCTCGGGAAGAAGGTGAACCCGTACGCTCGCAGGTTTGCTCAGGGCGTTTTGAGGCTCCTGGACCGCTCCGAGGCTAAGGATCTGGAGGAGCTGCTCATGGTTTCGGCCCCGTCCCGGGAACCTTGGAGGCGCTTGAATGTTCGGGCGCTTTTTCTGGACGACGACCTTCGTGGGAGGTATCTTGCCTTGGATCCAGGCCTTCTTCGGGCTGCGGCACGGACGGTGGCGATTCCACCTCCTCCTGGACTGCATGGACTTGCCGAGGCCGTTCCCGAGGCGCCCGAAGTCGCCCCGCCGCCGCCTGCGGCGACATGGACATGCGATCTTCGCGGTCCCGACGGAGCTGAGCGCGGTCGAGTTTTCAAGACCAGACGGGCCCTTCTGGCGCACCAGAGGTTTTCTCTCGGGGGAGGCCACTCGTGCCGATCGGCGGCGCACACGGCCACGGTTGAAAACCGATGTATTTTCTGCACTCAGACGTTTCGGACTCGGAGGATTGCCCAGGAACATTTCGCCCAGGCTACACTTACAGGCAGGTGCTTCGCCCAGGCCCCCCCCTTCAAGCATCCCATCGTGCCGCCTGAGTCCCTGCAGTGCCCGTTCGCGTCTCTCAAGGTGTGCTCGGTGTATGGTGGGACCTCTTCGGATTTCTGTTGCCCCGTCGAACAGCCGTTTAGCACGCTCCACGAGTTTTCTCGGCACCTGCGCGAAGCCCGCGCCCCGCGAGAGCTTCTCTACTCGGTGGTTCGGTCGCGCTCTGATGCACCGCCTTTCCGACGAGGCGCTGCGGGAGGCAGGGGCTCGTTCTCGTTCAACCCAGCGCGGCGGCTCTCAGTCGAGAGGGCGGGCAGGCCGATCTGGCTCGGCAGCCGCTTCCCGCAGGCGTGGCGGGGGACGCGGTGCCAGACGCAGCGCCGAGCCTCGAGGCGCCCAGCAGCGCGGACAGGCGTCGGCGGGAGGAGCGGTGGCGGCTCAGCTCGACAAGGCCTACGGCCTGGAGGCCGACGTTCTCAACAAGTTGCCGCCGATGGACCTTCAGGTGATGGCCGAGATATTCCCCATCCTGATTCGTGGCGTGCTGGCGAACTCGTACCAGATTGGGGCCTTGAACGCAGCGGAATTTCAAACCTTTCTGTTCGACGAGAACGCCGAGATCGTGCAGCAAGGCCTGGCAGCAGGCAGGGCCTACGCGAAGCAGGCAGCGGCCATGGGGGAGGAACGCGCCAAGGACCAGTCGAAGCCGCTCCCCGAGGTCGCCATGGGGCCGACTTGCGTTCAAGTCTTTCTCATCGCGCGCAAGGCAATCGCGAAGGCAGGCGTGGCGGTCGGGGCGGTCAACCAGCAGAAGTGGCAGGAGCAGCAGCAGAAGCTGGACAGCATCACGAATATCACGGAGTTCGGTCTTCTGGTTCGCGGCTTCAGGGTGTCCCGCGCCTACAAGGAAGGCCAAGCGAAGATCGCCTTCTCGTTTGCGGACTTGTCGCTGACGTCGGTCTTCATAGCGCGCCTCACGCAGTTGGGAGGGGAGCTGAAACCAGGGGTCGCGCCTCGCTCGAACACGGAGCGGATCCTCCAGCTGGTGATCGACAACTTCGAGCAGTAGACTCGCGTGCCAGCTGGCGGGTTGTATCTCACAGAGATCGGCCTCGCTGTGTTGACCTTGGGCTGGTGCCAGGATTGTCAGATGCTCCCTTAGGATCGTCAGATGTTCCCTCGGCGTCAGATGTGGTTCGTCCGAGCTCAGCCCTGAGGACGCCGATGGCGCCTCGGGGTCAAGGTGGGAAAGGGCGGGAGAAATCCTGGGGCGGCTTCGGCGCCTCAGGTTCGTTGTGGGATGGGCGGGAGGCGGCGCTTGGTGACGGCTCATCCGAGTGCGGCGAGTGGATCAGCGGCCTTGCCTACTCCGATTGCCAGGGGGAGGTCGATTGCTGGGTCGTCATCGGGCCTGGCAACCGCAGGCCCCCTCCGCCTAGGCGGTTCCCAAGGGATTAAAGGAGGGGAGCGTCTCGGGGGCCAGGCCAGGGCTGCGTCGGAGACCTTGCCTTCGACGACTGCCACGAGTGGATCGGCGACCTTGTCGTCTCCGATTGCTGCGAGTGGATCGGCGACTCTGGCTACTTCGATTGCCACGGGTGGATCGGCGGGCTTGGCTACTTCGATTGCCACGAGTGGATCGGCGGATCTGTCGTCTCCGATTGCTGCGAGTGGATCGGCGGCCTTGCCATCTCCGATTGCCCCGAGGGCCTCGGCGACGCGCGCTGAGGGGGAGTGCGACCTCGAGGCTCGTGCCGCTGCCGTCGCTCGTCCGTCAGTTCCTCCTCCTCCTCCGAGACCTCCTCCTCCTCCTCCTCCTCCTCCTCCTCCTCCTCCTCCTCCTCCTCCTCCTCCTGCCAGGCAGTGCAGCTTTAAGGAGCTTGTGCGAGTTGCCACACGTTTTTGATCCTGGTGTCCGCTTTGCCGCTCGGTCCTGGTGTCCCAAACTTTAGTGCGCTTCGCTTTTGCAATCGTGGTCGGGCGATGACAAATCGGGGCTCGCACCCGAGGGGGTGGCCGTTCTCGAATCGTCCCCGCAAGGGGCACGCACGGTAGGTCGCAATCTCTCGAGTTGCTCTCGGAAGATTGATTTAAGTCGAATTTTATCGACCTTCGGCCCGACACCGCTCCGCCGCCGCGCGCCTCCTCCTCCTCCCTCCCCTCCCCTCCTCCTCTCCCCTCCCTCCTCTCCTCCTCCTCCTCTCCTCCTCCTCCTCCTCCTCTTGCCCTGGCATCGCTCGGACGTGTGCATGTTTCCTTCGGCGGGGGCCATCGAGGAGCATCCTTGATCACTCGGCCAAACAATCCACGCACGAGACCGGAGAACAAACACAGGGAATGGACGTCCGAGCGAGGGCCAGTTTACATTCCCGTACTTTGCACGGATGTGCATTGCTTCGAGCTGCTTTTGGCATTGCTTGGCAGTGTTTTGCGTTGCGCTGCGCTGCCTGGCGTTGCGTTGGTTTGGATTGTTTGGCACTGCTTGGCATCGCTTTGCGTGGCACCGGTTTGCATTGCTCGGCATTGCGTGGCACTGCATTGCAAAGCGTGGGTTGGCATTGTTTGGCATTCTGAGGCATTGCATCGCATTGCTTGGCATTTCTTGGTGTCGATTTGCATGTATTTTGCAGTGTGTTGCAGTGCTTGGCATTGCATTGCACTGCCTCGCGACGAATATATGTATGTATGTATGTATGTATGTATGTATGTATGCATGCATGTATGTATGTATGTATGTATGTATGTATGTATGCGTGTATGTATACATGTATGTATACATGTATGTATGCATGTTTGTATGCATGTATGTATGTATGTATGTGTGTATATATATATATACCACCACACGGATTGCAGCGCCTGGACGGCATTCTATTGGCTGCAACAGCTAGAGTGCACCGCCTGTATTGCAAGGGCATTGCTCGGGGCCCACGCTAGCTGGCACGTCTTGACAAGGATGGCGGGTGGTGCCCGCACTGTCCCTGGCATGTGTCGCCCGTTGGTTGGGAGAGGGGGCGCACATGAATAAAATGCAGTGGTGAGCCCCGTATCGGGCGAAGAGAACTATGCACATGCACCGATCCTGACAACGTCCATCCTTGACCCAGGATCGGTGCATATGCCTTCCTGGCCTAGGTAAGAGGGCGTATGCACCGATCCTGGGCTCAGGATGGGCCTGGCCAGAGTCGGTGCATGTGCATAGTTCTCATCCCTCTACCTTAGTGGACTCTGGAAACGACATGGCCGTTTTTTTACCGGTTGCGTTCTGCCGTTTTGTTGCCGGTTCCGACGCCGTTTTTTTACCGATTCCGTCGCCGTTGTTTGACCGGTTCTGGCTCCGGTTCCGATCTTGGAACCGTTTTTTCCGTTTCCGGTCGCCGTTTTTTTGCCGTTTCCATTTTCAATGAACATTGTTTTGGAAACGGTGTAAAAACAGCCATGCCGTTTCCGGCGCCCAGAAAGGGTGTATATGAATAACATGCAGTGGTGAGCCCCTCCTCGAAGGGAAAGAGGGGAGATGGAAGAGGAGGCGCTCGAAACCGTTGACGCCCAGGAGTCCAATGGGATTGGGGGCGACACCATCACCACCAGGGGGGCCACCACCAGCGAGGTGGTCCACGATGCCTCCCCGAGTTGGGGGTGGGACCACACCACTAGGAGGACCACATCTTCGAAGCGCCGCCCCTGGCGCGCTCCGCGGGCCAGGGAGATGGGCCCAGCTTTGATCCAAGGAATCCGAGTGGACCTCCGAACAATGATCTTCATGCAGATTGTCTTCTTACCTCCTGCTCCTCGCGCTGGTGGTGGTGGTGCCACTTGTCCTTGCTGCCTGATTTCTGAGACCCCCGATATGTCCTTGTCCGGCTTTGCCCCTGTACTGAGTGGCCTCGTTTTAGGTGGTGATGTCGTTTTCCCTTGCTCCTACATCCCCCTGGACAAGTAATGCAACTTTTGCAGGTCGTGCCGAAAGTCGTTCAGGGGACTTTCCTGGGGGTAGTGTTTGATCCAGGGTCCGTTTCTGACGGCCTCCCGAAGCATGCAACGGAAACAATTACAGCGCCGAAAGCAGACAAATCAACACATTTAAAGTTGCCTTACTTTGCCAGGGCAGTGTACCTCCCCTCTCCCAGCGGCGAGCTAAGGGTGAAGTGAGAGGCGGCAGGCCTTCGCAGAAGGCCTGCCCACCCCATTTCCCCCCAGGGGCTCGCCGCCGAGTCCTCGGGACCAGAGCTCACACAGGCAAGCTCCTGGGATCCTTTGGCGTGACAGCATCACGACGGGAGGTTTCGGCAGTGTTCGGCTTGCGGGGGCCCTTTTCCGGGCCCCAGGGCCCTCAGCGAAAACGGCCTGGGAGGAAACACCGTTCCCCCGGGAAGGGGTGCACCGAACGGGGCCATAGGACGAGGATGACTCCGCCCAGAGCGTTCCGGAACGCTCCGAGGAAGCCGCGGCGCCGAGACACCCTCCAGGGCCGCCGGATCTCAGAGATGCTCGATGGATCCTCCCCGACTTGATCCTCCTCGTCCTGGCGTAGTCCAGGCCTCTTGCGGCGCGCGCCGTGGATGCACTCCCGCGTGGGATAGGCCCGGGTCCGGGCGCCGCTTCCCCCCAGGGCTCGTTTCGATGCCTTCGATTCGACTCGATTCGATGTCGATGGCTTTCAGTTCCGATTCGACTCGACTCCGGATTCCGATTTGGGCTCCGATCTTCCCATGGAGGCCTACTTTAACTGCAGATTCTTCCGCCGATTCGATTGATTTCGATCGCCGATACGACTTATCTGGTCGATTCTGGGCTCTCTGGGCTCTCCTCCTCCTCCTCCTCCTCCTCCTCCTCCTTCTCCTCCTCCTCCTCCTCCTCCTCCTCCTCCTCCTCCTCCTCCTCCTCCTCTTGTCCTCGTCGTCGTTGTCTTCCTCCTCCTCCTCCGCCTCCACCTCCTCCTCCTCCTCCTCCTCTTCCTCCTCCTCCTCCTCCTCCTTCTCCTCCTCCTCCTCCTCCTCCCCTTCTCCTCCTCCTCCTCCCTCCTCCTCCTCCTCCTCCTCCTCCTCCTCCTCCTCCTCCTCCTCCTCCTCCTCCTCCTCTCCCTCTCCTTCCTCCTCCTCCTCTCCTCCTCCTCCTCCTCCTCCTCCTCCTCCTCCTCCCCTCCTCTACTTCTACTCCTACTCCTCTCCTCCTCCTCCTCCTCCTCCTCCTCCTCCTCCTCCTCCTCCTCCTCGTCCTGCTCCTGCCCCCTCGGCGCCAGGTGGCCAGTGCCCCGTGCGCGGCGGCTGCGCCCCAGGCCCTCGGGCTGCGAGTGGCAGCGCGCGCGGCTGCGCGCAGCCCGCGCCCGCTGGCGAGCGCGATGCCGCTGGCGGGCGCGACGCCGCTGGCGGGCCGCCGCCGCCACCGCGGCGCGACGGCGACGGTGCCGATGGCGACGCCGCCGATTCCCGCAGGCGAGGTTACTCCCCCGACGTTCTGGCGAAACTCCGCCTCCTCCTCCTCCTCCTCCTGCTGCTCCTGCTCCTGCTCCTCCTCCTCCTCCTTCTCCTCCTCCTCCTCCTTCTCCTTCCTCCTCCGCTCCTCCTCCTCCTCCTCCTCCTCCTCCTCCTCCTCCTCTTTCTCTCCCTCTTCTCCTCCTTCTCCTCCCCCTAGCTCCTCCTCCTCCTTCTTCCTCCTCCTCCTCTTCCCCTCCCCCTCCTCCTCCCTCCTGCCTCCTTCCTCCTTCATTCTTCTCCCTCCTCCCTCCGTCTTCCTCCTCCTTCTCCTCCTCCTCATCCGCCTCCTCCTCCGCTCAGAAGTGGAGGGGAACCTTGGGATATACCCCCCGAAGGGACTATTCGGACGCACCCTATATCGAGGATAGACGCCCCCCCACGTCGTGTATCCCAGGGCTGGGCCGACGATTTCTGGTTCATCCGATTATCCCGGCAAAGCAACCTAACAGCGATGTGTAGGAGCATATCTGGAAGCATTCCCCTTAAGATTCAGATGAGAATCCAGCTGTAGAATTCTGCTGTTCTCGCAGTCGTAGTCGCATTCGCGATGACAGTCGCAGTCGCAGTCAGCCTCAGCCTCAGCCTGCCTCAGCCTCAGCCTCAGCCTGCCTCAGCCTCAGCCTGCCTCAGCCTCAGCCTCAGCCTGCTTCAGCCTCAGCCTCAGTCTGCCTTCAGCCTCGGCCTCAGCCTCAGCCTGCCTCAGCCTCAGCCTGCATCAGCCTCAGCCTCAGCCTCAGCCTGCCTCAGCCTCAGCCTGCCTCAGCCTCAGCCTCAGCCTCAGCCTCAGCCTCAGCCTGCTTCAGCCTCAGCCTCAGTCTGCCTTCAGCCTCGGCCTCAGCCTCAGCCTGCCTCAGCCTCAGCCTGCATCAGCCTCAGCCTCAGCCTCAGCCTGCCTCAGCATCAGCCTGCCTCAGCCTCAGCCTCAGCCTGCCTCAGCCTCAGCCTCAGCCTGCTTCAGCCTCAGCCTCAGTCTGCCTTCAGCCTCGGCCTCAGCCTCAGCCTGCCTCAGCCTCAGCCTGCATCAGCCTCAGCCTCAGCCTCAGCCTGCCTCAGCCTCAGCCTGCCTCAGCCTCAGCCTCAGCCTGCCTCAGCCTCAGCCTCAGCCTGCTTCAGCCTCAGCCTCAGTCTGCCTTCAGCCTCGGCCTCAGCCTCAGCCTGCCTCAGCCTCAGCCTGCATCAGCCTCAGCCTCAGCCTCAGCCTGCCTCAGCATCAGCCTGCCTCAGCCTCAGCCTCAGCCTCAGCCTGCCTCAGCCTCAGCTTGCTTCAGCCTCAGCTCAGTCTGCCTTCAGCCTCGGCCTCAGCCTCAGCCTGCCTCAGCCTCAGCCTGCATCAGCCTCAGCCTCGGCCTCAGCCTGCTCAGCATCAGTCTGCCTCAGCCTCAGCCTCAGCCTCAGCCTCGGCCTCAGCCTGCTTCAGCCTCGGCCTCAGTCTGCCTTCAGCCTCGGCCTCAGCCTCAGCCTCTCAGCCTCAGCCTGCATCAGCCTCAGCCTCAGCCTCAGCCAGCCTCAGCCTCAGCCTGCTCCAGCCTCAGCCTCAGCCTCAGCTCAGCCTCAGCCTCAGCCTCAGCCTCAGCCTGCTTCAGCCTCAGCCTCAGTCTGCCTTCAGCCTCGGCCTCAGCCTCAGCCTGCCTCAGCCTCAGCCTGCATCAGCCTCAGCCTCAGCCTCAGCCTGCCTCAGCATCAGCCTGCCTCAGCCTCAGCCTCAGCCTGCCTCAGCCTCAGCCTCAGCCTGCTTCAGCCTCAGCCTCAGTCTGCCTTCAGCCTCGGCCTCAGCCTCAGCCTGCCTCAGCCTCAGCCTGCCTCAGCCTCAGCATCAGCCTGCCTCAGCATTCAAAATGTGGCCCGGGAATGGAGTTCTGGGAACTCGAAGAACACGAAGTGGCCTACAGTTGGCTCCGGGCATTCAAAATCATGCCCAGGAATGGAGTTCTGGGAACTCGAAGACCACGAAGTGGCCTACAGTTGGCTCCGGGCATTCAAAATCATGCCCAGGAATGGAGTTCTGGGAACTCGAAGACCACGAAGTGGCCTACAGTTGGCTCCGGGCATTCAAAATCATGCCCAGGAATGGAATTCTGGGAACTCGAAGACCACGAAGTGGCCTACGGTTGGCTCCTGGCATTCAAAATCATGTCCAGGAACGGAGTTGTGGGAACTCGAAGACCACGAAGTGCGCTACTGTTGGCTAAAAAAAAGGGGTCCCCGGATTCCCCCGGATCCCGTCCGGATCCCGCCCAGACCCCCCTGGGGAGTCATGAAGCTCTCTTTTGACATTACTAGAAACCTATCAGTCTTCGCTGTTAGGTAAAAACTCCACGAAGCCTGGGGCAGGGGTCGACACGTCCCCCCGTTGGGTGCCGAGGGCCCACATGGACCCACCAAACTATGGATCGAGGGCACACGGTCAGCCCGCATAGCAGGGACGAGCAGTTTTCCGAGGTTACCCCATGGATCCTTCCCCTTCGGCCCAGCCTTGGCCGCTTTCGCTGGCCGCTCCCCGCCCACGAAGCGCCGACGCGGCCGTCCATGGCCCTTGCATCCTTATCTTGCGTCCCTGCTGTACGGGTTGACTGCCCCAAGAGGGCCCACAGAGGCCCCAAGAAGGCTCAAAGGGGCCCCCACGATGGTCCAAGATGATCTCCGAGAGAGCCACAAGGCGGCCCCGAGAGGCTCCCAAGATGGCCCAAGAGGCTGCAACGGGCCCCCCAAAAGGCTTCCAGAGGCCTTCAAGAAGCTTCACACACCAAACAATTAAAACCAAATCATTGGTTCGGCGATCTTGGGCTCAAGAAGGGCTTGCAGACGATTCAAAATGGCTTCGAGACGGCCCCACGAGGGCCCCAAAACGCTCCAAGCGGGATCCCACAAGCTGCTCCGAAGGCAACACGTATCAATTCCCCAATGGGTGTGTTTTTCTCTTGCTTCGAGTTTCGGGGGCCCATGACTACCCAAGCGGCCTCGAAGGTGGCCCCAATATGGCCCCTTATGCTCCCAAGACGGCCCCCAAATGCCCCAAAGAGGCCCCCAAGACGGCTCAAGAGGCTCCCAAAACAACCCAAGATGGCTCCAATGGAGCCATAAGGCAGCCCCGAGAGGTCCCCGAAACGGCTTCCGAGGGGGCCAGACGGCGCAATAGCGCCCCCAACAGGCCCCGAGATGCCCCACCAGGCCCCGAGAGGCCCGAAAGAGGCCTCCAAGGGGCCCTCAAACAACCCCAAGAGAACCCCCAGAAACCTCCGAACGGCCCCAAGAAACCACCCAGACGGCCGCGGAATTGCATACTGAATGGCAAGTCGCTGCTTTGCTCGTCGGAATTCTTCGCGCTTCGCGCATCCCTACCATGCAGTCCATTCACACACCCTGCCCATGAGAGTCCACGGGGACATTGAAGAAGAGACACATGTAGTGAAACAAAGCGGGCGACCACGGTGAACAGAGAAACCTCTTGGAGCAAGGGGGTGGCCTTGGAGGCCGCTTCGGGCCATCCCTGGGGCCCGCGTGGCGGCGACGAACGAGGAGGAGGAGGAGGAGGAGGAGGAGGAGGAGGAGGAGGAGGAGGAGGAGGCGGAAGACGACGACGACGACGACGACGATGACGAGGAGGAAACGGAAAAGGAAAAAGATGAGGGCAAGGACGAGAACATGAGGAGGAGGTTGAGGAAATCAGCGAAGACGAGGGCAGAGCCATCATCAGATTCGCCCTGTGGAGCCCTCTTTGGGACCCTCTTGGGGGATCTTAGAATCCTCTTGGGGCTCTTTTGTGGACGCTTGGGGCCTTCTTGGACTATGTTTGGAGCTGGCTGAGGGGCCCTGGAGGGCCTCTTGGGGTCATTTTGAAAGCAATCGATCAGACGGGGGGGGGATCCCACCCCCCCCTCGAGGCATCAGAATCGTTTCTTGGAGCCCTCTTGGGGCGCTCTTGGGCAGCTCTTGGGCTCTTTGGGGGGCCGTCTTCGGGGCCCTCGTGGGCCCCTCGTGGGCCTCTATGGGGACATCTTTTGGAGCCACCTTGAGTTCTCAACGCTATACCGCAGGCGAACAGGCGATAATAGCAAAGTCAGTTTTTGATGGATTTTGCCATCTTGGGATGTCCCGATGGGGACTCCGAAAGCATTCGGAACCGTCTTGTGGCCCTCGTCGGGCCTCTAGGAGGCATGACGGAAGATATCTTGTACCATCGCGGAGGATATTTTGAGCCGTCTTGGAGACCATCTTTGAGCATCGGAGGCCCCTTTGGAGCCATATCTTGGGTGCCCTGACACTCGGGGAAACCCTCTCCAAAAACCTCAGGGAGGGGAGGGGCGGCCAGCTTCCCAGAATGGACGAGGCTTTTGCAAGAGGAATGACATGATTTCGTTGGACCCCCTGGGCCCAAAGGGCTGGTGGGATTTGAACTTGGCGTTGCCTGGTGCTGACACGTGGTGAACGGGCTTCTAAGTGTCAGATCCGCCTTGAAAGATGGGCCACGATGGACCCTCGGAGGGGTCCTGGGGCCGATTACGAGGGGATTGCAGCTTGGGATCGGCGATGCATCGCCGACATGCCCAGATCTCCGACGAAAGGATTGTTTCAGTCCGCCAGACTTCCACCCACGGATGCAGTCTGTTGGGCCAACGCCGCCGCCGCTGCACGACGACGGCGGCGCTTCCCCAGATCTCCGACGATATGGTTTTTCCCAACCAGCCTGTGGTGTTGGGCCCTCGTCTTGAAGAGACGGTCCCCGCGTCCCTCCCTCCTTCCTCCCCCTCCCACCTCCTCCGTCCTCCCTGCATGCCACCCACCCAGTACAGCGCTTCGTGGCCCCATAGGGAGCTCCACCGAAGGCCCCAGTGGCAGGGTGCGCATGGCGGCACCGCGTTTTGGCGCACCTCTCACAGGGTTCGTGGCCCCTATAGGGAGCTCCACCGAAGGCCCTAGTGGCCGGGTTCGCATGGCAGCCCAGCCCCATTGTGGCGCACCCTTCACACGGTTCGTGGCCCCATGGGGAGCTCCACCGAAGGCCCCAGTGGCAGGGTTCGCATGGCGGCTCAGCCCCATTGTGGCGCACCCCTCGCACTGTTCGTGGCCCCATGGGAGCTCCACCGAAGGCCCCAGTGGCAGGGTTCGCATGGCGGCACCGCGCCATTTTGGCGCACCCCTCACACGGTTCGTGACCCCATAGGGAGTTCAACCGAAGGCCCCAGTGGCAGGGTTCGCATGGCAGCCCAGTCCCATTGTGGCGCATCCCTCACAGGGTTCGTGGCCCCATAGGGAGCTCAATCGAAGGCCCCAGTGGCAGGGTTAGCATGGCGGTCCCGCCCCATATTGGCGCACCCCTCACACGGTTCGTGGCCCCATAGAGAGATCCACCGAAAGCCCCAGTGGCAGGGTTCGCATGGCAGCCCAGCCCAATTGTGGCGTATCTTTCGCACGATTCGTGGCCCAGGGAGCTCCACCGAAGGCCCCGGTGGCAGGGTTCTCATGGCGGCCCCGCTCCATGTTGGCGCATCCCTCACAGGGTTCGTGGCCCCATAGGGAGCTCCACCGAAAGCCCCAGTGGCAAGATTCACATGGCAGCCCAGCCCCGTTTGGGCGCATCCTTCACACGGTTCGTGGCCCTATAGGGAGCTCCACCGAATGCCCCAGTGGCAGGGTTTGCGTGGCGGCCCCGCTCCATGTTGGCACATCCCTCACACGGTTCGTGGCCCCATGGGGGATCCACCGAAGGCCCCAGTGGCAGGCGTCGCATGGCGGCCCCGCCCCATTTTGGCGCACCCTTCACACGGTTCGTGGCCCCGTTGGGAATTCCCCTTGCTTCGTCCCACCTGCACTGCGGTTCTCACCCTTGCGTACGCTTGGGTCCTTGGCCAGGATCATTTTTCAATTTTTCGAGTTCGTTGGGTGTGTCTGCCCTCCTTCGTCTTTCTCCTCTTCGTCTCCCTTTCGTCTCCCCCTGCGCTCTTCGTCTCCCTCTTCTGTCTCCTCTTTCGTCTTTCTCCTCTTCGTTTCGTCGCTCTCCTCTTCGCATCCCCGTGGCTGCCCACGCTCCTCTGGAATAGGCGATTCCTGAGCACGGCTTGGCGTCAGCGCTATCGCATATCTGTTCAGTTGTGCTGTCGGTTGCTCCATGGTGCAGCCCAGATTCCCGCTGTGAGGACGTGCGAGTTAACCCATTACCCTACCGTGGAGCCCCACATACTTATATTATGGCTGGAGTGATGATAGCTGATGTGAAGCATGTGAAAATGATGTTGGCGACCGTTGCCCCGCCGAAACCGTTGGTAAGGCCAGTCAAGAGGAGGAGAGTGGCGAGTGGAGAGGAGATCAGAAGTTTGCGCCCCCCTGTGCCCTGAGCACGACCGGCACGGATAGCAAGCTTGCGTACCGATGTGCCCTGGGCACCGCCGTCACGGATAGAGGCCGCCCTCAGGGACCACCGCCATGCGCGCCCCCCTGTGGTGTCGAGAAAACGCCACACTTGCTGCTGTGCCCTGGACGACCGTCACGGATAGCGGCCGCTCTCAGGGACCACCCCGTGCGCACCCCCTGTTGTGTCGAGAAAACGCCACACTTGCTCTGCCCTGGACGACCGTCACGGATAGCGGCCGCGGTCAGTGACCACCCCGTGCGCACACCCAGTGGTGTCGAGAATATGCCGCTCCTGCTGGGGCAAGGACGACCGTCACGGATGGCGGCCGCGCTCAGGGACCCCCCCGTGCGCACCCCCTGTGGTGTCGAGAGAACGCCACGCCTGCTGTGCCCTGGACGACTGTCGCGGATAGCTGCCGCGCTCAGGGACCACTCCTTGCGCACCCCCTCTGGTGTCGAGAAAGTGCCACTCCTGCTAGACCACCCCTGCGCACCCCCTCCGGTGGCTGTGTTTTTTCCCTTCCTGAGCGTATAGAAAGTGATCCATGACGAAAATCTGGCCCCAGGGAAGCGGTCGGAACTTCTGTGGGGCCGCGTGTGGGGAAAACATCAGATGGGCGGATGCCCCCAGGCCGCCGCCGCGAATTGCTCGACGACGACGGCACCTTGCCGAGCAGTGATGCACCGGCCGCGAGCATCGCGGCGGTTGCCGCGGCGACGACGACGACGAAGACGACAGCGACAACGACGAAAACGCAAACGACGACGAAAACGCAAACGACGACGACGACGACGACGACGACGACGACGACGCTGAAAGCGACGAAAGCCACAAAACATGCGAAAGCGACGGCGGCGGCGGCGACCCGCGCCATTTTGCCCTTGTTGGCCCCTCGCCCAAGTGCCTTTGGCGGCCGAGCCGCTGCCCCTCCACGACTGCGGGCGGCGGCGGCTTCGCTTGGGGGGGGGGGGGGCGGGCGGTCGGGGCAGCCGCCGCCGCCTCCGCCCGCGGGCGTTGGGCGTTTTGCCCTGGGGGGTGGGGGTGCGAGAAAATTGTGGACGACGGTCAGCGGCGAGGAAGCATGCTGCCAAATCATTTCCAGACGTCTCAAGACTGGTCAAACCACATATCTCGAACATGTGAAAAGCAGGAAAACACGAGCTGAACATGTCAAAGCATTTTCCATACATGTGAAACGCATGCTTTCCAGATGTCTCGAGAATGGTCAAACCATATATCTCAAACATTTTTTTGTTAAAAAAGGAAAACACGAGTTGAACATTTCGAAGCATTTTCCATACACGTGAAACGCATGCTTGACTCAGGGGTCGGACTGCCAGGGTGTCCCCTGCCGCGACGCCCACAGCGATCAAAAGGGCGGGCTCCAGCCGGGGCCTCGCCTTGCCACCCTCTTTCTCTCTCGGTGGACTCCCGGCGGGAGCAGAGCGAGGGCGGCCCCGCTGGCGGGAGCCGGCGCGGCGGACGGAGAAGCGGTCCTCGCCAGGGCCGTACACCCAGACCTCCAACGTATTGAAAAAATCGAGGCGGAGGTTTTGCTCGATTTTCGGCCTCCAGGGGCCCTCGCCGGGCCCCCGGACCGTCAAAAAACGATTCAGGATGAAAAGCCAGTCCTGGGGAATGGGTCGAGACTTCGGGGGACCGCGTATTGAAAAAATCACGACGCCGGATCTCTGGGTACGTCAACATCTGTGTATCCAAGGCTTGGCCCTCCCCACGCAGCACTCGAGGATGGTGTTCCTGGCGCCCCCTTGACGGCAACACCAAGTCACTCTCCCTCCGGGGCTTCGCCCCCGGCTCCTGTCCATGGCGTTCCTTTTCCTGTGCAAGATCTTCGGCACCGCCTGTATTCCGCCCCCTCTGGCCGCCTGAGGCCCCGCCCGCCCGCGCCCTGTCTCCCCAATTAGGGCTACCCGCGCCCCGTTTAGCTCTTGACCGGAAGAGGCCCGCTCTCGACCCGCCGACCAAAAAAAGTGTATACATTTAAACATTTGTGTATCCAAGGCTTGCGGAGCCAGCTAAGTGGGGGGGGCAGCGGTTGCTGGAGAGGGCCCTGCAGGGGCGCCGGAGTTGCAGGGGAGGCGCACCTTTGCTTGATCGCCGCTCCCCATTTCACGCGCCCGCCCTCCCGCCCCCGCGCCGCGCGCCCCGCCTGTTGTAGTCCTCTCAAGCAGTGGCGAAGCGTCCTGGCGATTCTATAGCCCCACCAAACAATGTTCTAACAACTTTATGTAATTCCCACGAAATGCTCTTAGAACATTTCTGGCTGGGACTGTCTTGTTTCATCACATCGGGATTATATTCTAAGAACATTGTTTTGTTCTTAGAACAGTTTTGGGTTCTAAGAACATTTCGTGGTAGGACTATAGGAACGCCGGGACGGTCGGCCCCTGCTCAAGTCTTCGCTGCATCTCACCTCTCCAAACAAAAATTCAAGCATACACTTCCGGAGGCCCGCGCGGATTTCTTAGATCCGCGCTGGGCATGGTACTGAGCGCGTTCTTGGTATGTGCTTCAGTGAACATGCGCGGGACGTTCGCGGGAAACGTCAGTTTCCTGAACATCTATCTCTGTGTTGGTTGTTTGGCCTTCGCGATTCGGTTGCATTCAACAACCCCCCCTTCGCCACCCAGGGGCACGTGGACATCCATGGTTCTCAAGACCTGACCCGAGTCTCGTCCCCCAGTCCTCCCCGAGTCTCCTCCCCGAGTCTCCTCTCCGAATCTCCTCCCCGAGTCTCCTCCCCGATTCCCCTCCCCGCTAGTCTCCTCCCTGAGTCTCCTCCCCGCGACTCTCCCCCCCCCTGCCAGATCTCGAGGGGCCTGCGGAGTTCGAACGATGTGCGACATCTGATAGCCGCCCGCGATCGTTCGAGGCCGAACGGCCCACGCGGTGTCGGAAAACGCAGCGCCGACGTCACCGCGACGCGGACCCTCTGTACTGCTTCTCGTCGCGGCGTCTCGCCATCGCCAGATCCACCCCGAGCCCCACTGGGACAGGGCATGTTGGCTCTCCCGGCGCAGCCCCTCTTCTGGCAGTCGTCGACCGGCATCCGCCACCGAGTCGAAGGAGGAGGATATAACGAGGAGGAAGAGGAGGGGATTCGGTGGGGAGGGGGGAACTTCGCATCACGTGCCGAAATCCTTCTACCTATTATGGCAGGGAAGGTTGCCGCGAAGCCGGGCACCCATCCCCGCCCAGGCGGGGCAGGTCGCACGGCTGGGCCCGGGCTGCCCCAGAGGGCGTGGCGACTGCTGCTCTCTTCGGGCGCTGCGCGATGGAGGGGGGGCGATGAGCGGGGGCGGGGCGGGGAGGAGGACAGGTGCACCTCTCGTGCGCGGAAGGGGCCTCCTGGGGGGGGGCGATGACACAGGTGCACCTCTCGTGTTGCCGTGTTCCCCCCCCCGCCCCCCCCTTATCCCTCCTAAGCATCGCCCCCCCGTGCCCGCTTTCCTTGCCCCCCTCTCCCCCCCTATCACCACCCACCAAACCACCCCAACCCAACCCGAAGGCTCAAAGTTACCCTCGATTTCCAGTGGGGGGGGAGGTCGGGAAACATCGAAAAAACACATGTGGAACCCTTACCCCCCCCAACCCGAAATTCGGGTCTTCGGGTTGGGTTGGGGTGGTCTGGTAGGCAGTCACCCTAAGCATCGCCCCCCCCCCCCCCGTGCCGGTGTTCCCTGTCCAGGGCATCCCGCCCAGCGCTCGCCGGGCCCCCGTCGGCGCGGGCCCGCTCGCCGCCCCCGAGGTGGCTGGGCAGTGGGCCGCGCCCTGGGCCGTGCCGCAGGACCCGCTCGAGGGGTGGGCGGCGCCGGCGGGGGGCTCCTCCTCCTCCTCCTCCTCCTCCTCCTCTTCTTCCTCTCCTCCTCTCCTCCTCCTCCTCCTCCTCCTCCTCCTTCTCCCTTCTCCTCCTCCTCCTCCCCCTCCCCTCCCTCCTCCTCCTCTCCCCTGGATTCGGATGGAGCCTGTTGTTTTTTAGACTCTGGCAAGTTTACTTGCATGGACGGGGGGGGGGCTGAGCCTGAAGCAAGCCCGGGGGGGGGGGGCGCGGAAATCACGCAAGTCGAAAGGCACTTGCACGCTAGTATTCGCTTGAAGAGGGGCGAGGGGGGGGGGGGGGGGGGGGCGAACGCCATGCAAGTAAACTTGCCTGAATCCAAAAAAAAACCAGGCTCATGGAACTCGGGGGAGGTCCAATTCTGACGTTGCCCTGGTCCGAAATCCAGCTTCATCCGCCTCAATCCCGCGGAATCCGGCTCAGTCCCGCTGAATCCCGCGCATTCCGGCCCAGTCCCGCTCCATCCGGGCTTAATCTAATCCTCCTCAGTCCTTCCGACGAAGACCTCCCAGTAGTTGCCTCCTAACCTGGAGGGGCAGCGATAGAGTCAACCCGCCTCGTGAGGGCGAGCAACCTTCCAAGGTCACCCTCGCAGCCTTCCCCCTCGGCCCATCGCGGGCCGCGCCCCGCTCGCGAAGGTGTCGACAGGGCCTTCTAGGGCCCCTGCGTCCCTGTCGTGCGTCCTCATCGCACGTGTTGGCCGTAGAGCGGGCCCTCGGCCAGACATCTTCGGGTCATTATGAGATCACGACGGGAGGTGTTCAGGCTATGTTCGGCCTTCGAGGCCCTCGCCGGGCCCCAGGACCGTCCAAAACGTTTCAGGATAAGAATCCGGTCCTAGGGAACGGGTCGAGACCTCTGGGGGTCGACGTTGTGAAAAAGATCATGGCGTCGGGGGTCTAGGGAGGGGGCCCTAAGGGATGCGGCCGTTGGCCGGACAGGGCAGGAGAGGAGGGCAGGCAGGCCTGGAGGTCATCGGTGAGCTCTGCCATGCCCGCCACGCCCAGCGGCAGTGGCCCAGGAGCATCCTTTTAGGAGTTTGGGGGGCTGGCTCAGACGGCGGAAGCGGACAAAAAAATGATAGGGAGGGCCGGCCAAGGGCGCGCGGGTTTCGCCTTCGGGGGGATGTCGTTGATCGATTGATGATGCATCGCCGATTCCATTCTGAGCCAGTCCCCCCCTTGCCCCTTCCCTTCGCTCATGCGATCGCCAACATGGATCAAGGGGGCGTGGATTGGCGGTGGGTCCCGTTTCCATGGGACATCGCGGATTTCCGCCGCCGAGCGAGGCGGCACCGGCCGCATTTTGGGGAGGGCACCTCCCCCGATCCATGGATTTGGCGACCGCGCGCCAAATCCATGGTTCGCGCACCCCCAATTCACCTGGTGGGGTTGAGCGCTGATGGGGGTTCGCCGATCCCCTTCAGCTGACTCGGATCTCAGGGGCTGCAGTGGAGACCCATGCCAAGAAGCACCCTGCTTGCTTCCAGGGTGCCCTGGGTTTCTTGGGTTTCGATTGCTTTTTCGATGGACAGCGCGAAGTTCCCACACCAAAAATCAATGGACGTCCTGGGAGCTCAGGGTTGGGTTTCTTGCGGAAGGTTTCTTGTGGACTGGCCTCCACTGTATGTGGGGCTGATACCATTGGTGATGGGTTTCTTATTCATTGTTTTGCCGATCGGCGCGGGCCCTCGCACCCCCCCTCCCCCCCTAATGGAGCAGTTCTTGGGTGTTTTTGGCGCCTGGCTTGAGCAGGTGGGGTCTCCCCCATAATGGACGGCCTGTTCCGAGCAGCCGCACTAAGCAGAGGTCCGGAGCCAGACCCCCTTCCCTCCCCCCTCCGTTCTGCCCAATGTCGAAACGCCGAGGAGGAGGAAGAGGAGGAGGAGAACGAAGAATAAGAAGAAGAATAACAAGAAGGAAGAAGAAGAAGAAGAAGAAGAAGAAGAAGAAGAGGATGAGGATGAAGAGGAGGAGGAGGAAGAGGAGGAGCAGGGGAGAGGAGGAGGAGGAGGAGGAGGGGGGAGGAGGAGGAGCAGGAGGAGTTGAAGAGGAGCAGGACGAGGAGGAGGAGGGAGGAGGAGGAGGATGGAGGAGGAGGGTAGAGGAGGAGGAGGAGGAGGAGGAGGAGGAAGGAGGAGGAACGGAAGATAATCTGAAAACGTTGACCTACTCTTCCCTCCGCGGACCTGGGTTTGGGAGCGGCGTCGCGGCTGGCCCAGGTTCGCGACATGACCCTGGCTGGCTGGCCAGGGTGATTCCGGAGGGGGGAAACACGCACACACAAACACACACACACACACCGCACGCACACAAGCACACAAGCACACAAGCACACAAGCACACGCACACACGCACACACGCACACACACACACACACAAACAAACACACACACACACACACGAACACATACGCGCACACACGCAGACACGCAGACACGCACACACGCACACACGCACACACGCACACACGCACAAACGCACAAACGCACACACGCACACACGCATACACGCACACGCACACACGCGCACACACGCACACGCGCACACACTCACTCATCCAACGAGACCCGAAACATGGCCATCTGTGAGATTGGGGCGGGTGGGGTGGAGGTGCTCCAGACCTACATAGGGGAACGAAGAATGACATAAACATAAAAACTCGGAGGTCTGCTCGGATTTCTCGGATCGGCGATGACCCCCCTCCCTTGACCCCCCTCCCTTGCGCGCGGAGCGCGCCGGGGGCGGCGCCGGAGGCGCCGCCAGGGGCTGTCGCGCCGATCCGAGAAATCCGCGCGGACCTCCGAGTTGTTCTGTTTATGTCCCACTGTTCGTTCTCCTACTAGCTTAACTGTTTATGTGAATGTTGAGCTGTTCATGTTCCATTCCCAATTGTTATTCCGTTGTTGATGTTTCTGTGTTTGGTGCTCCTGGCGTCGCTTCGCATCGTTCTTGGCTCCCTGCGCGTCTGCTGCTTCTCTGAGCACCCCGGGGGGCAGGCGGCGGCGGGCGCCGGGTCGCTGCACGTGGCGCCGGGGCGAGGCCGTCGTCAGCATCGCCGTCGTCCTTCTCCCCCCCTCCTGCTCCTCGCCCTCCTCCTCCTCCTCCTCCTCCTCCTCCTCCTCCTCCTCCTCCTCCCTTGTCTTTCCTCCTCTCCTCGTCCTTCTTCCCTCGCCCCCCTTGCTCCTCGTCCTGACCATTTCACCCCTTTCGGCTTCGTTTTCGCTCCGTGGGGGTGGCGGTTGCTTCTGGAGGACGGCATTTGGAGATTTGTAAACTTCCACGGGCCCTCTTTCAGCAAGTGGTGCCCCCCAGCGGGGCCACTGGTAGGCGTTCATAAGGCGCAGCACGGAGCCATTCAACCGATTCTGTCTTCATGACTGTCAGGTGGCACAGCCCCCCCCCCACATCAGTTTCAGAAGACGGTGGCATCTTGCTCGTAAGTGTTCTTATCTTGCCTTGTCGTCTCCTCTGTCTTCTTCCTGTTCTTCATCCTGCTCAGCGTGGGCTGCCTTTTGACCAGTCTGGAGGACGAGCAGCAGCAGCAGCAGCAGTCCCCAGTGCAGCCAGGTTGCCCCCTAAGCCGTGGGGAGGTGGAGGAGGAGGAGGAAGGAAGGAAAGAGGAGGAGGAGGAGGAGCAGGAGGAGGAGGAGGAGGAGGAGGAGCACAAGGAGTACGAGGAGTACGAGGAGGAGAACGAAGGGGGGTACCCAGGCAGCCAACGTCTTGAACAAATCAAGACGGAGTTGTTTGATCGCTCTCGGCCTCTTAGGGCCCCCGCTGGGCCCCACAGAGCGTCACAGTGCGGGATGCGGGGCGACAAGATACCTTGGGAGAAGGGGTCCAGAGTTATGGGGCCGCGGCCTGAAACAATCCAGTCGTCGGATGCCAGTGGAGGAGGAAGTAGTGAGGGAGGGAGGGGATGGGGAGGATAGGAGACGGATACACATTAGGAGGGCAGGAAGGGAAGCCGGGGCGGGGCTCAGCCTTGTCGTCCTCCTTTCTCCGCGGAAGCGTGATCCTCCTCTTCCTCTGCCCTGTCCCCATCCCTCCTGTCCTCGTCGAGGACCAGACGAGGAGGAGCACGAAAACGACTAGGTCGAGGACTCCTCGACCTCGTCGGCTGTTCCTCCTCGTCTTGTCTCTCGTCGCCTCCCTCGTCCTGGTCGCCCGCCTGCGTCGGCCATCCCCGCCCTCGTGCCCCCCGTCGTGCCCGGTGAGCTCCCTGGTCCCTCGCAAGGGTCAGCGCCTTACCCCCCGTGCTGGTGT
Source organism: Prorocentrum cordatum (assembly GCA_963575745.1). NCBI lineage: Eukaryota > Dinophyceae > Prorocentrales > Prorocentraceae > Prorocentrum > Prorocentrum cordatum. The sequence goes on along the minus strand of CAUYUJ010018342.1, from coordinate 24,364 downwards.
GCAGGCGCAGCTGTTGAGCAGAACCCGCATCTCCGTCGATATCCTCCACTTCTACTTAAAAAATCATGTCGTTGAGCTTCGCTGGAGGACGCATTGAGCATTTGTTCTGGACCCTCCTCCTCCATCTCCATTCCTTTTCCTTATAGATAATTCCTCCCTGTCGCACCCCGAGGCAATTGTTTAGGGCGGGCCGGGCGTTTCGCCTGAGACGTCCTCACCACATATGACTCTGAAGCTTAAGCAGTGACAACAGTGTCACAGATGGAGGGCGTGTCGTTTTCAAAATGTGGCTCTCGCCTTAGCGCCGCGGACATTCGCTTTAACAATTTTCCAGAGTTTCATGGATTGAGGGCGGACCGTTTTCAAAATGTGGTTCTCGCCTTAGCGCCGCGCATATTCGTTTAAACATATTGCAAGAGTTTCACGGATTGAGCGCGTGTCGTTTTCAAAATGTGGCTCTCGCTTTAGCGCCGCGCACATTCGTTTTAACAATGTTCCAGAGTTTCACGGATTGAGAGCGGGCCGTTTTCAACATGTGGTTCTCGCCATAGCGCCGCGCACACTGGTTTTACAATATTGCAAGAGCTTCACGGATTGAGGGCGGTTCCTTTTCAAATGTGGGTCTCGCTTTAGCGCCGCGCACATACGTTTGCAAACTTTGCACAAGTTCCACGGAATCCCATGATCAACGTGCCAGAAGAGGTGTTTCCGAAAGATTCAGGAGCATGCGGGTGCAACAGCTATGCTGATTCGCGGTGTTGAAGTCCCAAACATGGCGCTCTGGCACGGTTCCGGATCGTCAAGACGCATCAGTCAGGTTGAGACGTGTCGTTGAAATCCCGAGAACAATGTTTTGGCATTGTTCAGGAACTTCAAACGGTTGTCTTCTAGCGACACAGTTCCCTCAATGGAAATGAACCGCTGTGGGGCCTTATGAAGAGGGACATTGGAGGGAGGGTTGACTCCAACATCGTTGATGGCTCGGTTTTACACTGGTCCTCCTCCTCCTCCTCCTCATCCGCCGCTCCTCGTCGTCACTTCCCTCCCTGTTCCTGCACCTCCAGTGCAGTCGCAGGGGGTCGTTTCGGCACTACTCCGCCTCCACCCACCCACCCCACCCTTCCTCCGCCGTCCTCCTCCCCGTCCTTCCTTACCACGTATCCTCCCTCCCTCCTCCTACTCCTCCTCCTCATCCTTCTTCTTCCTCCTTCTCCTCCTCCCATGTTTTTGTTTGTTGTTGTCGATCCAATTCGATTCGATTTCGGTGGCCTGCGATTCCGATTCGATTCGGCGTCGTATTCCGATTCGGATGCAGATTGCTCGATCGAGGCCTGTTGGCCTGCCGACCTCTGCTGCCGTTTCCCGCCGATCCGATTCATGTCGATCGCCGATCCGACTTATCAGTTCGATCTTGGGCTCTCCTGCGTGGGAGGGCGAAGGTGGGGCGCGCGTTCAGAACATCATCGAGGAGATGAGGACCCCTTACCCTAATAGCACAGTGAAGGCGTGGCCTCGCTGAGGCCTCCTTCTTCGCATGAGGGATGATGTTGTTGGGCGGTTTGGCTCGATGCATCTGCAGAACGAAAAACCCTTTCCCCTAATGTTCTTGGCCCACCTCACTGAGGTCCCTTCCAAAGGGGAAAAGGGGTCTTTTTTGGGGTGGTTCGGAGCTTGCAGAGCCTTGCGGGCAGTGATGGCGGCGGTAGGCTCCCAGGAGAGTCGTGCCAAGCAGGGGCCAGCCTGGGCTGACCGGAGGGGCGGCTACGCAGCGCAGCCTCGCCAGGAATGCAGAAGTGGGCGGCCAACCGAGCGAGAATCAATGGGGGAGCAGATGGCGTCGAGAGCGCAAAGTGCACGCTGAGCGGAGGCGATGTCGAAAGCGAAAAGGTCTCCCCCTCCTCCTCCTCCTCCTCCTCCTCCTCCTCCTCCTCCTCCTCCTCCTTCTCCTCCTACCTCACCACGTGAGAAATGAAACTGCTGGAAAAACTCCTCCTCCTCCTCCCAAGAGATGCGGCGTCTTGATGTTTTCAATGCGGGTGTTCTGCCCGGAGGGTTGCAGCTGAAACAGACCGTCGCATCGCGCGAAGCGCTCAGGCCGCAGGTACTGTGCGACGACACCGTGATGCGCGGAAGGGGGACGAGGGCGGAGGGCGACGTGGGGACATATATACATACATATATATAATATTTATTTATGTAATGGATTCATGCCCCTCTCAGCTCGAGCGCCTCGCACGCGCTCATGGCAGCGCCGTGGCTCCTGCGGCAGCCTGCCCGACGGGGCTCGCCACGGCGGCTTGCCTCCCGAGGGAAATCGGGAGCCTTGAGACGGGGGCCAATGCAAGCGGGGGTCAGCCACGGCACCGGATCCTGCAGGATCCTGCGAAGACCCTCTCTGTGTGACCCGGGTCAGCGGGCCGTTCGTGGCCGCGAGACGGCCGCCCATCTTGGCTGGCCCGGGTGTGCGAAGACCTGCGTTGCAGTTGTTTTTTCCTGCATTGCAGTTTTTGGTTTCCTGCTGAGCCGGGTCTGGATTGACCCGGGTGAGAAGATCCCCGAGGGAACGGAGAATGACATACGCATGACAATTCGGAGGTCCGCGCGGATTTCTCGGATCGGCGCTGGACCCCCCTCCCTGGCGCGCGGCGCGCGCCAGGGGCGGCGCCGGCGGCGCCGCCACGGGGGTCCAGCGCGGGTCCGAGAGATCCGCGCGGACCGTCGGAAGTTTATGTTTATGGCGTTGTTTCTTCTTCGAGGGTCGGGCCAGGCGAAAGGGGGGATAGATAGCAAAGGGAGGGGGGGTGAGAATCAGCTCGCGTAGCTGATCTTCCCAGCGCCTCCTGGCGCCGGGAGGCGCCCATGTATCGAGGAATGTCAGAGCCCCGAATCATCAGGGGTAACTCGGGTCAGGGCTAACTCGGGTTCGTTTTTCGGGAATCCGAACCCGAGTTACCCCGGGCCCGAGTTACCCCGGATGATTCGGGCGCCCAAGAATGGGATGGGCGCCAGTTTTCACGCGCACGTCACTCTCCGTTCCCCTGCTCCCGTCGCCGTGCTCGGGCGCTCGCGCGGCAGCGCGGTCGCCTCCGCGCCCCCGCGGTCGCCTCCGCGCGCCCCCCTCCCGCTGCGGCGCCGCTCTTCTCGGGGCGCTACCCCGCGCTGCCCCCTTCGGTGGAGGGCGCGCGCCCCGTCGGCCTCCTCCGAGAGGCCACGCCCACGGCACGCCCTCGCCTCCTCTGCACGCCCTCCGTACCTGGTTTCGGATGCACTTCCTGGGAGGTCCAACTTCTGATTCTGCCCTGGTCCGAAATCCGGCTCGATCCCGTTCAATCCAGCCTAATTCTGCTTCATCCCGCTGAATCCGGCCGGCTTCATCCCGCTTGATCCGAGGCCCGCTCCGGCGTAACAGTCCCCCGATGGGGTCAGATCCTCTTCAACCCTTCCGACGAAGACCTCCCAGGACTTTCTTCCTGACCTGGTCCCGCGCGATTGGGGACGGGCATCCTCCTGAGTCCCGTCGAGGCCGCCGCCACGGCCCGCCCCCGCGCCCCCCTGCGCCACGTGCAGCTGTCTCCACGTGCCCCAGCGCCTCTCCTCCTCGACCTCCGCCAGTCTGCTCGCACCTGCTTCGCCACGCCCCTCGCCTCCCAAGTGCAGGGCGCGTTTCGACCCCTCCGATTCGATTCGGTGCGACTTCGATGGCTTCCGATTCCGATTCGATCCGATTTCAGATCCGATTTGGATTATGATTTCCCGATGAAGGCTTCGTAGCCTGCCGATTTCCGCCGATTCGACTTCTCCCGACGTGGCTGCGGAGTTTTGCCGCTCCGATTCATTTCGATCGCCGATCCGCTTTGTCGATTCGATTCTAGGCTCTCCTGCAAATGTGCTGAGAAGGCGCCGCTCTTCCAGCGGCCCCGCCGCTGCAACAGCGCTGTGTGCTCGAGTGCGGCGCAGAGTGCAGACGCCCCACCTTTGCGCCGGCTTTGGGACCACGGCAAGTGCATGCCGTACACCCATCAGAAATCTTCAGAAAACAGAGCATCAACGTTCATGGATGACAGATGTTGCTTTTTGTTTGCTCCTTTTCTCCATTCCACTGGAAAAATTAAGAATCTGGACTGGACCCCGGCGTTTCCTGGAGTGTGCGTTCTCGCAGAATGCTCGTAGATCTGGACCTGGACAACTGCGCGACGGAGCGCGCTTGGAGTGACGCCCATGTTCTTGGGCTTTGAACTTTCTTGGCTTGGAGCAGGGATGTACAGTCGAGACTGACTAGTAGGTGGACCCTGCCGAATCGAGGGTACCCTTGTGTCCTGAGCTTCGCGACCCATGCCTTCTTACACTCCTGTGGCAGTCTGGACCTCGGGAGGGTCTTCTGTTCTCTCGCGTGTCCCCTCCAGTCAACAGTCAACCCCGACGGTACCTCCTGGTGCCCCCCTCCCTGCCCCGCCGGCGCGCGCGGGAGGCACCAGCCTCTGCTTCGGCGTCGGCGCCAGCCCCTGCGGCGCGCCGCTCTTCCTCAGGCCAGGCACCCCAGGGCTGGAGAGCCTCGAGGGTTGAGGATCGAGGAGGGTCGAGGAGGGGGGGGGGTCGAAGCTCGAGGACCGAGGGTCGAGGAGGGGGGATGGTCGAGGCTCGAGGCTCGATGGTCGAGGATCGAGGGTCGAGGAGGAGGGGAGGAGGGTCGAGGAGGAGGGTCGAGGAGGGTCGAGGAGGGTCAAGGATTTTGAGGAACCAGGAGCGAGGGTCGAGGAGGGCCGCGGAGGTGGACAAAAGGGGGGGGGGGGGCGTCGAAGAGATCGAGGGGGGTGGGCCCCCCCGCCGCCGTCGCCACCGTCGGCTCCCTCGCCGCCGCCGCCGCCTCGGAGCACAGGACGTCTGCACGAGCATGCATTTTGCAGGCTCCCTCTCCCCTCCTCTCTCCTTTCCCCCCCCCCCCCTCCGCGCCTCGCCGCGGGCGGCGGTGGCGCAGCTGGGCGGTCGTTCGGCTGGCTGGCGTCGCCGCGGCTGGACCCGCCTCGTTCGGTGTTGGTTCTCGGGCCTCTGGCGTTCTCTCGTCGTCACGCTGGGCGCCCCTCGAAATCCTGGCTGGGCATCGGCTCGGCAGAGATGACGGCTCGTGGGGCTGCAAAAGATCAGCACTGCACGTCGCGGTGCTCCATGGTGGCCTGACGGAGGCGAGAACTCAGTTTGCAGGGGTTTGCGTGGACTTCCCGGATCTGCGCCGGACAACCATGACGGCACTTCTTGCGCTGCCCCTGGCAGGCCCCGCGCCCCAGGGAGGGGGGTCCAGCGCCGATCCAAGGAACCCGCGCGGACCTCAGAGTTTTTGTGTTTATGCCATTCTTCGTTCCGCTAGTGGAAGGGGGGCCATGCCCAGGTTTGTTTTTCCATCGTCGTCGTCTTCTTCACTCTCCTCCTCCCTCCTCCTCCCCCGCCCACCGCCTCCTCTCGCCCGCCCTCGTTCGGGCCTCAGGCGCTCACTCCCCGGAGCGTGGACCAGCGGGGTAAGAGAAAGAGTCTGATACGCCCTCCTCCTCTTTCTCCTCCTCCTCCTCTTCCTCCTCCCACCCCGTCTCTCCCCCTCCATTCTCGCCCTTCGCGCGCAAGGTGGGGAAGATGAGCAGGGGCAGGAAGAGGACGAGGTAGAGAGGGGAGGCGGAGCAGGTGGATAGGGAGATAGGGGGGGAGCGATACATAGAAGGGCGGAGGAGGGAGAGAGGGAGAGGGAGAGAGAGAGAGAGAGAGAGAGAGAGAGAGAAAAAAAAAACAAAAACCAAAAGAGCAACATCGATCAGCCAGCGTGGACCCCAAACAGCGTGTGTCCAGCACTCTACGGTGTGCCGTCGATCTGAAACACATGTTGAGCAATAATGTGGTGCAGTGCAACTGGTGCAAGTTTGTGGTGCTGTACATGTGGTGCAATCATTGCGGTGCGCGTTTTATGCTGTGAAATCGGCGTGGTGCAATCAAAGTGATGATCTGTGTGTATATATACATATATATATATGCATATACCAAGTGAGCTATCGACGTGGTGCAATCTGCAGCATCATCATCCCCAGTATCATCCTAATCACCCACATCAGAGGCTGGGAAATGTTTCAAAGATGACGTGCCCCTCCTCAAAATTTCCCGTCGGAATGCGATCTCCCCCACGGAGTTCTTGGGCGTCAACGCTATCGCGAAAGCCGCCTGCCTGAGGTTCGGTTTGATGTCCAGAACGGTGGTGGACTCTCTTCGGGACCTGGACCGGCAACGTGGTGACCACGAGCACACCCTATATCGTTGGCACCGTGTTTGGCATGCTGACTCGTTCATCTCGCACGCTCGCTCCGTCCCTGGAACGGTACAAAACACTCGCCTTTGGGCTTGATGTCTCGCACAAATCGCTCCAGACGAAAATGTATCGACTCGTTCGAACGCATGCCCCCAGCGTGGACGTGAACAGTATTCTCTTGCGCCGTGCCAAAAATAGTATCCCTGCGACTGACGGCAGCCCCATCGATACGTTCTGTGATTTGTTGGAGACTGTTGCGAAGACTACTTCGATGGACTTGGCTTTGCACCGCTGCGTCTGCTAATTGGGTCATTCAATACGTCGATCCTGCCCAGTGGTGCCTTTTTGGTTGTGCTCCTGATTCTCCAGATGTTGACCTTGTTTGTGCTCATCATTATTCCGAGTGTTCGGGGCTCAGAGTGCTCTTCGGAGAACTGCTTGGGGCGAGGACCCAACGCAGCAGTGAGCGTGAGCGCCAGCCTTACTGGTTCTGCCTCCTCATCCTTCTTCTCCTCCTCCTCCTCCTCCTCCTCCTCCTCCTCCTCCTCCTCCTCCTCCTCCTCCTCCTCCTCCTCTTCCGTGCCCCCGATGAACTCCTGTTGCTGCGTGTTGCACGCTGCGATGCATGTTGAGCTGCCCACAGTGCGCGGAGGCTGACGGTTGCGGGGGCCCACTCCGAGCACTTCGAAGCCCATCTTCGGCTGACGGTCCGTCGTCACTGCGCTCTCGCTGAGGCATGGTCGGATCGACCATCTGAGATGATTCGTCATTTGACAGTGCGTCGTAATATTGGTGCCCCTCCTGCTCCTGAGGTGATACATCCGAGGGCTCCCAGGACGCCCAGAGGTAGATGGGTGCCTCCCCACAGTCAGGGGATTTCTACATAGCTGCTATTCGCCTACGCCTCCCACGAAATGCCTGTGAGGACTTAGTTTCGTGGCTGCTCTGTCGCGTTGCAGACCACCTTCATACCAAAAGCGCGTCTCGATGGGAGGTTGGTTCCGGTGGGGATCTGATTATCGTCATCATCGTCAACATAGTAATCATCATCATCAGCACAGCAGCAGCAGCATCAGCATCATCATCGTCGTGGTCATCATGACCATGATGATGATCATCATCATCATCAGCAGCAGCAGCAGCATCGTCGTTTTTAACATCATTCATCTTCATATTAGTTACCACAATCATCATTATCATCACCGTTTCGGCGCTCGGTTTGGCACACCACTCACACGCTTCGTGGCTTCATGGGGAGCTCTACCGAAGGCTCGAGTGGCAAGGCCCGCATGCGAACTCGGGTCCGCTTTGGCACACCCCTCAAACGCTTCGTGGCCCCATAGGGAGTTCCACCGATGGCCTCAGTGGCAGTGCCCGCATGCGAACTCGGGTCCGCTTTGGCACACCCCTCACACGCTTCGTGGCCCCATAGGGAGTTCCACCGAGTTCGTGGCCCCATAGGGAGTTTCACCGAGTTACGTCCATTTGGGCTCACCCCTCAACGTTTCGCTTGCCCGTACGGCCCGCATGCGCAGTAGGGTGCGTTTTCGCACGCCCCTCGCACGCTTCGAGGCCCCACAGGGAGCTGCACCGAAGGCCCCAGTGGCGGGTGTACTGCGGAACCCCCTGTCGAGTTCTTGTGGATTGAGCGGTCCTGCTGACAGTTTCCACGCGTGTGGCATGTGTTGGGCTCTTCGCCGGGAGGTTTTGTAAGATGCCTTCGGTCCTCGACCATCTCCTGGTCGTCGACGACGGCAACGTCCTCTGCTGGCGAGGCCGTGAAACCCGGGGACGAGAATGACTGCCACGGCGACCACGCCCACGACGACGACCACGACGACAACCACGACCTCGACGAGGACGACCGCGACCAGGACCACCACGACGACGACTACGACCACGACGACGACGACGACGACGACGACGACGGCGACGACGACGCCGGTGAGGGAGCAGACGGCGCCCCCGGCCCTGGCCGTGTGCCGGGCCGCCGCCGCGGCTGCAGCGGCGGGCAGGCCCCCCCCCCGCCGCGGACACCCCCTCCGGCTGGGTTCACCTCGACCCGAAGAAAGCAGAACAGCATGAACATGAATGTTTGGCGTTTCGCGCGCTCCCAGGCGCTCCCAGGCGCTCCCAGGTGAAGTTTATCTTTCCAGGTGCCAAGAGCGGAATTCTTGTATATGCGTTGGAGGCCCCCTGGCGCGCCTCCCGCGCCGCCCCTGGCGCGCTCCGCGCGCCAGGGAGGGGGTCCAGCGCAGATCCAAGAAATCCACGCGGAGCGTCAACAAAATCATGTTTATGCCCCTTTTTCTTCTAGACTCATCCGATTTCGATCGGTTCCAATGTCGACTCGATTTCGACCTCGGATTCCGATGTGGAGTCCGGTTGCTCAAGCCAGGCTTTACTGTTCATGTCGGGGCTTCCGAGTCGGCTCGATTCGATTTCGATGGATTCCGATTTCGCTGCGATCTCGATTTCGGATTCCGATTTGGAGTCTGGTTTCGCAAATCTTACTTGTTTGCCGATCTCCGCCGATTCGCGTAAACCGAGATGGGTCTTCAGTTTTGAGTCCCTCCCCCCCTTTGTCCTCTCGGCGAGGAATATGTCCCTCCTCTTCCTCCCGCTCCTCCTTCTCCTCTTTCTTCTCCTCCCCCTTCTCCTCCTCCTCCTCCTGCTCCTCCAGCAATGTCTCTTAATGCTACTGCTACTGTGAATTGCTACTGTTACTGCGACTACAACAAGTATTTTTATGATCTCGGCTACTACGACATTTCCTTCTACTACTACTACTACTACTACGACTACTACTACTACTACTACTACTGCCGCTACTACTATTATTCCGACTACTACTACTACTACTACTACTACTACTACTCTTACTACTAGAACAACTACTGCTACTACTACTACTACTACTACTGCTTCTACGACTCCTTCTACGACCTACCATTACTACGAGTCATCATGATCATAACCATACCTCTACTACGGCTATGGCTACCGCTACTATTACTAGTACCACAACAACTATAATTGCGACTACTATTACTACTACTACTACTACTACTACTACTACTA
>CAUYUJ010018342.1:0-12500 GCA_963575745.1 Prorocentrum cordatum | reverse complement strand
AGGGATAAGTGCTCCTTGGGCGACCCTGCGCGACAGTGGCTACCCTGCACGATAGTTGAGCACGCTTGTGCGAGGATTGCAATATAGATCGACACATGTTTCGCCGAAGGCGTTGCTAACGATCTCCTGTTTCATCTCGTCGTCGTCGTTGTTGCGTGGCGGGTGCCGCGGAGCAACTACTATTTTACATTATTGGCGGGGCCACAATCCGTCAATAAGGGCGTCGAGAGGATATGTCGTTTCCATTATTGGGGCGGGGGTTCTAAAGACCTATTCCGCTTAACTTCCCGACTTGGTTGCCGATTCCCGCCGACCCGATTCATGTCGATCGCCGATGCTGTTTATCGATTCGATTCTGGACTCTCCTGCCCCTTCGGCGGCGCACGTCAAAGACATGTTTTTGAACGCGTGTCCTTAGCAAGTGTGCGAGCCGTGGCGAAGCCGTCCTCGACAGGTGCACAGATCGCTGTTGCGAAGGTTGTTCGCCTTCACCTGGCAACGGAAGTGAGGAGAGTGTCCTCCGTGACGCGTGTACCAGGGTTTTTGAGCTTATGTGCAAAACCATTATGTACGTGCCAGCCTTCATGCAGCTGCGGAGTCATGGGGTGTTGGCTTGCCAATGTCTCTGTCTCTCGTTCCGCAGCCTCCAGTTTTTGAGTCCGCCAAGGACGATAGCGCTACTGGGCTGCACCCAGCGTTTTAGACAAGTCATACCCAAAGAGTCCGGCGGGCCTCTCTCCCAGACCCCTTCGGAGGCGCCCGTTTTGGAAAGCGGCGCTCGGGACGAAAAGAAGGCCTTTGGGGATGGCAGGGGCATTGGGGGGGAGCTCAGAGGGAGGACGAAGCTTCGAGTTTCGAGATTTTCGGACGTTTTCGTCGGTCGTCGGCGCCAGAAGTTCTGCCTCTCCAGCAGTGTCCAAGAGACGCCCGGATCGTCCCGAGCTGCCGTTGGAGAGCCGATCTACATCCCGAAGTCAACGTGCATGGACCCCAATCGCCCATTGATCGCCGATGGGGATCCGATATCCCACCCCGCCCAAATGCGCGGGGCGTCGCGGTCGAGGGTCAATCGTGGATGCATCGCCAATTTATCACCACCCACCAAACCACCCCAACCCAACCCGAAGGCTCAAAGTTACCCTCGATTTCCAGTGGGGGGGGAGGTCGGGAAACATCGAAAAAAACACATGTGGAACCCTTGCCCCCCCCAACCCGAAATTCGGGTCTTCGGGTTGGGTTGGGGTGGTCTGGTAGGCAGTCAATTTAGGGTCGATATGTCTCTCCCCGAAACGGTTCGCCCTTTTATCTTGCCCCGCCATAAAATGGTTGGGGATTCCGAGGTAAGGGCGCGATAGGGGGGTTGGCCTTCCAAGGAAGGCCTGGGGGTCTTAGAGGGCAGAGATACGCTGCATCTTCGGGGGGTCTCGCCTGTCCTCCAAGTTGGTCTGTTCTTGTGCCCGAGGCGGGCTCGATGCGGACTCGACGCGAACTTGGTAGGGTTTCCACGCGGATTCGACACGGATCCCACGAGGCCGACATGGATTCGACACGGATTCGACGTGGATCGGGCCTCGACGGGACAGACGGGGTCCCTTGGGGATGCAGCATAAGGCAGAAAGCATCTTCGAAGGGCGCGGAGGCTTCTGAGGAGTCCGAGGCGGGGACTTGTCCATCGCCACTGCCTTGGGGGGGATCTTCGGGGACCTCGGCGAGCAGTGGATTGACCAGCCTGGAACATATCCCTACCCCTATGCTGGGCACGTCCTCATCACGATGCCAATCTTAGGGATTCCCTTATTTTCTGATGGCGAATCCCTCAGATTGTCATCGCCTTTCCTTTTGGCGTGTCAATCTTAGGGATAGGGATACGTTCGAGGCTGGTAATGGACGTGCACAGGTGCGGGCCCTGGCGTGCCAGGCGTATCCACACCCACCGCCCGCAAGGGGTCCCCGAAGATCGACCTCCCCCGTGCGGTGGCTCTTCCTGCCTCCCCGCCTCGCCTCCCGACAAAGCGGGGAGGGCCTCCGAGAAGCCCCCCTGCCTTCCAAAGGCCCCCCCCCCGCTTCTTTTTAGGATGCCCCCTCGCCTCTGTCGCCGACCGCGAGAGCCAGAGGACACTGCAGGCAAGAACTGCTTGCTAGATCTGGCGTAGGAAGCGAAGATTGCAGCGCGCGGCGGAGGAGGAGGAGGAAGGAGGAGGAGGAGGAGGAGGAGGAGGAGGAGGAGGAGGAGGAGGAGGAGAGGAGGAGAGGAGGAGGAGGGAGAGGGAGAAGAGACGAGGGAGGAGGAGGAGGAGGAGGAGGAGGAGGAGGAGGAGGAGGAGGAGGAGGAGGAGGGGAGAAGAAGGAGGAGCAGGAGGAGGAGCACTCTTTCGCAACAGAGTGAAGATCGAGGGCTGTCTCGGCCCACGGCTGCAGAGCGCCCGCGGGCTCGCCGGTGCCCTGGCTGCACGCGGATCGAAGGCGCCTACAGTGCAGTGGTGACGAACCAACAACACACACCCATACCCATAGGGGGGTCGGAGAGGGCTATGGGTGCGTGTTGTCGGATGGGGGTCCCCGCTCGAACGGGAGCGTTCCCCAGGGTCCGACAACCCGCACCCATACCCATAGCCAGTCCATCTCTCAACGACCCCCCTATGGGTATGGGCCATGGGTGTGTGTTGCTCGTTCGTCAAGTGGGGGGCCCATGCCAGGAAGCTCCCTGCTCGCCTGCGGGGTGCCCCTGGGTTACCTGGGTTTCGAGGGCTCTGCGATGGAGGGCGTGCCGTTCCCACGCCAAACATCCGTGGACGCCCGTGGGTGCGGCAGGGTCGGGTTTCTGGTTGGAAGGTTTCTTGTGGACTGGCCTCCACTCACTGTACGGCGAATCGCCGCCGCCCCCTGCTTTTTGGAGTCGCCCATGTGGCCGAACGCTGTGGCCGCAGCTCTGCCAAGCTATCGGACCACGTGCTCCCCCAGCCGTTGTGGAAACCCTCCGGGGAGCACGCGGGGGAAACAGAAGAGGCGGAGGAGAGGGAGGACGAATAGAGAGGAAAATGAGGAACAGGAAGAGGAGGTGGGGGATGAGGAGGAGGAGGAGGAGGAGGAGGAGGAGGAAGAGGAGGAGGAGGAGGAGGAGGAGGAGGAGGAGGAGGAGGAGGGGGAGGAGAAGGAGGTGGAGGAGGAGAAGGAACAGGAGGAAGAGGAGGAAGAGGAGAGCAGGAGGATGAGGAGGAAGAGGCGGCGGAGGAGGCTGAGGAGGAGGAGGAAGATATTTGGGGGCCTCCTGGGAGCTTCCTGTGGGCCCTTCGGAGGCCTCATGGAAGCCTGATTGGGCCTCTTGGTGGCATTTTCGGGCGTCTTGGGGGCTTCTTAGACTGTCTAAGGTCGTTCCTGGCCCGTCTGACGCTGTCAGAAGCCGTCTTGTATGCCTCTCTTGGGCCGTCTTGGAGGTCTCTGGAGCCGTCCTGGGGTCATCTTGGAGGCCTTGCGGCCATCTTAGGGTGATCTTGGGGGCTTCTTGAGCAGTCTTGGGCCAACGGAAAGCCGAACATAAATAACGGGCAACATCCGCCAAACATCGAAGGACAATTAATGATTATGGCCTTTTCGGGCCCTGCTGGAGGACCTCTTGGAGGCTGGCTGGGCCGTCTTAGAGGCCTCTTGGGGCCTCTGGGGCCGTCTTGGGCCTTGAAGGCTTCGTGGGCGGAGTTGGACGTATCGTGGATTCGCTTTTGCCGTCTAAGAGGCCATGTGGGAGTCTTGGAGGCGATCTTTGGTGTCGTGGAGGCCTCTTGGGGCCGTCATGGAGGCTTCTTGGGGCGTCACAGGGGTGATGTTGGAGGCGTTTGGGCCATCTTGAGGCGATCTTTGGGGCCTCTTGGGCCGTCTTGGGCCGTCGGAAGGCCGAAAAGGAACAACGGGCAAAGGGCACAATCCTTCAAATACCAACGGATAATCACTGATGGTGGCCTCTTCAGGACCTGCTGGAGGACCTTTTGGAGGCCTCTTGGGCCGTCCTGGACGCCTCTTGGGAGCCTTTGGGCCGGTCTTGGAGGCTTCTTTGGCAAACTTGGAAGCATCTTTGACTCTCTTGGGTCCTCTCGGGATGCGTCCTGACAAGAATTTCGAGGCGAATCCAGCCGTGGCGAAACCTCACGACATCCAACCAGCGCAGGATGCGCTCACGAGGCGACCACGGGCAGGCACAAGGCGAACCGTCGCCACACATCCATCGCACGAAGTACCCACAGGCAGTCCTCGCCATCTCTTTCTCTCTCTCTCTCTCTCTCTCTTTTTCCCTACCTAGGCTCTGCCTAGAAGGGTTCCTAATCTCTTAGCTTAAAGGAGCCGGGCAGTGAAAATCGCCCCGGGCGGTTCCCCCAGTCCCCGCCCCGCGGTTCCCCCAGTCCCATGGGAGCTTTAGCTTTAGCTTTAGCTTATCTTTAGCTTAGCTTTAGCTTAGCTTTAGCTTAACTGTAGCTTAGCTGTAGCTTAGCTTTAGCTTAGCTTTAGCTTAGCTATGGCTTAGCTTTAACTTATATTTAGCTCAGCTTTAGCTTAGCTTTAGCTTATATTTAGCTTAGCTTTAGCTTAGCTTTAGCTTAGCTTTAGCTAGCTTTATCTTAGCTTTAGTTTAGCGTTAGCTTAGCTTTAGCTTAGCTTTATCTTAGCTTTATCTTAGCTGCAGCTTAGTTGTAGCTTTAGTTTTAGATTTATATTAGCTTTAGCTTAGCTTTATCTTAGCTGTAGCTCAGCTGTAGCTCAGCTGTAGCTTAGTTTTAGCTTAGAGTTAGCTTAGAGTTAGCTTAGCTTTAGCTTATCTTTAGCTTAGCTTTAGCTTAGCTTTAGCTCAGCTTTAGCTTAGCTTTAGCTTAGCTTTAGCTTAGCATTAGCTTAGATTTAGCTTAGATGTAGCTTAGCTTTAGCTTAGATTTAGCTTAGCTTCAGCTTAGCTTTAGTTTAGCTTTAGCTGAGCTGTAGCTCAGCTGTAGCTCAGCTTTAGCTCAGCTTTAGCTTAGATTTAGCTTAGCTTTAACTTAGCTTTAGCTTAGCTTTATCTTAGCTTTAGCTTAGCTTTAGCTTAACTTTATCTTAGCTTTAGCTCAGCTTTAGCTTAGCTGTAGCTTAGCTTTGGTTTAGCTTTACTGTTACTACTAATGCTGCTTTCCTAGGGGCTCCAACTCCTAGGTAGGGTCGCACTGGGATATTTTTTTGTTTCTCTCTATCTCTCTCTGATTATCCATCTCCCAGCCCTTTTGACAGGAGCAGCCAGGTCGTCTTCTTAGTCGTCCTCCTCCTCCCGTCGTAGTCGTCGCCGTGGCCCTCTGTTGTTCTCGTTCCCGTGGCCGTCGTCTTCGTCGTCGCCGTCGGCGACGTTGCAGCCCACACCGTCGCCGTCGTCCTCGCCGTCGCCGCTGCTGCTGGTGCTGCCCCTGACGTCCGCCGGCACGGTTGCCTCAGCCCGTGGCCCCATGGTGCTGCCCCTGACGTCCGCCGGCACGGTTGCCTCAGCCCGTGGCCCCATGAGAAGTCCCAACAGCTTCCCCAGGGGCACAGTCACCCTGCAGAGGAAGGATGGGCAACCTTCCCACGGGTACCCTTTCGGGTATAGCAGGACCCCAGGTAAGGGGACCCGGTAAGTGGTAGGGTCCGGGGGCCCCGAAATTGGCCAGAATCACTAAGCCAGGTTTGCCGTAATTGGCGTTTTTCGGGTGGCGGCAGTTCCGGTTAGTGGAAATGGGACGGGGGGGCGCCCCCCGGTACACATCACTAAACCAGGTTCCATTAAACCCAGTTCTGCCAGCGCCCGACCCTTGCATCCTTGTCTCCTCGGTTCATCCTTCGCCGCTTTCACTGGCCGCGCCCCGCTCGCGAAGCCTCGAGATGGGCTTCCAGGGCCCTTTGTATCCTCATCGCGCAGCCTTCTGGTACGGGCCGACCTGTAGCTTTGCGCACCAAGCCAGTCTTTGAGGGCCCTTGGGGCTCGATAGTGGCCTCCCAGGGGCGGAAAGTTTGGAAAAACGCCCGGATGGAAAAAGCACATCCCGCCAGATAGTTGGGACCGCCGACGCCTTCGTCGCCGTCGACGCCGCTCGACAACGCCGTCGACGCCGCTCGACAACGTCGTCGTCGTCGTCGTCGTCGTCGTCGTCGTCGTCGACGACGGGCGGCGGACTGCCTCGCCGCGGCGCCGCGCAGTGCCGGCCCCGCGGCCTTCCTGCCGCGCGAGAGCACGGCCCCGCCGGGGCGGCGGCTGCAGCTCTGAGGCGCCGCCCCCGCTCGGAGGCCACGATGCGGGCCCTCCTCCTCCTCCTCCCTCCTCCTCCTCATCCTCCGCCTCCTCCTCCTCCTCCTCCTCCTCCTCCTCCTGCTCCTCCTCCTCCTCCTCCTCCTCCTCCTCCTCCTCCTCCTCCTCCTCCTCCCCGGTCACTCCTCCCTCCCGCGCCGGCGTGCCTATAGCCCTACCAGGCAATGTCGGGGGCGGAAAAGCGGGGGGGGGGGGATGGCTAAAGGGGGGTGGATATCATGGCGGGGGCCATGATATTTCCCCAGATTTCAGGGCGCCTCTTCTTATTTCATTACGTTCCCGGCCCCCCCCCGCGCTGGGCCGCGCACATGCCGCCGGCCATGATTTGCACCCCCCCCTCTTGGACACCCCCCTCCTGGCCGCTCCCGAGCAATGTTCTAAGAACATTTTGTGGTGCCCACGATATGTTCTTAGAACTCTGGCCGGGAGTGTCTCGTTTGAACACATCGGGCTAACGTTCTAAGAGCATTGTTTTTATTGTTTTGGTTCTTAGAAGATTTTCGGGTTCTTAAAACATTTCGTGGACTATAGGAATGTCGGGACTGTCGATCCCTGTTCAGTAAGTGGGGATTCGGCGGCGACTGGGGGGGGCAGGGCAGCGAGAAGAAGCAGGCCCTGCCAGCAGGCGGCGGGGTTCCTCGGAGGCACACGGGGGCCTCGACAATTTTTCAGAAGGCCTGGGGACTCCGGAGCCTTCTGGGAAGGCCCGCCCCCGTTTCTCTTCCCCCTCCTGGCTGGTCACCGAGGTGCGGGAACGATCGGGACGAAGACCGACGGCATTTCCTATCCGTTCTGATCAGGAGTGGCTATCGGCGCCGCCGCGGACGCTTGGTCAGTTTGAGACCACGTGCTGCGCTCCCAGCAGCGGCTGCCGTCGGTGTTGGACCACGTTTGTGGTCTGGCGGCGGTCCTCGTACCCGTTGATTCCCGTGCCGAGGCCGGGCGTGCGAGGCTTCCGCGCGGGGCGGCGGAGAGCGCCGGGGACGCTACGGGGTGCGACTGGGACCCGCTCGTCACGGCGCGTTCGACTAAGTTCGTCCACAGGTGGCACTTCCACGTGCCGACCGCGCCGCGGGAGCGGGAGCCGGCGGCGGGAGGCCAGGGCGAGACGTGGAAGCGGGGCGTCAAGGTTTCCCAGTCAACGTTGGGTACCCAGGGAGCGTCGCAATGCGAGCCGATGGCAGCTACGTGCCGACCGCGCCGGAGGCTCCTCTGCGCCGCCGACTCGAGAGAGGGGGTCGTTGGGGGCCGCGGGTCACGGGCAACGAACATGTCCACGGGAGGTCGCCGCGGCAGGGTGGGCCTCGCCTGCTGCGGCGCCTCGCTCGGCTGGTGGGCGCGGGGGCGTGGCCGCTCCGAGCTTGTTGCGGCTTGCCTTCGCCGGCGAAGATCCGGGGTGCCGCGCGTGACCGGCAAGAGCTGTCTGATTGCGCGCGGTCGGACGGGCTCGGGGAGGGTACCCGAATCTTCTTCGTGTCTGTCGGATTTACCAGCCTGGAACATATCCCTATCCCTATGCTGGGCACCTCCTCATCACGATGCCAATCTTAGGGATTCCCTTATTTTTTGAGGGCGAACCCCTAAGATTGTCATCGCCTTTTGGCGTGTCAATCTTAGGGATAGGGATACGTTCGAGGCTGGTAATGGATGTTCGTGCAGGGGGCGGCTGGGGGTCGCGGGGCACGGGCGTCGAACATGTCCACGGGAGGGCGCGCACCACATGGGCGGCGGGAGCCGGCGGCGGGAGCCGGCGGCGGGAGGCCAGGGCGAGACGTGGAAGCGGGGCGTCAAGGTTTCCCAGTCAACGTTGGGTACCCAGGGAGCGTCGCAACGTGAGCCGATGGCAGCTACGTGCCTTGGGAACCATTACGTACCTAGAGAACTGCTGGGGTACCAATTTCTCCCGCTCTGTCTGGGACCCCCGCAATGTGATTTTTGCAGAAAGAGAACACGCCATAAGCAGAAAGTTGTGGCGTTCCGCTCGGATTTCTTGCGTACGCGCGGGCCCCTTCCTGGCGGCGACCCCAGCGCCGCCCCTGGCGCGCTCCGCGCGTCAAGTAGGAAGCTCCAGCGCAGATACAAAACATCCGCGACGATGGCAAGCACGTGCCTAGGGAACCACTACGTACCCAGGGAACTACTCGGGCACGCAGGTCTCTTTCACTGCCTGGGAACCTACGTAAAAACGCAACGTCAACATGTCCCGGACAGTGTGCTCCCCAGAAAACCAGGGAACCCGGTTTGGGAACCTCCGACGTCAACATGTCCCCGGCAGTGTTGTTACCCGGGGAACATCATTTGTGCTGCTGTGTGATCGCGGTTCCGTCGGGTACCCGCCTGTGGGCGCTGCGCGGGCGCCTCGTAATTGTACCCCGCAGATTGCGCCAGGGAGTTTGCACCACGTGTGTTTTACAGCGTAAGGTGCACACCAGACTTTGCACCACATATATATATATATACAAACATCTATATATACATATATATATATATGTGTGTGTATACAAGACTGCAGTGGCGCTTCGCGCCATGCACCCTGGTCCTTGAAGTTTGGCCTGCAGGCGGAATAGCAGGAAGATCAAGCCGACAATCTAGCGATAACTCCTTGTTGCCGTTTCCAGCACCGCCGCTATGATAATGATATTCGCTATCCTTCATCCATGCTGCTCGCCATACCCTGCGCATTCTCCCCATCATCCTCAGTTTTGTTTGCGGGGGCTCCTCCTGGGAGAGCCTCTTGAGGCCTTAAAAATTACCCTGTGACGTACCCAACCCATTTGTATCATGGGAAACGAGGAGTTGGCCGAAACTTGCACGGACAATCAAATTGCAGGATCCGTTGGTTGATATGTAAGCTATTTGGGACACGCGCCAATGGCATGATGCGCAAGAGAACCATACAAGAACGAGGGGCGACAACTACAGGCTCGAAGAGGACATGGGGAGTCGGGAACGAAGAGCAGGAGAAAGACGTGCGGGAAGCCCACTGTGCTGGGCCCCCCAGCAGCCCTCGAAAGTGGCGACAGTTTCAGAGATCGCAGCCCCCCAGGGATGGCGAGGTCCCATTTGAATCCGCCGTGGTGCTGGGCCCCCCAGCGGCCCTCGAAAGTGGCGACAGTTTCTCAGATCGCAGCCCCCCAGGGATGGCGAGGTCCCATTTGAATCCGCTGTGGGTACCCACTGTGTTGGGCCCCCCAGCAGGTCTCGAAAGTGGCGATAGTTTCACAGATCGCAGCCCCCCAGGGATGGCGAGGTCCCATTTGAATCCGCCGCGGATGCCCAGTGTGGTGGGCCCCCCAGCAGCCCTCGAAAGTGGCGACAGTTTCACAGATCGCAGCCCCCCAAGGATGGCGAGGTCACATTTGAACCCGCCGTGGGTACCCACTGTGCTGGGCCCCCCAGCAGGCTTCGAAAGTGGCGACAGTTTCACAGATCGCAGCCCCCCAGGGATGGCGAGGTCCCATTTGAATCCGCCGCGGGTGCCCACTGTGCTGGGCCCCCCAGCGGCCCTCGAAAGTGGCGACATTTTCACAGATCGCAGCCCCCAGCAGCCTTCGAAACGCAGCGACGAGGGAGGTCAAAGGCAGGGGGGAAGAGAGGGACGGGGGGGGGTGGGAAGGTTCGCGCGAGCAGTGCTCTATTCAAAACGAGAACCCCACGCAGGAGGGTTGGGAACAATTGTCTCAGGTTTTCTCAAGGCCCTCTGGATGCCTCCTGGGCGTATTTTGGTGGCCTCTGGGGGCTTCCTCGGGCCACCCTGCCTCCAACCACGGTATCCCTGAACGACCGGGTCACGATTTGGAATGTTTCGGAGGGTGTCTTGGGGCCATTTTGGGCCGCCATGGGGCTCTCTGAGGGCCATCTTGGACCCGTGTTGTGCCGTTTTGGGGCTCTCTTGGGCTGCCTGGAAGCCCTTTCGGATGGTTGCGAGGCGATTTGGGAGCCTCCCAGGTGGCTTCGGACGCCCAGAAGACCGCCGCCTTGGAGCGTCGGGAAGCCGAAAAGAGGAGAACCCCAACATTCACCAAAAACTACCAGAAAATCAATGATTGTTGCCTCTTGGGAGTACTCTTGGAGGCCTCTTTGGGGCCGTCATGGAGGCCTCTTGGGCCATCTTGAGGTCACGTCGGTCACTCTTGGAGCGCTCTTGCGCTGTCCGATGACCCCCTTGATCGCCCTAGGCGTGCTGGGAAGGCTTGGCAAAACGCCCTGCGAGGCCAGGGGGGCCGCTTCGAGGCCCGTCCGGAGGGTCCCAAAGCCCTAGATCCCGGGAGTCTGTTTTTTTTGAGGGGGGGGGGATGGGTTTTCCCCCCGCCCGGGCTTATAAAAATATAGGAAGAGGAAGAACAACAATAATTCCATATATATATATATATATATATATACGTACACATACATACATAATATATACATATAAAGCTAGATACCCACAGAGAGTTGAACTGCCCCCCCACCGAGGCAGGCGTTATTGCTACACCTTCTCGCGGTGCTTGTCATCTTTAATGCCACATCGCATCATCCCACCCCTACCGGTATCCTTCACCACCATCGTTATCTCTTGCAAAGAGACTATGCGTTGCACTTGCGACGGCGTTTTCTGGCGTGTCACTAACACACTCTTTCCGGATAGTCAAGGACAACTTCTTCGGAACCAACTCCAGGAAATGTCAAATATTGCTGGCGGGAAAAGGAAGCATTGAAACAGAAGGAAATTCATTGAACCAACAGTGTCCAGTGTACATTTGCATATGTTACGCATTCTAAGCTGGAGTATATGTATATATAGTAGATATACACATACATATATATATATATATATATATATATGTATGTATAGGGTGAGTACGTGCTCGCCTAGAGCATACCATCTAGCATATGTATGTGTTCCTGCGCGTATCCGTATACGTGTTTTACAAGTGTATACATACACACATAACGTATGCATGTACATTGACATGTACACATACATGGGCATACTTATACACATACATATACGCATATACATACACATATACAAATAGTTGTGCCACATAGGTTGCACCCAATCACGGCTTGGGCTTGTATGTGAGTTACGTCGCGAAGATCACGCGTGAGTTCCCCGCGCAAGGTCGCGCGTAAGCGCTCTCGTGCCAATGTGGCGCGCCGCGCGTAAGCCACCGCGTAAGTTAGCTAATGATGTCTGAGTCTGTGCTTGTGCTTCGTATGTCTATGTCATCCCGCGTCTCTCGTGAAGCCACCCTTCGTCAGAGGAAAAAAGGTACCCATGCTGTTACCCTTCCCCCGTTCTTGTTGTTGTTGGCCTCCAGGGAGGCCCTCGTCGCCACCGCTGGATTTTTGGTTCCGACATCTTGGTCAAGAACGCAGGAGATGTCTGGGGAGCAGCAGTGCGGATCCCTTTTGGCCATCCCCACTTCGGATGTCTGGGTACCTTCTGGGTATGTGTACCTTTTAGCATCCCATACTTTTGGGCACTTGCAGCAGTGCGAGATATGTCTGGGTACCTTTGGGCATCTCCACTTCGATCCCCTCCTGGCCGTGTTGGCTTCGGGGGGCGCTCCTCATACGGAGGTGCCCCCAGATCTCAGAGGCCCGCCCGCATGTGCCGCCGCATGCGCCGCCTGGGCCCCGGCGACCCCCGGGGGCAAGCTCGGGGGCGCTGTGGCCGCCGCCGGTGAGGAGGAGGAGGAGGAGGCGGAGGAGGATGAGGAGGAGGAGAAGGATCAGGAGGAGGAGGAGGAGGAGGAGGAAGAGGAGGAAGAGGAGGAGGAGCAGGAGAGGAGGCGGAGGAAGGAGCGAGTGAGGAGAGGAGAGGCGGAGGAGGAGAGGATGAGGCGTAGGAGGGGGAGAAGGAGGCAGGACGGAGGCGGAGGAGGAGGAAAGGAGCAGGCGGCGGGGCGGCGGAGGAGGAGGAGGAGGAGGAGGAGAGGCAGGGGGAGAAGGAGGAGGAGGAGGAGGAGGAGGAGGAGGATGCGCGGAGGAGGAGGAGGAGGCGGCGGCCGCTGGCGGACTCTGGCTGGCGGCTGCCGCCCTCGCCCAGGAGGCCACCACGGCCGCTCGGCTCGCTGCGGCGGCGCGGGCGCGATCGGCCGTCGCTGTGCGGTGCTGTGCCCACAGCCGACCGGTCGGGCGCTTGCCGCCCTGGCGTTGCCATGCCCATGCCCTCGCAGCACCTTGTTGGTATCGGTTGCCATGCCCATGCCCTCGCAGCACC
>CAUYUJ010018341.1:194171-207488 GCA_963575745.1 Prorocentrum cordatum | reverse complement strand
TTTGGAACTACATGTCGACTTTTCTATTGTGGACAATGCAAAACTCTGTCGCGCGCGCGCGCGTCTGAGTCCTGTATTGTCCACGCTAGAAATGTGGACGCGTCCGTCGGCCTCCTTAAAAAGCCACAGACATGTTGATTCCAGTTTTTGAAAATTACATGCCGACTTCTCTATTGCGGACGATTCAGAATTCTTTGGCGCGCGCGTCTGAGTTCTGTATTGTCCACGCTAGAAATGCGGATGTGTCCGTCGGCCCCCTTAAAAGAGCCACAGAAATTTTGAAATCAGTTTTTGGAGAACATATCACCTTTTCTATTATGGACACTACAGAGCCCTGTCGCGCGCGCGCGTCTGAGTTCTGCATTGTCCACAATAGAAAGTGGACTCGTCCGTCGGCCCCCTTAAAGAGCAACAGAAATTTTGAGTTCAGCATTTGGAACTACATGTCGACTTTTCTATTGTTGACAATACAGAACTCTGTCGCGCTCGCGCGCGCGCGCGCGCGCGCGCGTCCTGAGTTCTTTATTGTCCACGCTAGAAAAAAGCGACGCGCCGTCGGCCTCCTTAAGAAGCCACAGAAATGTTTTGAATTACATTTTTTTTTGAATTACCTGTGTCGACTTTTCTATTGTGGACAATACAGAAACTGTCGCGCGCGCAGCGCGCGCGCGCGCGCCGCGCGCGCGCGTCTGAGTTTTGCATTGTCCACAATAGAAAAGTAGACGCGTCCGTCGGCCCCCTTGAGAAGCCACAGAAATTTTGGATCCCATTTTTGGAATCACATGTCGACTTTTATATTCTGGACAAACACAGGACTCTGTCGCGCGCGCCTCTGGGTCTTGTATTGCCCACACTAGAAATGTGTACGCGTCCGTCGGCCTCCTTAAAGAGCCACAGAAATTTTGAATTCAGTTTTTGGAACTACACATCGGCTTTTCTATTGTGGACAATACAGAACTCTGTCGCGCGCGCGTCTGAGTTCTGTATTGCCCACAATAGAAAAGTCGACGCGTCCGTCGCCCT
The DNA here is from genome assembly GCA_963575745.1 of Prorocentrum cordatum. Lineage (NCBI taxonomy): Eukaryota > Dinophyceae > Prorocentrales > Prorocentraceae > Prorocentrum > Prorocentrum cordatum. The sequence goes on along the minus strand of CAUYUJ010018341.1, from coordinate 206,465 downwards.
TTTCAAAAGCCATAGAAATTTTGTCTCCAGTTTTTGGAATTACATGTCGACTTCTCTATTGTGGACGATTCAGAACTCTGTTGCGCGCGCGTCGGAGCTCTGTATCTCCCACTATAGAAAAGTCGACGCGTCCGTCGGCCTCTTTGAAGAGCCACAGCAATTTTGAATTCATTTGTTTGAGTTACATGTCGACTATGCCAAGGTGGCGATGCAGAAGTCAGCGCGTGCGCGTCTGAGTGATGTTATGTCCACACCAGAAAAGTCGACGCTTCCGTCTGCCCCCTTAAGGAGCCACAGAAATTTTGAATTCAGCTTTTGGAATTACATGTCGACTATGCTAATGTGGACAATACAGAACTCTGTCGCGCGCGCGCGTCTGAGTTCTGTATGGTCCACAATAGAAAGGTCGACGCGTCCGTCGGCCCCCTTAAAGAGCCACAGAAATTTTGAATTCAGTTTTTGGGAATACATGTCACCGATTCTAGCATTGACAATGCAGAACTCTGTCGCGCGCGCGCGCGCGTCTGAGTTCTGCATTGTCCACAATAGAATGCGCCGGCGCGGTCGCATGCAAGTCTGCGCCCGTGCGACGGCGACCGGGCGCGGCACAGATAGATGCATGGATGGACGCCACCGGCGAAGCAAAGCCGAGGGTGCGACGGCGCCTGGGTTGGGGCAGACAGATCAACAGAGACTGCGCAGACGCATCGGTCCGACGGCGCCCGGGGGGTATACGCAGATAGATGGATGTGCCGCGCCGGCCAAGCTAAACCGACGGTGCGGCGGCGAACGCTCTTTGAAAATAAACCAGAACGGAGATCAAGACATGGGAGGACCCCCATCATTGGATACGAAGGTGGCCCCGTAGCGGGGCCGATTGGATTTCCGAGGTGACATGGTTTCTTGTAGATACTCTCTGTCATGGCCACCGCAGACTGCCCGCGCGCGCGCCGCGTAAGGCTTTCCTTATTGTCGCCAATGGAGATGTCGCTATGTTGGCCTGGAAACTAAAGTGGCCCTTAGCGCTTACCGATGGGATTTCCGAGGCAACGTTGCTGATTGTGTATGTTCTCTGCCATGGCCACCGCTGATTCCCCACGCGCGCGCGCCGCGTGGGGATTTTTTATTGTCGACAATGGAAAAGTCGCAATGTTGCCCTGGAAAGTATAGTGGCCCCTTCGCGGTGACCGATTGGATTTGGGAGGTGACATGGTTTCTTGTGCATGTTCTCTGTCATGGCCTCCACAGGCTCCCAGCGCGCGCGCCGCGTCAGGACTTTCCTTATGTCGACAATGGACAAGTCGCCATGTTGGCCTGGGCACTAAAGTGGCCCCTTAGCAGTGACCGGTTGCATTTCCGAGGTAACCTGGCTTCTTGCGCATGTACTCTTTCATGGCCACTAACTTACAGACTCCCCTCGTGCGCGCGCACCGCGTGGGGATTTCCTCATTGTCGACAATGGAAAAGTCGCTATTTGGGCCTGGAAACTAAACTGGGCCCTGAGCGGTGACCGCCGTGATTTCCGAGGTCACATGGCTTCTTGCGCACGACCTCTGTCATGGCCGCTACAGACTCCCCGCGAGCGCGCGCGCCGCGTGAGGCTTTCCGTATTGTCGACAATGGAGAAGCCGCCATGTTGGCCTGGAAACTAAAGTGACCCCTTAGCGGTGAATGATTGCGTTTCGGAGGTAACCTGGATTCTTCAGTACGTTCTCTGTCATGGCCACTACAGACGCCCCGCGCGCGTGCGCGCGCACCGCGTGAGGATTCCAGCGTTGTCGACAATGGACAGGTCGCCATGTTGGCCATACGACTCCCAAGTACAAGTAGCAGTCGTAGTAGTAGTAGTAGTAGTAGTAGTAGTAGTAGTAGTAGTAGTAGTAGTAGTAGTAGTAGTCGTCGTAGTAGTAGTAGTAGTACTAGTAGTCGTCGTAGTAGTCGTAGGAGTAGTCGGAGTAGTAGTAGTCGTAGTAGTAGTCGTAGTAGTAGTAGTAGTAGTAGCAGTAGTAGTAGGAGGAGGAGGAGTAGGTAGGTAGGTAGGTAGGTAGGTAGGTAGGTAGGTAGGTAGGTAGGTAGGTAGGTTGGTAGGTGGTAGTAGTAGTAGTAGTAGTAGTAGTAATAGTAGTAGTAGTAGTCGTAGTCGTAGTCGTAGTCGTAGTAGTAGTAGTTGCCGTAGTAGTAGTAGTAGCAGTAGCAGTAGAAGTAGTAGTGAGAGTAGTCGTAGTAGGCGTAGAAGTAGCAGTAGTAGTAGTAGTAGTAGTCGTAGTAGTAGTCGTAGTAGTAGTAGTAGTAGTAGTAGTAGTAGTAGTAGTAGAAGTAGTAGTAGGAGTAGTAGTAGTAGTAGTAGTAGTAGTGGTAGTAGTGGTAGTAGTAGTAGTAGTAGTAGTAGTAACACAACTCCCTAGCACAACTCCCTGGCTCCCTGGTAGTACCACTTCATATCCATTGTACAGCTCCCTAGCGTATCTCCCTGGTACAACTCCTTAGTACAAGTGGTAGTAGTAGTAGTAGTAGTAGTAGTAGTTGTAGTAGTAGTAGTAGTAGTAGTAGTAGTTGTGCAATTCCTTTGCTTTAACGCCCTAGTGCAAAACCCAAGTGCAAGTAGGAGATTCAGGGAAGTGTTCGGGGAGAGTCTCTTCGTCGTTTTTTTTCGAATGTGTTTGCCGCCCGGGATGCCGTCGTCGTTGTTTTTTTTTTTTGCCCAGTTACCCTTTCTCTCGCGGGCCCCCGTCGCGAGTTTTGGCTTCCACCCCCCTAGCGTTGATGCCCCCGTGCGTCGTCGACGTTGTTTTCTTGGCGTTGTCCCTGGTGATGTAGTGGCCCCTATGATGTTTCCAGGCCAGCATGGCGACTGTTCTATTGTGATCAATGCAGAAGAGAGTGCGCGCCACGGGCGCGCGCGCGACGTTGGCTGCGCCAATTCACTGACAGGTGGTGAACCCATGTTCATTATAAAATAAAACCGGCCACCGCGGAGGCCTCACATGAGTTTCCAAACCAACATGGCGACCGTCCATTGCGGCCAATGCAGAACCGAGCACGCGCCACGCGCGCGCGTGCGCGCGTCGTTGGCTGTGCCAATTCACTGGTAGATAGCGAACCCATGCTAACATTAAAATCTACTCGGTCACCGCTCAGGGCTCACTTGAGCTTCCCGGCCAACGTGGCGATTCTTATGGTGCGGCCGATACAGAAGTGAGCACGAGCCCCCTGTGCCAATTCTTCACAGATAAAACCCACCCTAACTTCAACATCCGATCGGTCACCGCTAAGGGCTCACTTGAGCTTCCAGTCCAACATTGCGACTGTTCTAGTGCGGCCAGCACAGAATTGAGCGCTCGCCACGCGCGCGCGTCGTTGGCTGCCGCTAAAGTCTCACTTGAGTCTCCAGACCAACGTGGCGCCTGTATTGCTGTCGATGCAGAACTGAGCTCGCGCCACGCGCGCGCGTCATTTGATGTGCCAATCCAGTGATAAGTGGTGGGCGCGTGTTCATTTCGAAATTCAACCGGTCAGCGCTACGGGCTCACTTGATTTTCCATGCCAAAATGGCGACTGCTCTTTTGCGGTGAATACAAAACTGAGCACGCGCCACGCGCGCGCGCACGCCGCTGGCGGCGCAAATTCACTGGTAAGTGACAAACGCAGGTTAACTTCAAAATCCAATCGGCCACCGCTAAAGGCTCACGTGAGTTTCCTGGACAACATGGCGACTATTGTGTTGCGGTCAATACAGAACTGACACCTTGTCAAGCGCGCGTACGCGCGCCGTTGGTTGTGCCAAGGCACTGAAAGTTTGTGCGCCCAGGTTCGCTTCAAAATCCAATCGGTCACCGCTAAGGGCCCACTTGAGGTTCCAGGCCCAAATGGCCACTGTTCTATTGCGGCCAATACAAGAACCGATCACGCGCCACGCGCGCGCGCGTACGCGCGTCGTTGGCTGTGCCAAGTCACTGATGGGTGGTGAACCCATGTTCACTTCAAAATCAAATCGGTCCCCGCTAAGGGCTCACTTGAGTCTCCAGGCCAACATTGCCACGGTTCTTTGACGAACCACAGAACTGAGCTCGCGCGTGCGCGCACGCGTCGTTGGCTGTGCCCATTCACTGACACGCGGTGGAGCCATGTTAACCAATCGGCTACCGCTAAGGGCTCACTTCAGCCTCCTGGCCACATGGTGACTGTTCTATTGCGCTCAATGCAGAACTGAGCACGCGACGCGCGCGTCGTTGGCTGTGCTAATTCGCTGATAAGCGGTGAACCAGTGTCAACCTCGAAATCCAATCGGTCACCGCTAAGGGCTCACTTGCGTTTCCAGGCCAACATGGCGACTGTTCTACTGCGGTCAAGCCAGAACTGATCACGCGCACCGCGCGCGTGCGCGCGCGTACTCGCGTCGCTGGCTGTGCCAATTCACTGATCGGTGGCGAATCCATGAACTTCAGAACCCAAACGGTCACCGCCAAGGGCTGGCTTGATTTTCCAGGCCATCATGGCAAGTGTTCTACTGCGGCCAATACAAAACTAAGCACGCGCCACGCGCGCACGCGTCGTTGGCTGTGCCAATGCACAGATAGGTGGTGAACCCATCATCACTTCAAAATCCAATCGGTCACCGCTGAGGGCTCATTTGAATTTCCAGGCCTACATGGCGAGTGGTCCATTGCGGTCAATACAGCTGAACACGCGCGCGCACACGCGCGTCGTTGGTTATGCCAATTCGCTCATAGGTGGTGAACCACTGTTAAGTTCAACATCCAATCGGTCACCGCTCAGGGCTCACTTGAGTCTCCAGGCCAGCATGGCGACTGTTCAAGCGCGGTCAACACAGTAGTGAGCACGCGCCACGCGCGCACGTATGCGCGTCGGTTGGTGCGCCATCCGCTGATTGGAAACGGCTCCAAGAGAGCGCCCAGGAATGAATCCTCCAGGATGGAAGGTTCGAGGAATCCTCCACAAACCAACAGAATCCGTCGGGGCCCCTGGGATTCCTGGGGGGGCCCGGGCAACGCAAAGGGGCATGCTTCAAATTTGGGGGCACGGCCGCAATTTGAAATTATTTGTCTTCGGGCGGCTGCGGCGGAGGCTGGAGGGGTGGGAGGTCGGAGTTTACTTTGAACGAGATTCCCAATAATATTTGCGAAACACATTCGAACGAACCGGGTCAACTTACGGGAGCGCCCAGTCATGTCCAACCCTCGCCCTCCTCGTCCTCCTCGTCCTCCTCGCCCTCGTCGTCGCCCTCCCCCTCCTCCTCCCAGGATGACCGAAATCGAATTAAAATCGGCCCCCGGGCCCTTCCCAGGGTCCCTCCGAAGCAGTTTTTCACCATGGATCGATTTTCGACGATCCCGGGGCCCGAAAGCGGCTTCCAGAGGCGTAAAACGACAAAAAGCTCGTCGAACTTCGATCCTCGAGATTCGAACCTCCCCTTCCGTTCCCGGCGCCGAAGACGCCCAAATCTTACGAAGACGCCCGCGCGGAAGCGGCGCGTGGGCTGAGCTCGGGGGGGCCGCGCTCGCGCCCACCGCCTGAAACCCGTGGAGTTGGGCTGCCGCCGCTGTGGCGGACGAGATGGCCGCGTCTCCGATGACGCCAGCTATTTTCGTCGACCCCTGAGGTTCGAAGTTCGAGGCGGGCTTCCGGCGTCGTAGCCTGCGGGAGCCACTTTCGGGACCCAGGGCCGCCAGAAATCGATCGGGACCGACAAACTGCGTCCCGGGGGTGCCGGAGTCATCCCGAACGGCCACCGACGTCCAGGTTCGAGCCTCAAGCCTCGAGGATCGAGATCCTCTGGCCCCTGGCGGCTCTCCTCGTCGCGGCCGGACGCGGCGCGGAAAACTTGTGCGCTCGGACCCCGGGAGGGTTCCGGGGGCCCATTTCAATCGGGTTCTGGCCGACGGGGGCGGACGACGACGACGACGACGACGACCTTGACGACGACGACGACGACGGGGCAGCAGTCAGCGCGTAGGGGCACTCGCGCTTGGCATTTTTGGCGGGGGAAGATGGGGGCGGACAGCGCGATGGACCCCCCAGCTCGCTCAGCCTACCACGCGATGAAAGCATACGGTACACGCGCAGGGGCAAACATATCGTGAGCAGCCGTCGGGGCAAGCATTCGGTCAACGGCCCTTGCGTTATGCATGTCAACCCTACGCGGGGGAAGGAGGAGAGGAAGGGGGGGGGGGGGGAGAAGGAGGGGGAAGAGGAAGACGAGGGACTTGATGTGCAAATGGCACCCTCGAGCGACAACTGTCGGCATCGCACGGATTTGTGACAAACATTGGATCGAAGCTCATCTTGCCGAGACAGGGTATGCAGGGCAGAGAAAGGGAGGGAGGGGTGGAACACGTGGCACTCAGAGCGGGGTTCAAAGGCGCGGCCTCGAAAATCTGCAATGGCCCTGGAGCCGGACTCGCGCTGGGCAAACATGTCTTCAGAAGCACTGCGCAAACAGGTCGTCATAAACAGTGGACACGAATATGTGGTGCAAGCTATCGCGTCTCCGTTAAACCCCTCGTGAAAAGGGGGCGCCAGGCAGAAATTCCCCGCGAGCTTCCCGGAAGCATGCGATATCGAAATACGCCGACACCACCCTATCGCAAACCATCAGCAATATCATGAAAGAAAATCAAGCAAGCATAAACCATGCAAAAAGAAAAGCAAAAAAACCAGCAATCAACTTGAGGGTAGCATCCGCGCGGCGGCGGGCGGTGAAAACAGGGCGCAGCACGATTGTGAAGCAGAACAGCGAGGCGCCCCGCGATCGCGAAGCAGAAAAAGGAAGCGCTCCACGACTACGAAGTAGAATAACGAATCAAGCAGAGAACGAGGCAGGGAGGAAAAGCCCGCCCCAGGGGGGTAGGGGGGGGGAATCAAACCTCGAAGCTCTATTCAGCACGCGCAATGACGAAGCGCACTGGAAGCGCACTCCTTTGAATCAGCGCCAAGCATCGCTCTTGCCGAGACCTGCCCTCGGGCCCCGCACGGGATGCGAGTGCGGCTCCACCTCATACGTGTTGAACTTCGGGCTAGACCAGGATGGGTGGACGCGAATGCCCGAGCCGTCGTCGCGGATGAGGACGAAATCCCACTGGGGCAGAGGGATTCTTTGCGCCTGTCCTCTGTCCACCCCTTTCGTGTGCCTCATGTTGTCGGGACTGCTAGGGCACGGGCGGCACTCGCAGCGGACCAACCCGCGACTGCGGTCATTGTCAGGGCCGCACACGACGCGCAGCATTGTAGGTCCATCCATCTGCGCGACCATCTCCAGCCAAGACCACGGCACTTTGACAGTGTGGTCCCAGTCCCAATCCCTGTTGTCCTGCGCCTTCCCCTTTGCGCGGTACTTAAGGATCTTCGAAATTTCCTCCGCAACTGCGGTGCCTCCGAAGACGGGCGTGCGGCTGCCGAAAGGGTTTTCTCGGTCTTCGTACTCGTCTCGGAACCACTTCAAGGCCGCGTTGTGCTGCTTATAATTGCCGTTCCAGGTCGCCCTGAAGTTCTCGAAGAATTCCAACTTGAAAATTGGCAGCGGCTCATTGCGCACAATTTGAAACAGCGCAACTGCGCCTTGTTCTTCGCGCCCTGGGGGAAGCAGGGGACCGCCTCCTTTGCCCGCCGCTGTTGCGGCCGCGGGCTCCGCGGCAGGAGAACCTGCCGAGGCACTCGAGCGGCCACCTTCCCATGAATTCCACCAGCCACCCTCGTCGTCCCACCAGCGGGCGCCCTCCATTCCCCAACCCTCGCATCCGTTGCCGCCCCATCCGCCGCCCTCCCATCCGCGACTGAGGTCACTTCCGTCGCCGCCATCCTGCGCTTTTCCTCTCCATCCGCCAAGAGAATCTCCGCCGCCCCAGCCGCCACTGCGGTCACCTCCGCCGCCGTATCCGCCACTGCGGCCGCCCCAACCCCCACGTGTTCCCCAACCGCCGCCGCTGCTCTTTGAAGAATCCGCAACTGCGGCCCGTGTTTCCTCTTCCGCTTTGTCATCCCACCCTGCACGCATCTCTGCCCCGACTGCAGGCCGCGGAGGCGGGCGCGAGCCCGCCCAACCGCCGTGGAACCTACCGTCGGCGCGGGCTTGAGCCGAACGTGCATGGAGGAGGAGGATGAGGAGGAGGAGGGTGAATGTGAGGAGGATGATGCGTTCCTGGGAGGTGTGCCTTCGCGTGCAACACAAGAGCCCTGAGAATTCCTGAGGCCCCTCCAACAGCCAAGGACTCGGATGACAAGAAAGTCGAGAAGATTGGGAACCGATTGAGGATTAAGAGGCGTGCGACGAAAGGGATGATGATGACGAAGAGGAAGATCAGTGAAGGGGAGGAGCGGACAGGAATTATGGAGGAGTGATAGCAGAGGAGGAAGAGGGGGAAGGGGGAGGAGGAGGAGGAGGAGGAGGAGGGAGAGGAAAAGGGGGAGGAGGAGGAGGAGGAAGAAGGTGAGGAGGAGGAGGAGGAGGAGGAGGAGGAGGAAGAGGAGGAGGAGGAGGAGGAGGAGGAAGAGGAGGAGGACGACGACGACGAGGAGGAGGAGGAGGAGGAGAGGGAGAAGGAGAACGTGGACAGGAGGACAAGGACGGAGAAATATAACAAATGAGGGGGAGGAGGCGGAGGAGGAGGAGGACGAGGAGGAGAAGCAGGAAGAGGAGGAGGAGAGGTGGGAGGAAGAGTGCGCGTGAGACTGGGAGAACGAGGTAATTAATTAGAGAGGGAACGGGGGAGGAGGGAGGACAAGGAAGAGCATACAGCGACGAGAAGAGGAGAAGGAACAGACGAAGGCTCCTGCTGATCGCATTTCCGCATCGTTCATAGCAGTGCCGGGGCACTGCTTTGAACGACTGGTGATGTTCAAAGCAGTTCCCCGGCACTGTGTTCCATCGTCGCCGTTATAAGGGCTATTGGATTATGGCCCGGGCGCTGGCCCGGGCGTCCGGCTCGAGCGCCGGTCGGGTGCCGGAATCGGCTCGGAAGGGTTCCCGGGCGCCGGGAGCAGAAAATCAATATTTTCGAAAGAAAAATGTGTCTTGGAGTGACCTTTTTTCGGCACCGCCTTGGAATTCAATTTTCCGGCGCCGGCCGGCGCCCCCGACTGACCCTGTCCGGGGCGGGGGGTCTCCCGTGGAGAATCTGGCCCCGATTCCCCACGGGAGACCATCCGCCGCGGACGGAGCTTTCGGAGGCCCCCCGACGGACCCTGTCCGCGGCGGGGGGTCTCCCGTGGAGAATCTGGCCCCGATTTCCCAGGGGAGACCATCCCCCGCGGACGGGGCCCTCGGGGAGCCCCCCAACGGGCCCTGTCCGCGGCGGAAGCTCTCCCATGGAGAATCTGGCCCAGATTCCCCACGGGAGACCATCCGCCGCGGACGGGGCCCTCGGGGAGCCCCCCAACGGGCCCTGTCCGCGGCGGAAGCTCTCCCATGGAGAATCTGGCCCAGATTCCCCACGGGAGACCATCCGCCGCGGACAGAGCTCTCGGGGAACCTCCCAACGGGCCCTGTCCGCAGCGGAGGCTCTCCCATGGAGAATCTGGCTCAGATTCCCCACGGGAGACCATCCGCCGCGGACGGAGCTTTCGGGGAGCCCCCCGACGGACCCTGTCCGCGGCGGGGGGTCTCCCGTGGAAAACCCGGCCTTAATTCCCCGCGGGAGACCATCCGCCGCGGACGGGGTCCTCGGTGAGCCCCTCAACGGGCCCTGTCCGCGGCGGAGGCTCTCCCATGGAGAATCTGGCCCAGATTCCCCACGTGACCTCCCGGGAGCAAATTTTCGAGGCGTCGCAGACCGCGGCGCCGACAGCAATGAAGCGCCACTCGAAGGGGCCACCCCTGTCTACCCCAAGCCCTCCGCCACAGGGAAGGATAGCAACGGCAAAGATGGAGGCCCATCCGCCGCGGACGGAGCTCTCGGTGAGCCCCCCGACGAACCACGTCCGCGGCGGGAGGTCTCCCGTGGAGAATCTGGCCCCGATTCCCCACGGGAGACCATCATCCGCGGACGGGGCCCTCGGGAAGCCCCCCAACGGGCCCTGTCCGCGGCGGAAGCTCTCCCATGGAGAATCTGGCCCAGATTCCCCACGGGAGACCATCCGCCGCGGACGGGGTCCTGGGGGAGCCCCCCAACGGGCCCTGTCCGCGGCGGAGGCTCTCCCATGGAGAATCTGGCTCAGATTCCCCACGGGAGACCATCCGCCGCGGAGGGGGCCCTCGGGGAGCCCCCCAACGGGCCCTGTCCGCGGCGGAAGCTCTCCCATGGGGCGGGTTGTCGGGGGCCCGACACCATGCCAAACGAAACCTCCCTGGGCGGGTCTAGGGAGCCCGACACCATGCCAAACGGGACCTCCCGGGACCAAATTTTCGGGGCGTGACCCGTGACACCATGCCAAACGATACCTCCGGGAGAGGCGCCCATGGGCCCGACACCATGCCAAACGGGACCACCGGCAAGAAGCGCCCATGGGCCCGACACCATGCCAAACGGGACCTCCCGAGACGAGATTTTCGGGGGCCCGACACCATGCCAAACGGAACCTCCCGGGGCGGGTCTCTAGGGGGCCCGACACCATGCCAAACGGAACCTCCCGGGACCAAATTTTCGGGGCGTGACCAGTGACACCATGCCAAACGGGACCTCCCGGGGCGGGTTTTCGAAGGCCCGACACCATGCCAAACGGGACCTCCCGGGACCAAATTTTCGGGGCGTGACCCGTGACACCATGCCAAACGGAACCTCCCGGGGCGGGTTTTCGAAGGCCCGACACCATGCCAAACGGAACCTCCCGGGGCGGGTCTAGGGGGCCCGACACCATGCCAAACGGGGCCTTCGGAGAGCCCCCAATGGACCTGACCGCGGCAGAAATAGCGTCTGCGCCCGGAATAGCGTCTGCGCCGGGAATAGCGTCTGCGCCGGGAATAGCGTCTTCGCCGGGAATAGCGTCTTCGCCGGGAATAGCGTCTTCGCCGGGAATAGCGTCTTCGCCGGGAATAGCGTCTTCGCCGGGAATAGCGTCTTCGCCGGGAATAGCGTCTTCGCCTGGAATAGCGTCTGCGCCGGGAATAGCGTCTTCGCCGGGAATAGCGTCTTCGCCGGGAATAGCGTCTTCGCCGGGAATAGCGTCTGCGCCGGGAATAGCGTCTGCGCCGGGAATAGCGTCTGCGCCGGGAATGGCGTCTGCGCCGGGAATAGCGTCTGCGCCGGGAATAGCGTCTGCGCCGGGAATAGCGTCTGCGCCGGGAATAGCGTCTGCGCCGGGAATAGCGTCATATTCGCCGGGAATGGGGCTCCTCGCCGGGAATAGCGTCTTCAAGCACATTTGCGTCTTCAAACGGAATTGCGTCTTCAAGCGCATTTGCGTCTTCACCCTTTGGTTGCGCAATTGCGTCTTCAAAGCGATTAGCGTCTTCACCCGCTCGACCGCCCCTGGCCAATAGAGTCTTCAAATAGCGTCTTCGTCTTCAGGCCTTTTGGGGAACCCCGTGTGCCACCTCAATGAATATATCTAAAACACTTAGGAGTGGATACGCAGGAATAGGACAATTTTCTAGAAACGTACGTAAAGCGCTAAAGATTTGTGCTCCAGGGGATGCCCAATCTATATGAGCATCCGTGCAACACATAGGATTGGAGCCACTCCTGTGGCCTTTGGAAGCCTTCTTCTCTTGAGGCCTCTTGCGGCCTTCTGGTGCCTTCCGGGGTCTCCTGGTGCCTCCTGGCGCTTCCTGTGACCTCCTGGGGCTGGCTCACTGTGGCCTCCTGGAGCATCCTGGAGCCTCTTGGGGCATCATGTGGCCTCTTGAATCTTCCTGTGGCCTCCTGATGCCTCCTGGGACCTCCTGTTGCCTCCTGCGGCCTCCTGGAGCCTGCTGGAGCCTCCTGTGGCATCCTGGGGCATCACCTCGTGCTACGCGGCGGCCACGGCGGCGATGCTCCGAGCGTTTTTCGGCACTCTGGACCAAGGGCTGCGTCGCGCAAGCGAGGGCGCGAAGCTTCGATTCCTGACCGGCGGCGTATTGAGCATCGCCACGTATCGCTTTTCGCGCTGGCCGTGCCAGAAGACGTACGCGCGCAGACCGCCAGCAACGCCGGCTCCTGGCCATCTGTTCGACATCCGGCCAGCTCCGAACGAGGATTGGGGCGCTTTCGTGCTACGACGCCGCGCGATCGCCTCGTCCCTGGCCGCCAGGACCGGGCGCGGGAGTCAGGCGCGAAGGCGCAGGTGTCGTGGGGGTCCCACGTTCGCCGCGGCCACGACCCGCAAGCTTGGGCGCCGCGCGTGCTCGGCTGTGGCGGCGCG